>CAJNDT010000004.1:182596-341974 GCA_905221615.1 Symbiodinium sp. CCMP2592
ACCTCGCGAACCCCAGCTGGAGCTCCTAGACCTTTAATGATGTAGTGACTTCAATCCAACGGTGGCCCAGCTTCATCCAGCAGTGGCAGCAAACCAAAAGCAACGGTCGTGGAAGATAGGTCCTCTCTCTGTGGACTACTGTAATCGTCGTGGAAAACCCAACAAATTCTGTCCAAGAGCCCGAACCGTTCCCGTTCTGCTACTTCCTCTTGTGATGCTAATGGCTGCTACTAAATACTACACTTACTGCTTCTGTTGTTGCAGTTGCTCTTCTCATCTCTGCTATTGTCATTGTTACAACTCGCATTATTCGTGTTACTCTCAGCAGCAGTGGCAGCAGCATGCTACATGCCGCATTGCTACTTGCATCGTTGGCTTGTGTTTGCACTGCAAAATATGTACATATACATGTGTATATATGTATATACACACACATACTGCTTCTCCTTATCCAGTCTAGACTTCAAGCAGCCCCATTGCCAATGACGACCAGCCCGCCCCGATCGTGTAAAGCGACGCCAGCAGGTTCAAAGCACGACTCCAATATCCGTCCTCTTGCGGATGCGGTGCCAATAGTCTGCAGAGTCCGAGCGGGTTGAATTGCAATAGGAAAGAGGGCTTGCGTTCCGTCTGTGGGAAAGTGCCGTAGGCTCTTCAGGATGAGTACGCGCTGAGTTTCCAGAGTCCGGGTCAGCATCTTTCTGGTTCGGGCCTTTTGTCAGAGCACCTTCTCCCAGGAAGTGTACAAAACCGGAGTGGTGACGATGCTAGCATGAAACCAGGCAGCCAGTTGACCCGACATGCCCGCACCACCCGCCGTTGGGAACTGGGCTTTCGCGGTTCCTTGTTCGCGGTCGGTTGGCGGTGAGACCTAGGACCTAGATCTCAAGCAGAGACGATGAGCAGGCTTTGGGGTCTTGGAGTTCTTGCGGGCCTGCCATATGGAATTGCTGAGATCACTCGAACAATGACGCCGGCTCGACATATCTCAATTCGCACATCCTCCAACACCCCCTAACCCTGCTACAGAGATAGTTTAGTCCTTCTCCAGGCAGGAAAGCAGGGCGTTGTAGTGGAAAAGGTTGATCTCTACCTCGTCTCGGCCACTGTTGAGGCCGAGTCTGGAGTTTGCGGTTTCGTGTTTGCAGCAGAAGGGTTTAGGACAATGGTCGCGCGCTCATAGGGCTGAAAGGGCTTCTGCCGTCTCACCGCACGTAGGGCTTTGTGACCTCTAATCGATACTGCCTTGGAACTTCATGGGTTCTCCTTTTTGGGCTTGGGGCTGACACCTCCCCCACCCCACACCCTGGACCCCAAGCCAGCCGAACCTTGTACCCCGAGCCCCAAACCCAAATCCTCAACCCCGAGGTCTAAACCGAAAACCGTGAACCGGATAGCACGGACTGCCCCGCCCGCCTTGCCAAGACGCATGGCACTGATGAGACGTCTGGCGGCATCAGAGTGTAGCCTGAGTTTTGTTGACCCCTCGCAACCCGGCAAGGCCAGGCTATGGGGCCTAAGGTGTGGGATGCACGGGTCATGGAGTCATGGCTTTAAGGGCTTCAGGTCGATTCAAGGTTCCCTCATGCTTTTAAGGGACGCCCACTTGAAACTGCAGCTCTGGGAGCCGGCTCAGGAAGTAGGTGGCCAAGCGAGGCTCTGCCTGCCAGCGGCCGAGATGCGGCGCTAGGAGCTGCCTGCTCTGCAGGAGATCAGAGTCGAGGATCAGAGGCAAGGCAAAGTGTCGAAGCCCTACGCAAGGGTGCATGCAAAACACTCGACGACGCCCGCAATTCAGGCACTGCTAACTAGGACGCGCAGTGCAGACATCAAATCGCGAACGCTACACACGCTTCCGAGTATGCTGGCGAGAGCGGGTTCCGTGCTTGTACATTCGGCCATCGCACGGCCCGGAGTAGATCGCCATGACAGGTCCAACCCAAAAAAATTGAAGCCTGGGCCTAGACTTGCCTTCCCTCCATGTTCCTGCAAGCTTCGGTAAATCGTCCGAAGCATCCTGGAGCTGCCGCAATCTAGCCTCCTGACAGGCCAGGGCTTGGGCCAGGGCTTGGGGGTTTTGAAAAGTCTTGGCTTTTGCATTCGGCGGAGAAAGCTCCAGGGACGAGAAGACAAGATTTCGGGGAAGGCTTGTTGTTTCGGCTCGGTCAATTGCATTGATGATACTCTCGCCGAGCCCCAGAGCACAATCGTGGAGTCCTCAAGCACACACGGCAGACAGAAAACTTCCTGAGCTCCCGTTGCCTTCGTCTGCCAGCCGTAGATTTGGCAAGCTCTGTGCAGCTGCGACGGAGAAGGCATTCATGGCCGGCGAGGGTGGCAAGAACCCAAGGCTTTCGAAATTGGCCAGTCTTGTTCCCCATAGGAGCAGGTCCGTTAGTAGTACTGCTGGCTAGCGATGCACACGCGGGATAATCTGCTGAGAGAGCAACGAAGCACTCATCCTCACCTCCATCACCGACAGCTTGCAACAAAAACTGGGCTTTGGGTCTCAGGACCTGCCTGCTTCGCGCTGTCGCATGCTGGGCGAGGCCAAGTCCCCGAATTGAGGCAGACTCTCTAAAGGCCTTTCAACGCCAAGACCCTGAAATAACGAACGCTATTCTCGACCTTCTGAAACCCCTTGCGATAACGTTGTGAAGTTGTGTTTAAAGCAAACCTGCTCGCTGCCGTCACTGAGGCAGGCACGCCAGTCGATTCTTCGCGTGCTTGTCCATCGTCTTCCTTGTCCGCATCTAGAGGCAAGTCACCCTGACACTGGGCCATAGCAGTTCACGCACCGCCCGATGAGAGCACCGCAAACGAACCCGACTTCCTGGGAAGCTCCTAGAGTCTCCTAGCTGAGACCCGGAATGTATACCTGAAACTCCACTCAGCGGAGCGACTGACGCTGATCCCAAACTCCTACAATTAACCCGCCAAGGCAAAGACACACGCACGCGCCTCAACACAGGCTCAAATCTGCTGTCGCCACTAAGACAAGGGCTTTCCCGTGAGGAACCGGATGTTCAAGTGGCGCAGCGTGCGGAATTCGCCTCAAAAGCCAACACACCAAACCTGCACCTGGAACCTCCACCGCCTCCTGTGCTTTTCGGGGACTGGCAGAGCTGCTTGGCTGGGCTGCTTTCGTGCGCCTGTTGGTGCTGCTTCTGTGTCTGGCTTCTCATTTCTGGGACTTCGAGTGTCACCACCATTGAAAAGACTGGCACCGTTCCTGCCAATATCAGCACACCACCAATGCCATGTAACATTGCTGAGTGAGTGATCAACATGCTCCGCTTTTGCCTTCAAAGCCCCACCAAGACGGAAACCCTACATGCCCAGGAACAATTCAGAAGTACTGGAAAGCACATATTCGAGCACGGCCTTTTGAAAGAGTAGTTGCTCAGATCCAATCTCGGCCGCGCAGCGGCTGGACTCCACGAGCTCACCCACCTCCGAAAAATGACCCGGACCTCCGCTTTCCAAACCTTCAGAAAGCTAGAGCCTAGAGCCTAGGCCTGCAGGCCTTTCCACGAATCTCTGGTTTCTGCACTGCCCTCGCACTTGCTCTGCCTTTGCGCTATTGAAACGGACTGCTCGGATTGAGGGCTGGCATGCTGCCACCTCTGGGCGAAGCTCGGAACCCGGAACCGGTTTTCGAGACGATCTCGAAATCTCGACTCGAGTTTCTTCTGCATTGAGCGCACACAAGCCACAGCTATGCCCGGGACCCGACGGGAACAACACCAAGCAAAGCACCGATCCCTGTCGAAACTCTAGACTCTAGACTACTAGACGACGAAGCCTTGTTGGCATGATTACTGCGACTATTTATTGTCCAAAGGGCTTCCGTTTCGTTTCGTGCTTTTCACTGTCACCGTACGCAAGAGGGGACCAGGAGCAAACAGGGAGAGCGACTCGCTGTACGGCACAATAACGGGTGTGGTTGCACTTTCGGGTAGACTGTGCCTGTATACAGGAGCCCGAACCCTCAAGCAGGCCTAGAATTTAATGGAAGGCAAGTGACTTGGGGTCCTCTGAAGTCTGAAAGTCCAGTAACAGTAAGGCCTTCTAAACCCCTTGGCGCGATTTGGGGACTGGGGGGGCCTAAGATGTAAACGATTCGGGCTAGTGGCATTCAAAGCCCCCCAAACTCAAAAGCCTAAACCTGAAGCCGAAAGCGCTAAAGCATGCTAGCCCTTTTGCATCCAGGCCTCCTGAGGGTGTTGCCGGGTAATGCTTGGTCCGAAACCCCTAAACGCTTCAAACTTGAAGTGCCGAGGCCGCATAGGTACGAGCAAGACTTTAAGACAGTACGCCTGCAGAATTGGAGATATAGTATAGCATATTCCTGAGTATTCAGACCCCTCTATCACCTTGGACTCTGAAACTGCAACAAAGCCCAGCCACGACGATGATCTGAGAATTCCTGGGCGGGCACTTGGGATGTATGGCCAGGCAAGGGATCTGGGCTTTAGGATCGGCGCTTGTCGCGACGTCGATCTTTGTGAAATCCATGCCCTCAAGGCTCAGTCAGCTCTCAAAGCAATGAAAGTCGGGTGTCCAGGGCTTAGCGGCTTAGAGGTATTTTCTGCTTGGGGTTGAGCGTTCAGGGTTTCGACGAAGGCTTTCGGGTTCTTCTGCTTAGCGATCTGGCTCGGGAGGGTTTGGACTCTCCCTTCAAGGTTTGGACTGTAGGCGGTAAGGATTTGCGGATTTGCGTGTTCAGGGCCAGTCCTCTCATGGGTTCGGGGTCAACTGTACTCACAACCAGCCGAACCGGCTGAAAGCAGTCGCCGGTGTTGTGTGGTTCCCAGGTGTGGGTGTGGTTTCCTTGTTTGACCTGAGGGTGCTTGGACAAACTGCACAGGGCAACTGCAACGGAGGGGCTGCTGGCAAGATGACCCGTTGACCCGGCACTTACCTTCCGGAAGCGACACGCCCCAACCTCAAATCGACCAGTCTAATGCAGCAAGCATAAACCCGAAACCCTGCTTCTAACCCGAGGTCCTCAGGCCCACGTGAATATCAAACGCCACATCACAGCAAGCAGTACGCGGTACCAACCCGACCCCGGAACTCAACTCCAGGAAGGGCTCTGCAAGGTGAACGCGCCGGGCAGCGAGCGGACCAGGTGACGCAAGGCATTGAGGTAAATGCCTTCTTTGGCGAGAGAGCTCAGGGCTGAACCCTGATTCGGGACTCGTGGATATTTGGAGCGAGCCTTCTGCCAGCAATTCCTGTTTGTCAACTTCCAAGGCGAGGGTTCCGACTTTCGGGTCTACAACCCCCTCGAAGACAGGAGCTTGCTATGTCAAACCCCAAGCCATCCCAAGCCCCCAGATCGAGTCGGTGCGAAACCAACCGGAAAGCTCCCGAAAGTGCAACTTCTTTCAGATTGTTTTTTCTGTGTTGCGGGCTAGGGTCTAATTAGGGTTCATGGAGATGGTTTGTAAGTTGAGGGGCTTGCCGAGTGCGGCACTTGACCGACTTCCGGACTGTGGGCCGACGCTGAGACTAAATCCTAAGCCCGTTTAACCAAGACCCGAAACTTACCCCCCTGCCCGGCATCTGACAACTTACGCCAGGAGTAGCTTGACTATTGCCGCAACTCCATGCCCGCCCTTGAAAAGTTTTGGTTTACGTTTCTTTGCTGGTCAAAGCTGCCTAACGGGCACATGTTCGGACGATCGCCACGCCTTGGAAGCGGGGATCAGGCTGAGTGACTTGGAGTGGCGCTGTTGGCATCGAACATCACCAAACTGCAAAAGCCCCAAAACGGTGCTGCGAGTTTGAGGAGAAACACAGAATGTTGCTTCGCAGAACCTTCATCTCTTCACAGACCTGGAACCTGCGAATCCTGGAAAATGCCGGCTGTCGTAAAGCTCGGAAATTGAAAATTTTGGATTTGAAGCCCAACCAGGACAGTCTGTGCACACACTGCTTACATACTTAATTGTATACAAGTATGTATGCCTGATGGACGGAGGAACGCATGTATGCAGGCATGTAAGAGGGTAGGTGCGTGTACGTGTATGCACACGTGAATGTGAGCGAGTGTAAGTACATCAGTGTAGGTAGGCAGGCAGGCAGGCAGGTAGGCAGGCATCCATCCAACCCTGCATGCCTACATACTGATGCCTACATACATACATACATAAATGCATACATACATTCCCACATGCCGGCATGTCTACATACATGCATGTGTACATACATATATGCCCGCATATGTACATACGTACACACACATGCATACATACATACACACATGCATACATACGCACATGCATACAAAAATACATACATGAATTACATTACTTTAGTACATACATACATACATACATACACGTCGACATGCCTAAATAGACACACAGCCACACGTACAAAAAGACACACGCATACAATCATACACGCATACATACATTCGTTACATTGCAATAACACATTCATACATGCCTACGTGCCTAAATTGGCCTGAATGCAAACATACATACATACATACATAAAAACATATTCACCTACATGCTTACATGAATGCCTACATGCTTCCATGCCAGCATATGCCAGCATGCCTACATACATACTTACATACATACACATACACATGCGACATGTACATAGCGTAAACCTAGATACACTGAAGTACATGCCGATGGGCATATATACAATCGGACCCATACAAAAACATACGTACACATGCAGATACAGGCATAGTAGTCTTCTAGACATGCCTATGCATGCACAAACACACACACTCTCTGTGAGACATCCACATACTTGCAAACACATACACATAGGCATACGTTTTCACAGAGCACACATACATGCACTCGTACATGCGCAAACAAGCGAGCATACATACTAAAGGCGCGAACTTGCATACACATGTATTATCACAATTGCATGTGCGTCTACGCACATACATGCAATCGTTTGTACGTAACTACATACGTTCGCGCGTGCACACATACATACACATGTATGCATACTGTGGATGTCCTAAACGTATACATATACGCGTTTACAAATGCATGTACATGTGCATTTTCATATGCAGGACCTGTCGCATGTGTTTATATGCATAGATTTGTTCATATACACACATATCATGCATGCATACATACATGCATGTATGCAGATATGTATGTGTATGTATGTGTGTGTGTGCATGTATGTGCATGTATGTGCATGTATGTGCATGTATGTGTATGTATGTGTATGTACATGTATAGGCATGTGCATGTATATGTATGCACATGTGTGTACATGTAGGTATGCATAGGTATGTGGGCACGTATGTGTGTAGGTATGTATGTATATGTTTGTATGTACGTATGTATGTATGTACGCCAACGTAGGCATGTATACCTGTGTATGTATTTATGTATGTGTGTGTATTGTATGTGCATCTATGTCCCTGCTTTGGCATGTACTTGTGTGTCTGTTCAAATGTGTATGTGTATGTGCATGTAGATTTGTGCCGACGTAAACGGATATGCATTAGTATGTGCATGTAAGCTCCACAGATGACATATATGCAGATCTACATATGTATATATATCTATATATATACACCATGTCTGTGTATACATGTAGTTGTGTGTGTACACATATGTGTGGATGTATCTTCACTTGTAAATCTGCACTCACAGTGCATGCATATGCAGCTGCCCTGCACAGTGCTGCATACGTATATGTCTGTCATGCATGCAGGTATAAGTCTACATATTTGAGAATGACGATTCTGTCCGTATGTGCATGTCTGCTTGTATGTGCAGGACAGATTGAGCCTTCGAGAACACACAATCGGACTGACCAGGCGAGGCATGTGGTTCGAGGTCTGAGTTGAAGTGAACCAAGGGTTTGCGGTTTAGAGTTTAGACTTCCTCCGCATTTCGCAAACTTAGGGTGTCCGCTCGCACAACCGGGACATGTCGAGCAAAGTGTAAGGTGTGTGGGCCAGGGAAAGCAAACACCCGGCATGTGCCAGTCGGGAGAATCGAAGCCCTTGAGGCCCTTGAGGTTTACAGGGTTCTGCTTCAAGTGTGTCAAAATGCCGGCTTTCCTTTGATTGTAGGGCGTAGGAAACTTTTCTTGTTCGCGGTTGGCTCTGGTCGGATACTGCTGGCTCGTTGTACTGCACTGCAAAATTCAGCGGTGCCCAACATTGCGAAATAAACCCCTCCCTCTCTCTTTCTTTCGCCAGGGTTGTGGTGTAGGGGCTTTACCCCCTCTCTCTCTCTCTCTCTAACTCTCTCTCTCTCTCTCGCTCTCCCACGCATTCGAAACGTCAAGCCCGGCTGTGCGAAATAAACCCCCCAATCGATAATCCTTCCTGCATCCCAACAGTCCTACAAACGCACGGTTTGAATGCATCATGCACTACGTACCTACATTGCTCGCAGGAGCTGTAGGCCTGCCGGGTGGGTTAAGGCTGATGGTAAAACCCCAAGCCTCAGCTGCATTGCGATCCGCCACTTCGCCTTGTCATGCTAGGAGTGGTTACTTGTTGCCAGATTTCAAGCACCCCCGAACTAGAGTCACATCAAGTCCCTGTGCTGATAAGCAGGATTATTCAATATCACAGTTGATGGAGGAGGAGGAGGAGGAGACGGAGGAGGAAAGCAATGCAAGACTGGCATAGATTTAAGAGCTCTCATTAAATGGGTTGGGTTCTGGTGTTCAACGCTTTAGAAAGGACTGAACGGCCAGGGTCTGGGGGCCCCGTACATTGCAGAGCTTATCCGGGTTGGCTACGATGCGTTCAGGTTGAGGGCACATGCATTTCCCGAGACGGAGGCACTCGTAACAAGAAGCACGGCATGGAACCCGAAAAAGAGTTCAAGTTTGGGAACCCTGATATCTTGTCAGCGTGCATCTTACGGCCAACTGCAGACCGCAGCCACGCGCTAAGCCCGGAGGGAGCCATGGCGGCCACTGCGGAACAGAGGAAACCAAACCTTAACTAGCGAAGAACCGTTAAGAAGCGCCCCTAATTCTACAGGTCCATTGGCCCGAACCCTGAAGGCCAACAGATCCAACGAGAGTGCGAGGACACGGCCCCAAGTAGATTGACTTGTAGAACCATCTGCACAGACCCTTTGCAAGCCTATCCAGCCTTACCTTGACTCATACCATAACGACCCTAAGCCCTAATTTTTTTTCTTCCTCGGACCTTTTTACCACCGTCCAAAGCAGCGCAAGCCCTAAACCCCTAAATCCTCAAGTGCCCGAAAGCCCATAACCCAAAGTCTAGACTCGCGGAACGCGGGCGTGGCCTCGCCCCAAAGCGGGGTGCTGCGCTTGCCAGCGGCTCGGCCGGCCGCAAATTGCGTGCGCAGCCAGGGGTAAGTGGCCTCTTCGGTCAAGGATTTGCGGATTCTACGGTTGAGGCTCAGTGATGAGGCTGTACGGACGTTATGGTCGGGATGTTTGGTTTAAGAGGGTGAATATCTATCCTGCCAGATGTATTTGTCTGTTTACTTTACCATACATGTACATATGTGTTTACATGGAGAATTATTTACACATACGGACCTGTACGGAGTATAAACGGATGATATGAACGGGTTCTGATTTAACAACATAGCAAAATATAGAATAACATAGTATAACGAAATACAACATAACGACAAGATATAGCATAGTATAGCACGCAAAGTAGCGTGATATCATATAGTGGGGATGCGATACTGCAGGACAACAGCTTGTACTAAATCCTACTAGGTTATGTAAATATTATCGGATGAAACATTGTATTGACTGGCCAGTTGTATTTTGTAGCACTACCTTTTGCTGTGCGATGTTGCTGTATCTATCACATGATTCTGTACCTGTCTTCGTGTGGTGATAGTAACGCGAGGACTACCAAGATTTGGCCAAAGTTTCGCTCTGTGAATTCGGCAACACTAGACAAGGATTCCGAGTGCCACCATGCCCCCGAAACAGAATATGCGACTAAATGCAACATTTGCGCCACTTCTGCTAAACCACCGAGACATCCTTTTGCTTTGCAGTTGTGGCAGTGGCAGATAACAGTGCCTCGCTGCACCACCATATAAAGGATTAGATGGATTGGCCTGTTGGCCGACATCGCCACATTTGTCCGTCACAGGCTGTCACAAGCCCGACGAGCTTCAAGGGGCTCTCGCTTCAGATCACGACATGGAAAGGAAACACTGCAGCGGTGTCACTAGTCATGTGTCCGTGACAGACTCTGATGCCGGAGGTCTGCGTGCGCGAGGCACATGTGCAAGTGTTCCAGGCGATGAATTCGAAACTCACTACTGATGCTCTAACATACGGCAGACGATGTAGTATCCACTGAAACAGAAACAAGTCGAGCGAGCGAAGCCCCAGAGCAAGGTTTTCGCTGGTAAACGACACATGCTGTGTGACAGACCTTGTTGCTAATAGCTCCTTGCATCGCTGAATCACAAACATGTCTGGGGCCATGCCGCAGGTGTCACATGCACCCTGAAAACTGGGAGAGTTCAAGCTCATTGCCTTCGCGGCTGGAGCTGGGCCGACATCGGTACGGATTGATATTTCGCTGACACTGTTGCTGTCTTGTGTGGGCACTGTGTGAAACTTGTGAAATGGAGGCGCAGGCCAGGGGCGAGTTGCCAGAAAGAGGGGAGCTCCCAACAGCTGCAACAAGTTCGTCGATTCTTCCACCACGCGAGATTTTCTCATCAACACATCCGACACCTCGGGCCTGACCATCGCGGCTCGAAATACCGCGTCTTGCCGGAAAGAGGTCGGCCAGAACGCAGACTGCCACTCTAAACTTCCCAGTGAAGGGAAAGGTCAAAACGCAGCAAGCCCGAAATCTGTCCGATGTCAAGGACAAGTGGCGACAAACTACTGCATGGACAGTCTTGTCCTTCTCAGGCTTGCTGTGCTGAGCATGTACGCAAACAGTATTTTGGGGGGCACATGGCACAATCCTCGAAGCAAGTGTTCGACGGAAGCTTAGGGTTTCGACGGTTTCGATTTCGCTATGATGGATGAGGTGCAGAACCTGTCAGGGTATTAGTTGCTGCTTCAGTCCAGCACATATAATGCGCTAAACGCCGCATCATGGACCAAGCTCCGCTCTGCAGAGGTTCTATCTATCTTAATATACAGAGAGAAGCTGAGGACTAAAAGTTGTACATGCGTGTCGCACTCTGATTGGTCACATTGCCATTGGAGATGACCTGTGCTAAGAACGACGTGCTCCTCATCGAAATGATGCCGAGGATGTCATCAAACACCTGGGGATGATTCAAGCTCAAGCTCTGACAGGCAGTATATATGGGCTGCGAGTTTGCAGTTTCCAGTTCTGCACTGCGCTGGGCGAGCTCTTGGATGATGCTCACCACGAGACGCCGCGTGGTGACTTGACTGGCGCAGGGAAAAGCTGTTAGCGAGACGAACGCCGAGATGAGGACTTGGACCTTCCAGGAAGCGGGCCCTCGAGGCATCATAATGCACGCTGCGGCATCCACCAACTCCTCGATGCTGCCGAGCATGCCTGCCGCCTTTGCCGGCTCCCTCTTACAAAGCTCCGCAAAACCCCACAACATGTTGGTGACCTCGTAAGATTGGCAGTCGGCCAGAGATCGGGATGCTACTCTCGCAAGTACCGTCATCAAGGATGGCACGAAAAACCGCAGAACCGCACATGACCAAATGATTATCGTACAGCAACTGCCTGGCATGCTGCTGTCCTGTAACTGGAACTCTTGCTGGGCCTTGCACTCCGCAATTTCCAACATGAGCTTGAAGACTGCATCCTGGGCGACCTGCTCGATATTCCGCTGCGATCCGTCGCAAATGCGCGCAAGCCGATGGATGGCTGTCGCCAGGTTCACGCCATTCATCAGATGCAAGTTGGCCGCGGCGACCCGCAAGACCATGCTGATGCATTCGGCCTTTTTGGACCGAGCAGCGCTGGTGAGAGCCTTGTTGATGCGCCTCTGCACTGCAAGGTCATCACTCGGTCTGCTCAACGGCTTCGGAAGAGGACCCTCTGGCCATTCAGACCTGTTCTCGCCTTCCTCCTGCAGCTGCAGCTCCTGGCCAATCGCAGCCCCAGAACACGGCACTTGCATCCTGTCAGATACACCTTGTTGAACGTGCTGCCACGGAAAGGGCATCTGCCGGCGGAACGCCTGGTCCGTGTCTTTGTGGCGACGAAAGTTTGGCATGCATATCGGAACATCTGGCACTACTATTGACTGAGTCTCGGACTCATGTCCGAGCATATCGCTTGAAAGCTCAATGCCATGGCCATAACCATCTGTGTAGGTGCGAGCTGCCACGTCACCATGCCGAAGCTGATCCGGGAAGTACGGATCGCCAGGAGGATCAGTGAGAGATCGAGGTGCGAGAAAACGTGCGCCCGACATCATCTGGTTGATACCGGAAGAAGCTCCTGAAGCAGTGTAATCCTGCCTATCTATAAACCAGTGACCGGCCCGTGGTGGCCCATTGCCTTCGACTCCAGGGCTCCGGTGCTGTGGTTGGAAAGGAAAGAGCGGATTTGGCACATCCTCCATTGAAGGCGACTCAGCTCCTGGCTAGGGGCCTCCTGACCATATCCTATAGAATTCGGGTCTTCACTCTCATGCTGGGCGAGCCAAGCAGTCACGACTGGTTTCCGCAGAACTGCAAAGTTACGAAACGACCTGCTGCAGCCCCAATGGTACACAAGGCGCACCCCAGTGGAACGACAGACAACGACCCACAGGTCAGCCTCACTCTAGCAGGTCATCGCAAGTTTCTCCCCAAAGAGTGAAGCTCATATTCTAGGTCCAGTCCAGGTCTTGAAGGAGCCACCACCACCTCTGTCAATCTGACAGCTCCACACAGAAAAAGACGGCCCCAGACTCCGAAAGCCTAAACAAAAACGGTGCAGCCGACCCAGCCTCGAACGTCACTAAGCGACTGTCTCTGGGACACCTTACTTCCATTGGGTGTAGGCGTAAGGTTTAAGTTGTGACATACTGTGACATCGATTGGCCATGGCAAGTGGTTCCCACAAAACCCGAAAGACCGGCCCGTGGGCAAGATTGGGAAATTCCATATCCTCTGATTTCGGGTATGTGAGGCAATGTGCTCTCCCTCAGTTTCTGCCCATCGCTCGGTCCTGCTGCTGCTACTGCAGCCCTAGGAGTTGGCTCTTCACGCCGCAAATACCATGGTACCGCTTCTAGCAGAGGGTGTGGTAATGTTAGCAGAAGTAGTAGCAGCAGTGGTAGTGTGGCAGTGATATTGAGAGTGATAGTGACAATGACAATTAAATGGTAGTGGCAGCGGCAGGGGTAGTGCTAGTGGTAGGCAGTTGCAGTGGCAGTGGCCCTGGCAGTAGTAGTGGAAATCGTAGTGGTAGTGATAGTGGCTGTGGCAGTGGTAGTCGTTGTCGTGGTCATAGCCGAGTCATAGCAGCAGGAGTAGCAGTAGTAGTAGGAGGAAGACTGGCAGTGGCGGTGGCACTGGCAATGGCAATGGCACTGGCACTGGCAGTGGCAACGGCAGTGGCAGTGGCGGTGGTAGTGGCAGTAATACTAGTGGTAGGGGTGGTGGTAGTGGCAGCGGTAGCGACAGTGGTGGTGGTAGTGGTAGTGGTAGTGGCAGTGGCAGTGGTAGTGGTAGATTCGCAAAACCTTGCTCACAAACAGCGGACCTCAATTCCCAACACAATATAGTAATAGCCGTCGTCGTAGTAGTAGTAGTAGTAGTAGTTGAAGTTGAAGTTGAAGTCGAAGTCGAAGTTGAAGTTGAAGTAGTAGTAGTAGTTGTTGTTGTTGTAGTAGTAATAGTAGTAGTAGTAGTCCTAGTAGTGGTATAGTAGTAGTAGTCGTCGTCGTCGTCGTCCTCGTAGTCGTAGTCGTAGTCGTTGTCGTGTCGTAGTCGTAGTCGTCGTCGTAGTTGTTGCCGTAGTTGTAGCCATAGCCGTAGCTAGAGGAGGAGGAGGAGTAGTAGTAGTAGTACTAGTACTAGTACTAGTACTAGTACTGGTACTGGTACTGGTACTGGTACTGGTACTGGTACTAGTACTAGTACTAGTACTAGTACTAGTACTAGTACTAGTACTAGTACTAGTACTAGTACTAGTAGTAGGAGAAGAAGAAATAGTGGTAGCAATTAGTAGTAGTGAATAGATAGTAGTAGCAGTAGTAGCAGTCCTCGTCGTCGACGTAGTCGTCGTCGTAGTAGTGCAGTAGCAGTAGCATGAGCAGTAGCAGTAGTAGTCGCGGGCGTAGTCGCAGGGGCGGTGGCGGCGGCGGCGGCGGTGGTGGTGGTGGTGGTGGCTGCAGCAATACCAGCTGGAGCAGCAGCAGAACTACCACCAAGCCGCCAATCACCAACACTACCACTGTTGCCTGTAGCTTTTCGATTCTTTGCAAGGACCATACCGAAAATTGGAAGATAGTGGGGGGAGTACAGCTGAGCTTGCGCCTGCCCTAACAACAGAAAAGCCTGCTAGAGGTCAGCAACCACCAGAAAGTCCGAATGCCCAGTCCGAAACCTGAACTTAAAGACTTTATAAGAATGGCCAGGCACTTCAGAGAATACACGGCGTTCTCGTTGGGCTCCGGGCGAAGCGAGATGGCGGCACCGGTGAGCATCCTAGGGCATCATCTTGACAAAACTCCTATCATCGGTAGCATGACCGGTGTTGGTTTTATGTTCAATGCAAATGTTCGGTGTTCGGACATTGAGCGTCAAGGCATTCAGGGGTGAACTGGTGTAGGGCAGGGCTTCAGGAGTTTGAGTTTTCGGAGATGACCGGGCTTCACGGTTAGAGTTAGAGGCTAGATTGGCTAGACAGTTAGAGGCGTTGGCTTAGGACTTGAGGGTGAGGGCTTCTAGCCTGGTGCCGTCGGCTCGCTCACACGCTCCACGAGCTTTAGGGCTTCAGGTTTACACTCTCATTCTCCGAATCTCCAGGCGAGGCTTCTCAGTTTCAGCAAGGTTGTGGACATAGCAGATGCATTGCATCCCTTCAGCCTTTTTTCTTCCCCTTGCCTTCTGGGCATCTAGGATTGCCCGCCTCTTGGTCCTGAACCCCTCAAAGCACGTCGGTAGACAACGTTTTCGCGCACCAAAACCCCGGAGTCAAGCACCAAAACCCCTGCTTCAAGCACCAACCTGCTTCAAGCACCAACAAGCCCTGGTTCCGCCACGACCCTAAGCTCCCCCCACCCTCACCCTTCCCTGCACGAAAGTTTCCCTGTCCTGCCTACCCGACCGCACCCTATCCCCCTCCCAACTCTACCCTACCCCACCCTAACCTAGCCTGCCCTTCACCACCCTACCTTTCCACACCCTCCGACCACCCTTACCTCCCCTGTGTGCCGCCTTTGACCCCGTTCTGCTAACTTACCCTTACCCTCTGCCCTTGCTGCCCTGCCCCACCCTACCCTATAAACCCCTACCTACCTTATCCAACCCGCCTAGCCCGAAACCCCATCCACCTCCCTTCTCTGCGTAACTGCATCCACCGGCACCAGACCACAAAACCTATCGAACCCCATCACCGCAACTTCTTGCAGCAACCATCCACCCACAGCACCCGAAAAAAACCCACCAAAACCCCAACCCCATCTCATCTTCTGCTACCCAAACCTACTGCACCCCAGTGTGAAGAACCATACCCTGCCCTACACCGACCCTGGCGTACCGTACCCTCCCCTCCCCTACCCTGCAAAACCCACCAACCCAACACACGCGCACAACCCCACTTTACCCTACCCCACCCTAACCTACCCTGCCCTAACCAACCCTTTCCTGCCAAACCCTAATTGACCCCGAACCCACCCTAACAAACCACTTATCCTGCCAACTCAAACCCCTGCCCCACCCTAGCCTTTAGGCCCCTAACCCACCCTACCCTAATGCCCCTACCCAACCCTTTCCTGCCAATGCTACACACAACTCCAACCACCCGCACGCACACCCTACCCTACCACACCCTACCCTACCCTAAACTTCACCCTACCCCATCCTGACCTACGTCAAATCCTAATTTAACCTGCCTGCCCTTGACCCCATTGCGCTAACTTAACCCACAGCAGCCGCACAACCCTACCCTACTCTTCCCCGCAAAACCTACACAACGGGAACCCAACCCTGCCCTACCCTACCCTGCAAAAGCCGGCCCAACTCTTCGCCACAAAACCTACAGGATTCCAACCCACCAAGCAACTACCCAACCCTACCCTCCCCTACCCTACCACCCCCTACCCCAAACTACTCTTCGCCCTCCTTGCCTGCACCCTAAACCCCAACCCGAAACCTATCACCCGAACCTCCCCTGCCTGCCCGAACCTGCCCTCACCTACCCTATCCCTCACCTGACCCTAACCAACCCTTTCCTGCCCCACAAAACCTACACAACTCCAACTACCCACAAGCACACTACCCTACCCTCCCCTCCCCACCCTGACACACCCTGTCCTACCCAATCCAAGCCAACCCTCCTAATTTAACCTACCCTAACCTACCCTACCCGAACCTACCCGACCACCGCAAGCAACTACCCTACCCTACCCTCCCCTCCCCTACCCTACTCTACCCCAAAATACTCTTCACTTGACCCTACCCCACCCTGACCTACCCTGCCCTGCAATCCTTTCCTGCCAAACCCTGGACCTTTTTTCCTGTCCGAACCTACCTTGACCCCATCCTGCCCTACGCTAACCTACCCTATCCCTCACCTGACCCCCAACCCCTTTCCTGCCAAACCCGAACTCCCTAGCCAACCCTAACCTACCCCACCCCTAACCAACCCTGTCCCACCCTACTTGACCCACCCCACTCAAGCTTCCACCATTACCTCCCCTGCCTGCCTGCCCTTGACCGCATTGTGCTAACTTACCCTTACCCTTATTTAACCCACAGCAGCCGCACAACCCTACCCTACTCTTCCCCGCAAACCTACACAACGGGAACCCAACCCTGCCCTACCCTACCCTGCAAAAGCCGGCCCAACTCTTCGCCACAAAACCTACAGGATTCCAACCCACCAAGCAACTACCCAACCCTACCCTCCCCTACCCTACCACACCCTACCCCAAACTACTCTTCGCCCTCCTTGCCTGCACCCTAAACCCCAAACCCGAAACCTATCACCCGAACCTCCCCTGCCTGCCCGAACCTGCCCTCACCTACCCTATCCCTCACCTGACCCTCCTACACAACTCCAACCACCCACAAGCACACTACCCTACCCTCCCCACCCTGACACACCCTGTCCTCCCCAATCCAAACCAACCCTCCTAATTTAACCTACCCTAACCTACCCTACCCGAACCTACCCGACCACCGCAAGCAACTACCCTACCCTACCCTCCGCTTCCCTACCCTACCACACCCTACCCTCCCCAAAATACTCTTCACTCAACCCTACCCCACCCTGACCTACCCTGCCCTGCAATCCTTAACCCTAACCTTTTTTCCTGTCCGAACCTACCTTGACCCCATCCTGCCCTACGCTAACCTACCCTATCCCTCGCCTGACCCCCAACCCTTGCCTGCCAAACCCGAAGCCCCCAGCCTACCCGAACCCCCTTCCCAACCCTGTCCCACCCTACTTAACCCACCCCATACCCTAACGACTCGTTCCTGCCTTCCCTCTGCCTGACCCAAAACACACTCTGTCGAAAACCAAACCCTGCCCTACCCTACCCACCCACCCCGCACAACCCCACCTTAAACCACCCGCAAGCAACTACCCTGCTCTTCACTTCACCCTACCCCACCCTGACCTACCCTGCCCTACCCTGCCCTACCCAACCCTTTCCTGCCAAACCCTGACCTTCACTATCCTGCCACCCTGACCTTTCTTGCCTGCCCGAACTTGACACAACCCTGTCCTACCTACCCTACCCTACCGCTCTCTGCAGCAGCAGCCCCCTTGACCCCCTCCTTGCCAACTCAACCCCTGCCCCACCCTACCCTAAAGGGTAGACAACGATTTCGCTAACCAAAACCTCCGCATCAATGCATGGGCCCGTTGCTACATATTGGTGTTTTGTCGTTTGCGGTTTTGCGGCTGCTGCATCACTTTCTCAGGGCAAGGTTGTTGAATGCTTTGTCTTTGGTGCGTGGTGTTGTTTTGGTGCTTGTTGCCGGTGTTGGTGGTGCTGGAAGCGTGGTGCTCGAAGCTTGGTTGCTTGAAGCGCGGCCGGTTGCAGAAGCAGGGAACTATCCTCAAAGCACTCTTTGAGTGGGCGCCAAGCATCGGCTCATCGATACCCGCCGTGCGCTTCTTTCCTGACAAGCTACAGCATGAAAGTTTCGAAAGCCTTCGAAAGATATGTGGGGCTTAGGACTCATGGTTTGGGCAGCAACAAAGCTACTAGTGTTGAGTTTGTGTCGCTTTTTTGAAGCCTCTTCAGGGTTTAGCGGTGAGGCCTTTCCGCACTCACACTCGGACATGCCAGGCGAGGCACTGGGTGATGTTTGGGGTTTGAGATTAAGGTCTGCAAAGTGGACAAGGCCACGCGGGTCGTCGGCGGTCTTGGCCCCATGCTGCCCCAACAGCCAAACCCGAAACAGCGTGACCCAAAAAGGTCTTTGGAGCCCCACGGCACAGACCGCAGAGCCCGACGCCGACGGAACTCCCAAACTCGAGAAAGGTGGCTTGTCCGGCCGCGGGGCTGGTTCGGAAGGCGTCGTTGATTTGAAACCTACGGATCGAAGGCTAAGGACCAGGGCATGGGCATCAGATCTTTCTGGGCTCACAAGCTTCGGGTGCAAGGGTGCTTCAGGCCTGGGGCCGGGACAACGAGGCTTTAAAAGCATTGGAAAAGTATGTCTTGGCCAAGATAAAGAGAGAGAGGAAGTTCATCTCCATTTCTGGGAGCTCGACTTCCGAGATGTTGAGAAGAAGACATCGGACAGAACGGGAGAAGTCCAGGAGGGATCGCCGCACGGCCAAAAGATCTGTCCACGGACCTACCAGTACCTGGCAGCAATGGAACTCATAGAGCTTAGAACCATCAGCCAAGTTCCCCAGCACCGCGTCGAAACTTGCACTGCAGGTTGCATCTACACAATGGGCGCAACTTGCACAAATATGGGCACCAAAGGGTGCGAGCTCGTGGCGCGATAATCCGAGAAAAGTGCGAGCTCACAACGGCACATGACAGACCCGTCCAGAAATCTGAAGCCCTGAAACACCGAATCATCAATCCCAAGCCGTGAAACCCCTAAATCCCAGACCCTAAACCCAGGATCCGCAAATGCCTTGCCACCCTCACGGGAAGCGCTTTCACCGCTTTGGGTGAGACGGCCAGATCTCCGACAGCTACGCCGCCTGCGAAGGTGGGGCCTTTTACGCTCTCGCAACTCGGACTCTGCCAGACGGGCCTGTTGGAATTCAGGTGTTTTGGCGTGCAAGGTTTTGGGGTTTTGGTGCATGGCACACTTAGGACTTGCGGGGAAAGAACTACGGGGCTGTATTCTGCAGGATCTTCTCGGATTCTTTCGAATCTGGATTGAGGATTCTCTGGCTATGGCTGCGCCTTCCGCTTGGGCAAGGACGAGGTTTCGGATCGCAACTCCCCATGTTCGCAGCTTGTCGCGATTTGGCGGCTCTCTGCAATGGACAAGATGCGAGCTGCAGGAGCTACGGTTTGGTTCGGCGGCTCCGGGTTTACCGTCAGCCCGTGCTCCCCCAGGTTAAGGGCCACACTGCGGAGAGCTGTAGCATTGTCATAGGTCATAGTTGGCACCATGTAGTACGTGAGGGGACTCTATATGCAAACGAACGCACCGCGACGAACACGACGGGTGCTCCCTTGCCACCAACTGCACCATCCCTTGCCTGGACCTTTTCAACAACTCCCAATGGAATGCGAATTCTGCCAGGGCCAGGACCAGTACCAGAAACCTCCAGGACCCCGAACCGTAAACAACTGAGCGTACGACGCTGAAACCGAAAAAAAAAAAAAAAGTCCCCTGTGCGGCCTTTCAAGCAGCCAAACCTGTAGGGCAGGAGATTTTGCAACTTAGGGTTCCGGTGAATAGCTGCTTAACGCTCCGAACCCCAAATCTGCAAAAACACGGACCTGTTGTCTTCACTCGGCTGCCGTCAGTTGCTGGCTGTATTTCTGGTCTCCGGGTGGATTATTGGGTTGCGCGCTCGGGATTCTGGGGGTACGCTCTGTGCGAGCACTTGAGGGTTCTGTGTGACGTTTTGAGCTAAAACTTGAAGGCCAATCATGAAGGGGAGGGTTTACTGCTCTTGTCGGGCCGTGCTTCGGCGAACGACAAAACGGCCGGACGTCATCCTCCTTGCTTGTTCCCCCAAGCAGTTTAGTTTTCTGGTTCCCGGGGCTTTGTGCTGGCCAACGTCGAGTTTCGACGCTTGTCTCCCCCCCTTATCTCCCCTCGTTTGGGACCGGTGGGGGTGGCCAATGCCGCGCTTTTTCTTCTCTGCCCTTGTCCCTTTGTTCTCTCGGCCAGTGCTTTCCAGGTGTTGCTGCGGTTTGGCTTCAACTGATTGGGATCTTTGGCGGTGTCATTTGGCTTCGGAAGCAGAATTTCACTCGCTCGGCGAGAACAATAGCAAGGCTACTAAGCAAACAAGGGTTCTGAATGCCGCGAGAAGTTAACGACTCAAACCCCGACCTATCAAATCTTTGCAAAGACCCGATGAAGCTGAAGAAGGCCAGCTACCAGTCGTCCACCGCGCCCGTGTTGTGCGAGGCAGTTTTCCAGCTCGGCCGCTCGGAGCAAACGTAGGCGCAGCCGTATTTTACGGCCGCTGCCTGAGAAGCTGTTAACAAAAGGGAATGGGGGTGGTGCACAGCCAGCAGTTAGCATCCTCTCAACTGGAATCAGCAGTTGAAAACCAGCCAAGCCATCTGGCCGCAAACATTGAGCTTGGGACTGTTTCGAGAAGGGCTTCCGACTGCGCAGTTGAGGTGAATTAAGCAAGGGATGCACTAAACGGCTCATACCACCAACGGCAGGAGCAGGGGCAGGAGGAGTAGTTGCAGCGGCAGTGGCAGTCGTACTGGTGGTGGCAGTGGCAACGGCAGTGGCAGTGGCGGTGGCAGTGTACTAGCACGAGTACTTGGACTGGTACTCGTAGTAGTACTAGTAGCAGTAGCAGTAGCAGAGTAGGAACAGGAGTAGGCGTAGGAGTAGGAGTAGAACTAGTAGAAGTAGAAGTAGAAGTAGAAGTAGAAGTAGAAGTAGAAGTAGCAGTAGCAGTAGAAGTAGAAGTAGAAGTAGAAGTAGAAGTAGAAGTAGAAGTAGATGTAGAAGTAGAAAAAGAAGTAGAAAAAGAAGTAGAAGTAGAAGTAGAAGTAGTAGTAGAAGTAGAAGTAGAAGTAGAAGTAGAAGTAGAAGTAGAAGTAGAAGTAGAAGTAGCAGTAGTAGTAGTAGTAGTAGTAGTAGTAGTAGTGGTAGTAGCATTAGCAGTAGCAGTAGTGGTAGTAGTAGCAGCACCAGTAGTAGTAGTAGCAGTAGTAGCAGCAGCAGGAGGAGGAGTAGGAGTAGGAGTAGGAGTAGGAGTAGTAGGAGTAGGAGTAGGAGTAGGAGTAGGAGTAGGAGTAGGAGTAGGAGTAGGAGTAGGAGTAGGAGTAGGAGTAGGAGTAGTAGTAGTAGTAGTAGAAGTAGTAGTAGTAGTCGTCGTCGTCGTCGTAGTAGTAGTAGTAGACGGAGTAGGAGTAGTCAGTAGTAGCACTTCTAGTAGTAGTAATGCTGGTAGTAGTAGTAGTAGTAGCAGTAGTAGTAGTAGTAGTAGCAGCAACAGGAGTAGTAGTAGTTGTAGTAGTAGTCGTCGTCGTCGTAGTAGTAGTAGCATTGTTGTAGTGGCCGTTGTACTAGCGTGTTCTGCGGTGGCCAAGCTGAGCACCAGCAACACCACGAGCATCACGAGCATCAGCTGGCCTGCTGTTTGGGGCACCGTGGCCACGGCTCGAGAATCATGAGCATCAGCTGGGGCCTGGTGTCATGGAGAGCAGGACGCGAACACCACCGACTCTGTTCTGCAGTGGCCAAGCTGAGCACCAGCAACACCACGAGCATCACGAGCATCAGCTGGCCTGCTGTTTGGGGCACCGCGGCCACGGCTCGAGCATCATGAGCATCAGCTGGGCAAACACCACCGACTCTTTTCTGCAGTGGCCAAGCTGAGCACCCTCGAGCATCACGAGCATCAGCTGGCCTGCTGTTTGGGGCACCGTGGCCACGGCTCGAGCATCATGAGCATCAGCTGGGCCTGGAGTCACCGACTGTGTTCTGCGGTGGCCAAGCTGAGCACCAGCAACATCATACCGCGACGAGAGCATCTTCGGCTGTTGCACGCTTGCGGCCCTTATTGCTTTGGCTTGTGTTTCTGAGCACGGCAACGACTCACCTCAGCTAGTCATTTTGGTCAAGAGAAGCCGCTCGTTTGCTGCTTTTTGATTGAGCCTACTCTATATACTCTATACATGTGACACACCGAGGCTCGAGAACGTGCTGGTTGTACCGCAAGGTTCCGGCAAAGCCTTCCCAGTCCTTTGGGCTTTTTGATTCAGAGATTTAGGGATCGGACTCTCTTCAAAAAACACGTCTGGATTTGGCATTTGCGATGTGCAGAGGGATGGAGGTGAGTTTTAGGAGTAGAACACTATGCATGACACGAGATCCCAAGAGACAGAGACGCGGAGAAGCTATTGAGGCTTCGGGCGTTGGGTTTTCAAGCCTCGACTACGTTTGAGCGAGGGAGGCGGACTTCCCCCGCACGCCAACTCCACCTACCGTGCCCTGGCATGCAGAAAGCATCACTGCCAGATGCAGTTTTGTAACAGCATCCGATCAGGAAAATCCTGAGCTCCAACCTTGAAAGCCCCGCCCGTAAGCGTGGTATCGCGAGCAACTTCTTAGGCCAACCCCACCAAACACTGAGCAAACAGGACCTGCCATCTTGCGGCTGGGGCGCACGGCAGAAGTCCATCTTCACCTCAGGCCCCGAGGGGCCATAAGGCCGCCTAATTGTCACCACCGGCCCTGATCATCAAAGTCATCGATATCAGAACGGCAACCCACGCCCTCAGGGTGCGCCAGCACCCTCGAGTGCTTGCATGATTTTAGCTTTGCAGTTCGCAAAAAAGAATCCAAGGCACCCCTTCTTGCAAACTTACTGGCCTCTTGCTCATAGTGAGGTGCTTGGGGATATTGGCAGCAGTTGAAGCAGAGTAATCGTCGCACCACTGCACCATCATGAGCATCATGAGCACTAGCACCTTCCTCAAGACACACCCCTTCATCACCTTAAGAAGTGACGCTTGCAGCGTCCATACCATCGCCAAGGGACATTACCAAACAACCCATCCTGGCAAGCACCATAACCCAACATCTGCATGACAGCAACGATTGGAATCTTGAGTTCCTTGACCCACGCTTTTGGGCTTTGTCAAGTGGAACATGGCCGGAAAGGCAGGGCAGGAAGCAAATGAGTGGCATCGTGTATCCCAACCTCAGACAAGCATCAGATTAAATGATATATTGAGGTAACAAAGATCCTGGAAGAGCATAACAATTTAAAGAGGCCTCCGGGCAAACCCCCGAAGGCTCAAAAGCCCTAAACCCTAAAACTCAGACTCCCAACCGGAAGAACCTACTACACAGCGTGAAAACTGTATTCAACAGAAATAGGGGAATATCCGTCGCACAGCCTACCGCTCGAATAGAATCCCTGAGGCAAAGACTGAAGCCTAAGCACGCATGCCAGACGAGGACTGACCGTAGCGTGCTGTTTGGCAGTAGCAGTGGTGTGCATGCTGGCCGATGTGGTGCTGCTGACTGTAGCTTGGATAAAGATGCTGACGGGAGTGGAAGTGGCGATCGTCACAGTCCGCGGATACTCTTCGGGAAGGTTGAGAATGGTGAACAGCTATCCCTTCTCACCTGCACGCCCCTCAGATTTGCAAGCGGTGTACGCTCTGCTGCTGAGTGGCAAAGCATTTCGCAGCCTTCTTGGTCCGTGAAGGAGCAGATATCGGAGTTGGCTCCTCCGAAAAAGCCTCCTGGAGAAGCAGGATTTGCGCTGGTAACTGAAGCAAGTACTGTGTCAAGAGCTAAGCAACTGCCGATTTGGTTCTGGATCCCACAATGAATCCTTTTCTGGTCGTGGTTCCAACTGTGTAAGCCCCAAGTCCACGTGTTCCGGCTCTTGGGGATGCCAAGCACATGAAGTGTTGTCTGGCCGTGGCCGTAGTGCACGTGCGGGCACCATATGGTATACATGTACTTCTCAAATGTCACAGCCCCAAACTCTAAACCCCAAGGCGCTAGTGACGCTACTGCGGCCAAGAGGACCGGCTTCGGGATCGCTTGAACTCTCGACACATCGGCATCCTGGCAAATGTTTTCTGCTCTGACTCTCAGCACTGCCAGGGTCGACCGTCAGTTCGTTGACGGGCTGCATTTAAAGCTTCCATTCGGCAATTACGTTGGCTGGAGCTTCGGCCATTTGGGTTTGAGGCTTTTCGCCAGAAGAAGCTCTTGGGCCTTCGGGATTGAAGAAAACAGCCACCCAAGCTCTTCATCCTGTACTGAAAAATTGCCGCCCTCAGCCTCCGACATGGGAGTTTCAGAAGACAAGGAGTGACAACTTGATTAAGTTTAGAAGCCTAGACCAGAACAATGCCGAAGCCCAGGCTCCAGACCCCAAAGCTCGCAAGCCTGTCCTGAGCCCTTGGGTCAAGTCTCTGCTCGCGCCCAGATGCGAACGCATGCGTCGACCCCACATCCGTCGGGCTTTTATCCTGCGGTCCGACAATCAGAAACGCTAATTCTCTGTTTAGGGGGCTTCGGGTTTTGGTTCAAGTTTTGGGGATGAAGTTCTCTGTGGCGGTTTCTGGCCCTGTTTAAAGGGTGCATGCGGCACAAGATGCTGGCTCTGGGTTGCGTGGCTCCATCTTGGGTTCAACCCTACCCCTGAAGCAATATGTATGTGTGTATATATGTATATATATGTATATGTATTTGAACCCCCCCCTCCGCTACCTACCTTTTTCCGTTTTCGTGTGCTTCTGTGTATAAACTATCGTCATCTAGGTTGCTTCTGTGTATAAAATATCGTCATCTAGGTTGCAAGGAATACTGCACCATGTTTGTGCCAGTAAGCCGTTGCCACCTACATTCAAACGCGTCTGCTGCGTAATAGTTTTGCCAGTATTTGTCACGTCGGTGCCAGAGAGTGCTGCATCTACTGCAGACAGAGCAACAGCAGACGTGGAAGAGACACAGGTGCACGCTGCCTACATGCATTGCTGCAGAGGCAGTGCCGTGACATAATTTGTGCTGGTGCGATTAAAAGCCAGCACTGCAGGCGTAACACAGACAAGGAGAATAAGGTTATCACACGCGCCACTACGAATTGAAGCACTGGGGCTATATGATAGGTCGTACTGAGGCTACTCGCGATTGTCAGGGATAATATTAGGGTCAGAACTGATGTAAGGGATTAAGGCAAGGATAGTGCCGGATTGATGTTGAAGTCCGACATGAACATCTGCAGTGAGCAAGGACTAATCACCTATCACTGAATATCGAGGTAAGCAAGCCATTAGGCCATCAACGGAACAACGACACCCCCTGAGAGAGCTAAGGAGCATGCTTATGAACAACATGGTTGGGCCGTTAATATTAGCATGAATATGATGGCTACCGTTGGGGTTACTACTTGGGCCGTATCCAGCTTGCCTGCATCAATACTAGCAGCAACTACGAGTGATATTAAGTTTGCGAAAACGATCCATCTTAGACTCAGATATTAGGGTTGCCGGGGAGACTCCCCTATAAGCCTTCAAGCCTACGTTCTCCAGAAGTACTCTTTTGCGCTTTTTCTCTGTTTGGACTTTCCATGATTAAAAGGCAGGTGTAGGAAAATGTGGAAAACAGAAACAGTACTATGAGTAATAATAACACCGTATAACAACGATTCTGCCTCGTGGTCTGTGATGAAAGTACTTGTGACTCGTACTCGTGGTGTGTGCTGGCGGGGCCGATTCACTTTGAATCGACCCGATTCAACTTGAATCGAGGGCCGGATTGAAGATTGAAGATCCCTGGACAACTTCTTCCAGGGATCTTCAATCTTCAATCCGGCGCCCGACCCAACTTGAATCGGCCGGCCCGATTCAAGGTGAATCGGCCCTGATGTCGCATATCATGAAGCCTAAACTACTTTAACATTCTTGCTTGCTGCTCAGTTAATGCCTATTCTGAACTCATCGCAGTGTTTGTGTAGCCAACCAGGACCATATGTATATATATATATACACAATACACAAGTAAAGATATGTGTACATATATACTATTTGCTTCAGGTGGGGGGGGTTCGTGATAACACGCAGCATCAAGAAAGCTGTAAACCTTGATGTCCAACGCGTGAACCCCTGTGAACCAAGAGATTCCACTGCTGAGCTGCATCTCAGCTGCTAAATCAAACCCGCAAGGCCAATATTTGGTGCTCTCGCACTGGGTCTGGTCGGATGAGGGAGAAAAGTCCATCTCTCATTCCGAGAATGGCTCGGGCTTGCGATGGCAATAACCAGAAAAAGCAGCAAACTGTAGTAGCAGTAGCAGCAGCAGTAGCAGCAGCAGCAGCAGCGGTAGCGGTAGCGGTAGCGGTAGCAGCAGCGGTAGCGGTAGCGGCAGCAGTAGCGGTAGCGGGTAGCAGCAGCACCAGTAGCAGTTGCAGTTGAAGTAGCGGGAGCAGTCGCAGCATTAGCAGTAGCAGTAGCAGTAGCAGCAGCAGTAGCAGCAGCAGTAGCAGGAGCAAGCAGTAGTAGTAGAAGTAGTAGAAGTAGTAGAAGTAGTAGACGTAGAAGTAGAAGCAGAAGTAGAAGGTACAAGTACTAGCAGCCTGCAACAGCAGCACGAGTAGTAGAGCAGCAGTAGCAGTAGCAGTAGCAGTAGCAGTAGCAGTAGCAGTAGCAGTTGAAGTTGAAGTTGAAGTTGAAGTTGAAGTAGTAGTAGTAGTAGTAGTAGTAGTAGTAGTAGTAGTAGTGGTAGTAGTGGTAGTAGTGGTAGTAGTTGTTGTAGTAGCTGCAGCAGTAGTAGTAGTAGTAGTAGTAGCAGTAGTAGTCGTAGTAGTAATCGTAGCAGTAGTAGAAGTAGTGGTAGTCGTCGTCGTAGTAGTAGTCGTAGCAGTAGTCGTCCTAGTAGTAGCAGAAGTAGTCGTAGTCGTAGCAGAAGTAGTAGAAGTAGTAGAAGTAGTAGTAGTAGTAGTAGTAGTAGTAGTAGTAGTAGTAGTAGTAGTGGGGTGGCAGTAGCAGTGATAGGGAGAACAAGAACAATGACAACAACAACAACAGTGTTCATTTCCATGATACAAAATTCGACCAACAGTTACAAGTGAACCTTGTCTGAAGGCAGGCCTTGTCTGTCGAAGCAAACGAGTCGCCGACACTGGGCTCAGCAGGAATCTGCGAACAAATCCGGGTCAGCCGTCATTTCGGGGCTTTGGGTTGAGGTGACGCTCGCCCTCGGACAATCCAGGAAGGTTTAGAGTAGTTTAGGGTGGGTTGTTTTGGTTGCCACACTTTATACACTCCATTGCCAAATTATTGATCGCGACAACCTGCCTCCTTGTCAGCCGCGTCCGGGAACACGCCGGCGGGCTGCCTCGCTGATACATTGGTTCGAGCCGCTGTACACCAAAACAGTTTCCAGATGGCCTATGGTGCAGAGTTTGGGGCTTAGGGTTCAAGACCCATGCTCTCATCGTGTTGGGGCTGGACCGGCTAGAGACAACTGACATAAGCCCTTCAGAGGCCTATACAATTCTATACACATGTTTGTTCAATGCCACAACGAGTACAGGCGACTCGTGTTTTTTGCGACAAGAAGGGCTAACCCTTGACCCGGAGTGCTGAACCGGACAACATGGGCAGGGTCAAGCTCTCGGGCATGTTCAGGGCATGATTTCTACAAGTCCGCACAGGCAATCTAGACGGTTGTCAGATCCTGGATGACGGGGAGCTTGCATCTTCCTTTATGATCCGAGTACGCACGGCTGACAAGGCTGCAGAAACTTAAAAGTGTGCAACGGCGAGAGATGACATCAGAAGGGGGCCCGGGCCAGGTCCAAGCTCCCTGAGCCTGTTAGCAGGGAACTCGAACACAGCTACTCGGAGCTTTGGTTTCGTTCCCAGTGCTGGGTTGCACACAGGATGTCGAGACAGAGCAGTCTCCGAAGTCACATGCCGGTCTCTCCCCGCCTGGCCACTGACAAGCTGGCGAAAGTAACCTCGTGCGCGGCAAAGGTGAGCATTTGGTTTGCAATCCCCCTCCCCCAGGCCCCCTCTCGCCTTTTCTTATCTTAACCCTTGGTTTTTCAGCAGGCCAGCTCTTTACCGGACCTGCAAACACAAGCCCATGCCTCTGAATTATCGAGTCTGAGAATCTTTGACATGGGGTGGAGGGGTTGGCTGTTCATGGTCTCAGCTCACTAAACCGCCGAGTGCTTTTCAACTCAAGTGCATGATAATCTTCGGAAAGGCACGACACTTTCCCCTGGTTGGCCCTAGCCGACTCAAGGATGTTGAAGAGCAGCCACGCTTGGGAGTTGTGTACTAGTTGGGGTGTCCGAGGTAAGCCAGGTAAGCTCCCCAAAAGTCCTTCGACCAGTCGCATAGACGTGAACGGAAAGCAAAGCCCAAGCTCTCCCCGACAAGCCCTCGAATGCTGCTGTTGCATAAAAAGCTCTGTAGGAGAAAGCGGGACATAGAGCTACACGATGTCGAGGAGAAATTCGAGTGGACTCTGCCGACAGTAAACTGTCCCAACCCCAACACTGGCGGAAGCCGATGCGCAGATTTTTGTCCAACTCTAGTTAAGTCGCTGCCGCGAGCAAGGCCAGGGAGAGTGCCACGCCGCGACGGCAGGGCGCCATGGCATCATGGCCGTCTGATAGCGTAGGCTCTGCGGTTCTGTAAGAGTCCTCGAGATGTGGAGAAGTTGGTGGGTTGGAAACCTGTGGAGCTCTTTCGAAGCTATCAAAGGCTAGAAGAGCACTCGGGGGTGGCTGAGGGTTCTGGTTGTCAAGCTCCTATTAGCAAGTGAGGACACAGAGCGCGGCTGTTGAAGTTGAGGCGTTCGAATTCTTGGGCTCCCACATCATCTCCAAGCCGACACCCGGGTTAGGGTTCTGAGTTAGGGGTTCAAACTACAAGCTTGCTCTCAGGGTTTCGGGGCTCACACTCGGACAACTCTCAGGGTTTAGGGTTGAAGACATGTGGGAGCTTCGATTGGCTTGATTTGTTCAGCAGCTGTCGAAGAC
Organism: Symbiodinium sp. CCMP2592; assembly: GCA_905221615.1. Taxonomy (NCBI): domain Eukaryota; class Dinophyceae; order Suessiales; family Symbiodiniaceae; genus Symbiodinium; species Symbiodinium sp. CCMP2592. The sequence continues at coordinate 211,884 of CAJNDT010000004.1, forward strand.
ACGGGGAACGTAGGGAGTGGGTGTTTTCGTTGACGACATTTAACAGGCTGCAGAAACGGGATTCTAAAGACCCAAACAAGAGCCCAAACTTCGAGAGGCCACAAGACACTAAACTTACCACCACTGAGCGAAGTCGTGGCAACAAGCTGACAGCTGTGAAATAGATCCCGCTGTTGTCGGTGCTGACTCTCCCGAATCTCGTGCCCGAAGATTGCCTTCACACGATATCTTCGTCTTGACACAAACCAAGAACAGAATCTGCCGCCCATCTCCGCCTTCTAATGGAAACACTGCCCACGTCTGGAAACCTCAAACCCGAGAAATCGAAACAGTATGACAATTTTTTAAGTGGAGCCCGATGCCGTGACCCACAATACGGTATCGAAACCAACCTCCCCGTGCCGACATGACACTGGTGCGGGCCCGATACTATACCAGCAGAAGCCATGGGGCACAAGCAGTATGGGAGAACCTTTCACTCAACTTTTAACAGTTGGTCGTCCTGCTTGGACCTCATACCCGAGAGCCTCCCATACTGCCATCCTCAGATTCAGGACATTCCGGCTGCACCTCGGCATTGGGCATGTTGTCCCGGTTGAGGTAGACGTTGAAGCACACCTCAGAGCATGCCAGCGGTGTTCAAGCGACATGGTCAAATTTGTCCAGCACGCATGCTGCAGAATTGGCTGCCGTCTACCGGTGTGTGTCTGTAAACCTCCCTAGCACACAGGGGGTCACTCCTTCAACTTCGTTTTTCAACCATTTATGCAGGGGGGCGGAGGGTTTGTGGAAGAACTCCGCCCAACGAAGCTCTCCTCCACAATCCAGGAAAACGTACCTGCGTTGGTCTGCGCCTGGGCCCCGTTGTGGGCAGCTGGCGGGACCATCATGTTCGTTCATCTTTCATCTCATTTCGTGCTACGTCATTCCTGTGTGTCTGGCGTAGCAAGGGGCCGAAACCATACCCCTCACGGATCATCTCATCTTGTTTTCGCATGCCATTCCGTCGGTCTGGCATACTTGGAACAAAATTCTCATCTCATTCTCGTTATCATCATCAATATCAATTTCATCATGTTCCATTACCTACAACATGCTTCTCGTTTTCACCCGAGACGAGTACGTATAAGAAATTCGGACGGCCACGGGCATACGCCAGGGGTGCGGCCTGGCGCCGCTGCTTTGGGCGGCCTATACCCTGCTAACCTTCGATCGGCTACAACAGCATGTAAGCAAACAACAGCTCACCCTTTATGCCGATGACTTCCACATTTCATGGGATATTTATTCAGGGTTACAGCTGCGCAATGCTTGCATCCAAGCCGGCAAGCTCCTGGATGAGCTCATTTCCGCTGGCATGCTCATTGCTGTAGAAAAGACTGTCATTATCCTTGCGTTAGGCGGCACACAGACAACACATGCCACAAAGGACCTCATCACAGTCAGCAAGAAGGAACGCAGCATTCGCATCCCCACGCGGGCAAGCATTCTCCAAGTGCCACTCCGCAAAGAGCACACGTATCTAGGCACTAAGATAGGATACTCCAACTGGGAGCGCAGCACAGTGACATACAGAATCAAGCAATCTTGGCATGCATTCCACAGACTCCACCGCACTCTTATTAGCCAGTCTTTGCCAGAGCAGTCTCGCATTCGTCTTTGGACAGCCTGCGTACGGTCAGTGCTCTTTTACGGCCTCACCACTTTGATGTTTGATGCACAGAGCGCCGGGCAAATTCGACACATGTCATCAAACAGCTCAGGCAAGTAACCCGTAGCCCAGCACACATTACACACGAGTCCAACCAGACCTTCATGCGTCGGATTGGGTCCGAAGATCCTCTCCAGGTTTTGCATACGCTGATGAGCAATCGAATTTGCACGGCGAGGGCAAGTCTCTCTCATCTCCAGCCCAGGGAGGTGCAACAGCGCTGGGAAGCTTTGCTCAATCAGAACTGGCAGTGTCTTGAAAGCGCAGAGGCACACTCCCAGACGGGCACGCTCACGGAGGTGACGCACATGCTACGGCAGGCTTCCACATGTCACATATGCGGGGTCACGTATGGTAGCCTACATGCCCTCAGAACACACATAGGCAAGTCCCATCCGGAACAAAGCCAAGCCAAAACCAAACAGGGCTATGCTTCCCGATCCTATAGATCCAACGAGTTCATGCAGTATGCACGTGACGGCCGGCCGGAATGCACGTTTTGCAGCAAGCAATTCTCCAGCTGGCGAGCTTTCTGCGGCCACTTTGTGCAAGCAGCGTGCTCAGCGATGCATTCCTCCTCAAATTTTTCCCAGGAGACACCGGCCCCCTCTGCTAATGGGGTGTCCGCACCGGGAGGTGGGCCGGAAGTCTCCAAGCAGCCGTCACTTGGCCAAAGCACAGACTTGCAAACACAGCAACCGCTCATTGCACAAAAAGAAGTTCGGAACGCGAAATCAATCAGGGACACTGTCCCATCTGCCGTTATAAGTGTAGCACCAGAATGTATGTGGCTAGACATGCATGCAAGCAGCACCCTGACATACGGGAAGCAGATGATGCTGTCAAACAGTGGGCTTCCAGCAGGGGAGGAGTAGGTCAGCCGTGCCGTTGGTGCTGCCAAAGCTGCACGCAGACTCCTCAGGCCCATCAGCGTGCATGCCCAGTGCTCTGGACATGCGGACAGTTATTGCATAGATTCAGCAGTCTATCGTCCTCAGGTCAGCAAGCCCTGAGCGACCATGTCCGACCACGTCCAGGACGAGCAGGAGCTGATGAGGGCAGCCCAGGAGCTGCAACAGTTCGGGGGCTACGTCAAGTCTCCGGGGAACCTCTTCTCGGCACTGCCCGCAACGGGATCGGCCCTCTCGACGGCACCGCAAACGCCGACGGGGGCGGATCACATGGACACGAAGGACGCGGACAAAAGGGCGTCTCCGGAGGCCAGCGGCACACCGGCACAGGAACCGCCACAGAAGTGGCAGAAGGCTAGCGGCAAGGGGGACGGCAACAACCTTGGACCTCAGGAGACCGGCCAGGACAAGGACGGCAACACGGCGGTCGAAGAGGCCGAGACAAGGGGCCCGGTCAGGTCTTCAAGCCAGCGACGCGAGAAGGAATGGCAGCCCTCTTCTCGTCGAGGCAACGGCTACCAGTGGTGGAGTGGAGGTCGAAACTAAGAGGGAGCGCGAACTCCGGGAGCTCGTTCGCGAGCTGGTTCGCCTGGTTTTGAGGCAAGCCGACACGTTGTCCTACTTGCAGATGGACCTAGGGTTTATGGTCTTTCTCAAGACCACGATGCAGCCTCACCTGCCGGAAGAGGATGCAACACAGGCCAAACAGTGGGCAGTGGTAACCGACCTCTACCAGGCAGCGGAGAAATGGCACGCGATGAAGCAGGCGGACCCCAACAGCATCAACGCCACCTTGAGGACCACCCTGGTTCATTGCCTCGTTCAGGCTCTCCTGGAACGGGTCTCGGCCTTGGAATCCAACACGGAGGACCTGGCTCGCCTGGAGAAGCTGGGCCTGATGGAGGGAGACAAGTTCCTCTACCTGAAGTGGAACGGGGAGCTCCGCCGGCACGAGAAGTCCACCCAGGAGCCCCTCACCTTGGCGCAGGCCAAAACGTACCTGTTGCTGATCAAGAACCACCTCATCTTCCCCCGGGTCATCTTGAGGTTCCATGCCTTGAGAAAGCTGACGCCCAACATGGCGTCAGACGTGGTTCCCTTCACGCTCGAGATCCACAACCGATGCCGCGAAAGTCAGGAAGTCTACCTGGCATTCGAACGGATGTCATACAAAGCAGTTTGGCATCTTGTTGGAGGCACGGTCAGACCCAGCAAACTGGGCAGGGGACCGCTGGAGAAAGCCGTGGAGGAAGCAGCGAAGCGGTTGTAAGCGAGGCTCGCAACAGTTTGAGCATCATGTTAGGCAACAGCTCCAACTTTTGCTAGGCAATTCCACCATTCTTGCCCACATGTGGACATGGCAACGGGCAGGCTTGCAGCCTGATCCGCCGGATCCTCGCCTGGGGCTTGCACTTCAAAAGGTGTTCACAAGCCAAGGCCGGGTCATACACCTGTGGCGCATTGCTGAGTGGTGTGCCTGCTTGCCTCGATGGCCCCGACAGGGCCAGCAAGATGCTGCAGAGTTTCTGCACCACATAGGCCCCAAGCTTATCCGATCAAGCCTGGTTGGTCATTGGGAGGCTAGGCTTAGCCCTTGTACCCCCACTGCGTCCTCTCAGGTTGTGGAAGCTGGGCGGATGTTGCCGCTGCTTCTCACCGCCTCTCTGACGGCCGTCGCCGCGGAAGGCCAGGTCACGCTGCAAGCCCTTGTCAACCAATGGCACCACCAAAGAGTGAATGAACAGGATCGCACGCTCGCTTCGGTGGATGGCCATCTGCCTACCCTGATCCTGCAAGTAGCTCGCTTTGACGACCGTGGTCGAAAGCTGCCCATACCAATCCACCCTCCCTTTAGGCTAAGGTTTCCCTCCTTTAGCTCCCACGACTGCAGCGTAGAGTGGTTTGAATACGACACGGCAGCTGTTGTCTTCCACCTGGGAGCCACGACCACCAGCGGTCACTATCGCACAGCTTTCCTGCAGCGTTCCAACATCATGTATCTTACGGATGGCAATAGTGTAGCCAGCGAGCCCGGTGCCCGAGATGCCAGCATCGTTCAAAGCAACTCATATGTGTTCTTTCTCACACGAACAGCGTAACATAGCTGAAAGCTGCTACTGCGACAAGTCTTTTAAGCATACTTTTGCCGTCTCTCTGACTCCTACAACCCTACTCTCGTATGTATTCTCTATTCTGCCTAATCCTTTTTCATACTGCTCCCAGCAAGCTGGATTTCTCTGCTCAGATGGCCCTGCGGGGCGGGAGAGCCAGCCACAGTGGAGACAGGGTCGAGAGACTTAGTCTAGGTTGCTCAGGAGGCCACATGAGCGCGCATCAACGCCGGCAGCTAAGCTGCTGCTCCAGGACACAACGCGAACCCTCTTTCGCGGTGAAGGAAGAAGAAGATGTTCCATTACAACATACATTTTTCTCCTGACATCTTATTCTCTTTGCCGAATCTATCAGTGTGATTCAGCGTGGGTCATGAGACTCCAGAACAGCGGCTTTCCGTCAAGGCGCCGTGGTGACCCTTCGTGGGAAACCGGTTTTGTGTCTGACGCCACTCCTTCGGTCTGGCATACTTGGAACAAAATTCTCATCTCATTCTCATTACCATCATCAATATCAACTTCACCATGTTCCATTACAACATACAACATGCTTCCTTTCTCCTGACCTCTTCTCTTTGCCGAATCTATCACAGTGTGTGTGTGGGTGGATATCAGGGTGTCGCACATCTGGTTTCGGCGCTCGGACCCCTGATTCCGAATCCGATGGTGCAAGGGATCAACTACTTCAATCCGAAGTCTAGCTAGTCTAGCTGTCATGGTTGCGGATATTGCGATTAAGATCCTTGGTGCTTCTGGTTCTCCTGCTCATTACTGCCACTACTGAAGACTGTCACGATTACGTCATCGTAAGAAAACTGCGCTTTGTATCGCGCAGCAGGGCTAGGTGCAAGCTAGGCAACAAAAGCCCCGACTGCTCCGAAGGATCCCAACAGGGTCCGGGCAAGCTGGCCGCTCTCCAAGCCGGCGGCTAAATCCTGAAAGTGCTCACCCAGAGCTCCACATGCCACTCGAGGGGCGGAGGAGGGGAAGGTCGCAAACGTCCATAAAAGACCGCCACCGGGACCCGGCCTTGTTGACGTAGACATCCCGCCCGAAGAACCTTGGCGGGGTTAGAGGATCTCCCACCTCCCCTTGTACCGTGAGTTCCCCCGGGTGCCCCATTTTCTGAAACATGCAACTCAACTCTCCATGCACTTGCAGTATTCTACGCATCTGTCCTCATGGCATCGTCAGCTCGGGTCTAGGGTTCATGACTAGGTGAAGAGCTCGGCTAAGCAGCTGCGTTCTTGTGCTATGCCTGGCTCGCAGGCTTAGGGCCTCAAGCCTTTGACATAGACCTTGGGGACTCAAGGATTTGTGGTGTCAACAGAATTAAACAACGCAAAGACTGCCCGAACCCGAAGGCTCTCCTGAGGCTGCGCGCTCCCGAGTCGGTTGGCACTCGATGAAGCCGAAGCTGCCCTCTTTTCCACTCTTGAAAATCCCTTTCCTCGGCGAGTGTTTTCTTGCCGTTCAAAGGTGTTTGGAGTTCAAGGTTGAGGGAGTCTTAAGTTCGGAGCTCAGGATACAGGCCAAGCTAAGGGTTTCCAGGTGTCTTTTGAAGCCGCTCAGCGTCAGCGTCTCGGGCCTCTCAGGCTATGGATTTGTGAGTTCTCGTGATCCCTTGGCCTTGGGGCTTCACTCATAATTGGGGGCGCAGGACAGCAAGGGAGTCTTGCGAAGCAAAGCCCATGAAGGCCCAAAACCTGAAAGACAGCGTCTGAACTCTGAACTTGGTAGACCTTGCACAGCGAACGGCTTGGCTCCCTCGCACGCTCAACCTAAGCCCTGCTACATTAAGGGTCTCTCACAAGGACTCTTAGTTCAGATTCTCCGCCTGCCAGTGCTCAATCTAGCACCACTACAAAACCCTTCTGACTTGAGGAAATTCTGCAAGACTGGACTGAGGCCCCTGGATTCTCTGGGCCCGGATCAGAGCGTAGCTGCCATCCTCAAGCCCTGGCACAGGCTTCAATGTAAAACAGTCTAATCAACGTTTAGGACTCTGGATTAGAGTGTAGGGCTTCAGGGACTAAGGATTAATTGGGTTTGGGGTCGTAGGGCATGTAGGGCTTAGGGTTCAGATGTTTCGAAGGACTTTAAGGCATAACTGAGAGAACTATCGATTACTTCTCTCAATCGAGAACGTCATCAGAGAAGAACTGTCGCGTTGGAAACAGTTTACCTGGAGCCCAGAACGTTGCAGATAGAAACCCGCAAGAGAACTGCAAGAACGGTAAAACCAACTCCTACCACTTCGGAGGTTGGACTTAGCCGCATTGAGTTTGAGATGTAGTGCGCTTTAGCCACAAGTCTGTGACGGTGAGAATGCTGCAGCGTTTGTATTCGACCGAGGCAAGACACCCTTAGCTGCAGCTCGACTTTGCTCTGCAAAACTCCAAGCTCTGAAGCGCAAAGCACATCGGCCTGCTTTGAGCTTTATCAAAGGGCTCGATGCCTGCGGCTGGCCTTCCAATGCGGGTGCTCAGGATCACCCACGACATTCGGCTTTCAGGTCTTGGGTTCACTGAATTTGGATTGGATCTTTGGGGGCTTGCGGAGTGTAAACATGTGCAGGCATGCGTCACGTACTTCCGGGGCTTCCGGCGATGCGACCAAACAACACCTATCCCGCCTGGGGCTGGGGTCGGCAACCTGGGCCTGACCTAGAGCCTGGGCTCGAGCACGGCAAAGTTCAACATGCTCAGTGCGAAAATTCAGTCTACAGGTTGCCTCATGCCCTGCACTCTCTGCAACCTCCGTATCGCTACAGCCCCTTGAAGTGCTTCCCCCAAAGTTTCCTCCAAAATCCCGAACTGGAAGCATCTTAAAGCTACCCTCGCTCCACCCCAAGACCGCCTTTCGGTGACCAGTGGATAAAAAAAGCGACCTCGGTGTCTTGGGGCGTCGAGCCTACACAGCCCGACATCGGCGTTCAGCAGTAGCAGTAGCACTAGCAGTAGCAGCAGCAGCAGCAACAGCAGCAGCATCGTAGTAGCAGTAGCAGTAGCAGCAGCTGCTGCTACTACTACTACTGCTGCTACTACTACCACCACCACCACTACTACTACTACTGCTACTACTACTGCTACTACTACTACTACCACTACCACTACCACTACCACTACCACTACTACTACTACTACTACTACTACTACTACTACTACTAGTACTACTAGTACTGCTACTACCTACTACTACTGCTACTACTACTACTACCACTACTACTACTACCACCTACCACTACTACTACTACCACCTACCACTACTACTACTACCACCTACCACTACTACTACTACCACCTACCACTACTACTACTACTACTACTACTACTACTTCTACTACTTCTTCTACTTCTACTACTACTACTACTACCACTACTACGACGACGACGACTACTACTACTACTACGACTACTACTACTACTACTACTACTACTACTACTACTACTACTACTACTACTACTAACTACTACTTACTACTACTTACTACTACTTACTACTACTTACTACTACTACTACTACTACTACTACTACTACTACTACTACTACTACATATACATACTACTACTACTACTACTACTACTACTACTACTACTACTACTTACTGCTTACTACTACTACTACTACTACTACTACTACTACTACTACTACTACTACTACAACTACAACTACTACTACTAGCAACTACTACTACTACTACTACTACTACTACTACTACTACTACTACTACTACTACTACTACTACTATTACTACTACTACTAATAGCAGTATACGACGATGTAGCAGTTGGTGCTTAGAGCTTCGGGCTCGGGTTTACAGGTTCTGGGTTCGCTTCAGCCTCGGGGCTTGGGGCTTATACTTTCCGGATCTGGGCAATTCCAGTGTTAGGCTCAGCAGGCGGCTCGAAAGGCCAAACGCGGCAACGCAAAACTAGACCCGAAGAAATCCGAAGTCACCAAGGATGAAATTATCAGCATAGAAATGACACTGATACTGGCCATCGCCACCCCCACCACCACTACCACCAGCACCAGCACCGCAACAGAAACGACAGCAGCTGCAGCTGCAGCAGCGGCAGCAGCAACGGCAACTTCAACGCAAACCGCACCAGCGGTACTGCTAATAGCATTCCGAACGATAACTAACTTTCGCAGGCTCGTTTGCTTTTCGGGGCAGGGCCGGGGGTTCCCCGACTGCCTCACGAACATCTGCAACCACGAATCTCAAACCTGGACATGGGTACCCTGATGCTGCGGAGCCACTTTTTCTGTACTCTGACGACTAAGGTTTCTGGAATTTTGGTCTTTTGGGCCCCTCGAAATGAGAGGCAAGAACATGGATAATGTGTATCACGTGGGGCATCGTCCGTTGGGCGATCATCACGACCGGCGCGTGCATGGAGACTGTAGGAAGCTTCAGCAACTAGTGCAGTGTGCTGCTGTAAACATACAGACCAAATCTTATTTGCAAAAGCCTGCAAACTTCGCCTTGAAGTTTTGGGAATCAATCCACCATGCCCCCGCACGCAAACGCCCTCATAGAGGCCTTTCAATTCTACACCACCTTGGGGCAGAGAGGGTCTGACGAACTCCTGACTTTGAACAAGGCACACACGAATCAAGCATGCTAAAGATGTAGAAGATGGAACCTGGTGGGGAACATCGAGCTCGCCATGCTCCGCGTGTTCATCTGCTCTTCGGCGCAGAAAGTCGCTTCCGGCTGAAAATCACCCGCTCGACCTTTAAATTCCACAGCCGACAGTCGAGGCACCTCTCGGAACCGATGTGGATGAATACACTGAATACACAACATGACTGATAACTGCGACAGAATCTGCAAATAGGGTCCTCCAACAACACATCTTTTGAGCTCACCCAAAGATCGTGAAGGATGTTTCTGCTGCTGTCGCTGTCGCTGCTACTGCCGCGCTACTGCCATGGCCGTCTCTGCTGATGTTGGTATTGATGCCAGCTTGATGTCCCCATGGTGCTATGCTCTTGGCGTTGGAGCAGGTGCTGTTTGCAGAGTGGGCGTTGGTCTTGGCCGCAGTGAGCAGCAGCGGTGGCAGCGGCAGATGCAGCAGTGCCAGCAAACAGGAGCAAGAACAGCAAACGCAGTAGCGGCGGGCTTGCAACAGTCGGATAATAGTAGTAGTAGTAGTAGTAGTAGTAGTAACAGTAGTAGTAGCAGTAGTAGTAGTAGTAGTGCTAGTACTAGTAGTAGCAGTAGTAGTAGTAGAAGTAGTAGTAGCTGCTAGCAGAAGCAGTAGCAGTAGCAGAAGCAGTGGCAGTGGCAGTGGCAGTGGCAGTGGCAGTGGCAGTGGCAGTAGCAGTAGCAGTAGCAGTAGCAGTACAGTAGCAGTAGCAGCAGCAGCAGCAGGAGCAGCAGCAGGAGCAGCAGCAGGAGCAGCAGCAGGAGCAGCAGTTGCAGTAGCAGTAGCAGTAGCAGGAGCAGGAGCAGGAGCAGGAGCCGGAGGAGGAGCAGGAGGAGTAGGAGTACAGGACAAGAGGAGAAGAGGAGAAGAGGAGTAGAGGAGTTGAGGAGTAGAGGAGTAAAGGAGTAGAGGAGTAGAGGAGTAGAGGAGTAGAGGAGTAGAGGAGCAGAGGAGCAGAGGAGCAGAGGAGTAGAGGAGTAGAGGAGTAGAGGAGTAGGGGAGTAGAGGAGTAGAGGAGTAGAGGAGTAGAGGAGTTGAGGGGTGGAGGAGTGGAGGAGTAGAGGAGTGGAGGAGTGGAGGAGTGGAGGAGTAGAGGAGTAGAGGAGTAGAAGAGTTCAGGAGTTGAGGAGTTGAGGAGTGGAGGAGTGGAGGAGTGGAGGAGTGGAGGAGTAGAGGAGTAGAGGAGTAGAAGAGTTCAGGAGTTGAGGAGTTGAGGAGTGGAGTGGAGGAGTGGAGGAGTGGAGGAGTGGAGGAGTGGAGGAGTAGAGGAGTAGAGGAGTAGAGGACCAGAGGAGTAGGAGGAGCAGAGGAATAGAGGAGTAGGAGTAGTAGTAGTAGTAGTAGTAGTAGTAGTAGTAGTAGTAGGTAGTAGGTAGTAGGTAGTAGGTAGTAGGTAGTAGGTAGTAGGTAGTAGGTAGTAGGTAGTAGGTAGTAGGTAGTAGTAGTAGTAGTAGTAGTAGTAGTAGTAGTAGTAGTAGTAGTAGTAGTAGTAACTAGTAGTAGTAGTAGTAGTAGTAGTAGTAGTAGTAGTAGTAGTAGTAGTAGTAGTAGTAGTAGTAGTAGTAGTAGTAGTAGTAGTAGTAGTAGGTAGTAGTAGTAGTAGTAGTAGTAGTAGTAGTAGTAGTAGTAGTAGTAGTAGTAGTAGTAGTAGTAGTAGTAGTAGTAGTAGTAGTTGTGTGTTGCTGTTGTTGTTGTTGCTGTTGCTGTTGCTGTTGCTGTTGCTGTTGCTGTTGCTGTTGCTGTTGCTGTTGTTGTTGCTGTTGTTGTTGTTGTTGCTGTTGCTGTTGCTGTTGCTGTTGCTGTTGCTGTTGTTGTTGTTGTTGTGGTTGTCGTTGTCGTTGTCGTTGTCGTTGTCGTTGTGGTTGTCGTTGTTGTTGTTTGTTGTTTGGAGTAGCAGTAGTAGTAGTAGTAGTAGTAGTAGTAGCAGTAGTAGTAGTAGTAGTAGTAGTAGCAGTAGCAGAAGCAATCGTAACCCTACCGCACGTTGTGAGGTGGTAGTAGTATTAGTCAGTATTAGTAGCGGCAGCAGCAGCAGCAGGAGTAGCGGAAATAGCAGTCGTGGTCGTCGTCGTGGCAGTGGTAAAGGCAGTTGCCAGTGCCAGCACCAGACCCGCCCCAACCCCAGCAACAGCAGCACCAGCAGCAGCAACAACAGCAACAGCACACCAGCACGCCAGCACAGCAGCACAGCAGCAGCACCAACACCCAGCACCGCACCAAGCACCGGCAACGGCACCAGCGACAGCAGCACCAGCAACAGCAGCACCAGCAACAGCAGCACCAGCAACGGCAGCACCAGCAGCCCCAGTGGCGGTGGTGATTGGTGTGGCGGGGGGTGGAGGGGCGGTGGACGGCGGTGGTGGTGGCAGAGGAGCTGGTGGGAGTTGCAGCGATAGCAACGGGAGTCTAATTGTGTGACGACGAGGAAGCAGTGCTTCGGTCATGAGTCCGAGGATAGTTTAACAACATGCGGCTGCTAGTAATTACAATATCCAGGAGTCAACTCTCAAAGGTAGGACTGTGGAATCCTGATGCAGTGTTTGGAGAAGTGCTACAGTTGTTTGTTTGAAGCAGGGCTCTATAGCTAGACCTGCCCGGCTAAAGTTCCCTACCCGAAGAGAAGTTGCCTTGACATGACTGCGCCCAGGCTGTGATGTAAAAAATTGTAAACAAATAGTTCAGCCTGGTCGGGATTCGGGAGGTCACCGCTTGGTGCGCATCACGATGCAAGAAATATCGGCAGTCTGCTCCACAAAGTGTCGCTGGTACCCAAAACCATAACGTCCTAAACTCCTGCATCCTTGGCTTACACAAGTTCCATGGCGCTCAGGGAACGACTACCCTGAAACACAGGTTGCCAGACGGCAGATGGGTTATAATCGGACAGTTCTGAGGCCCTCATTGAAATTCCCTTGAATGTGTGCCCGTGTCGCTTCCGGATCTGGATCTCGGGTTGTAGGTATGGAACTACGGCCAGTGCCCCGAATTCCGTGTTTTCAGGGTATCTAGTTCTCTAGCAGTGGCAGGCCCGGAAGCTTCCAAGCAAGAGAAGCACGATGAGCTTTGCCCAGAACAGCGAGACCATTCGTCGCAGAATGGAAGGATCCGGCTCTTGCTTGGTGGGTCCAACGACTTGCTTGGCTTTGTATGTCAGCCCGTGTTGCCGAGTAGATGGCGTCCCTTGGGTCTCTATGCCAATCTATGCAAGATTCCTCAAGCGGTACAAGTCTTCTTTCGATGATGTGGTTCAAGATTGGTTGTGCGGAACCGGCTAAGAGTTTGGTGGAAGCCGCACGGGGGGAACGGTGAAAATTAAGCAAATCAGGCCAAACATCTTATCCCCCAAGCCTTGACCGACTACAGGACGACCCCTAAACAACCAAGAACAATCCTCAAAGATGGGTTCAGCTGCCGGATCCCTCCCTTGCGGGTGCGTCCATGATGCCAGGACACGGGACCGGATAGTGCCAAAAGGATGCAGAGAATGTCAATCTAGCCTAGCCCGGCCTCTATGACCACGATTACGCGCGATTGGCATGGTGTTTATGATGGCAAGGATGGCTAAGATGAACTTGAAACTTGATTTCATCTCGACCGCGACAGAGTGAAGGTTCAAGTAATCATGAAGCTGCTTCTTTCAAAAAAGCTACAGGTCTCTCTTCTGTGCCCCCGGATCAACTCTTCGGGGCACTCTGCTCTGGCTCAGCTTCTGAAAGAACCCCGGGGGAAGAGGAGAGAGTTTCCTATGGTATTATTGGTGTAACTATACTTATAACTTGGTAACAGCGCCTGGTACGTGACCGGCGTTTTGTGGCGTAGCTGAAGCAGGCAATGTGCTAAAACCTAGGGCAAACTTGTATTATGACTAAAAAGTTGTGCTAGGAAAGGCGGAGAATCCTTGTGACAGGTCGATCGTTTTAGCGAAGAAGGTGATGGCGCTGCAGTAAAAGCCACTTTTGCGAGCACCGCGCTGCGCAAACTTGGTCTGAGTGGACGTTAATATGGTTGACCCGTGGATGCTCTGCGTCAATGAGATCTGCTCTGAGTGGACGTTAACATGGTTGACCTATGGATGCTCTGCGTCAATAACATGGACCACCCATGGATGGTTTGGGCGACGTGGGTTGTAGCAAGTGCCGAACACACCGGAATTACCGGTGTGTTGGGCATATGACCCTAAGGAAACATGGCTTCGATCAGAACTAGAGCTTGGGCCTGCCTGCGACAGAAGTGCGCAGTTCTGGGACTTACAGGTCGGGGCTGGCCGGAATTAGCCCCCCCCACCCCCCCCCCCCCACCCCAGAAAAGTGAGAGGACGTACAGGACGCACACCAGGCGTTGTCACCTATAACTTATCATTACTTATAAGGTACTTATAACCATACTTACTAAGTCCTGGGCTCCTCTAGAGTCTATAGCCAGACAAGAACTTGGCACAACCTATGGCCCAGTGTCAGGCACAGGACGGAAAACGCATCAGCAGGGCCAAAAGCAGTAGGCGCACCATCTTGGAGGGAAGATGGGGAAGCTTTTGCTCTAAGCTGGTGGAGCTACGAGTCCGGGGTCTCAGCCTTAGACTGCCGTGAAGTTTTGTAAAGCCCCAGACGTTTGCAGGTTTTGTCAGCTCCGGCCCACCACCTTGGGCAAAGGGATCCCTCCAAGAAGCGATCGACTGCACCAGGCACCTGCCGGAGGAGATAGACTCTGGGCTACAAGGCAACATCAGCCTCTGGCCGATGCACGAGCTGTCAGCACAGACCGCTTTCGTACTTAACTCGGATCTCCTGACCGTCGCAGCACCGGACCCGGTAGCAGCCGGCATCGGCTTCTAGAACACAGGCCATCTTGCCGTCGTGCTCCTCGCCTGGGTGTTGGATCAGCTCCGTAAGTACAATACTTCTTGTGGTTGTCTTCGCAAAACTATGCCTGTTGTTGTAGCTTACTAGTAGGCTTCGATGTCAGCAGAGCTCCGAATCACTGCCGAGCCACTGACACCCCGAAGCATGATACACGTTCCAGCTTCAAGGATGCAGTTCTTGGGCGAAATGTGGATCATAGCAGAACCTTTACGAAGAATCGCGGCGTAGTTTCCCGTGTCCGGCTGATAGCCGACAATGTCCTGAGCTGAAGAAAGCTCTGGCCCAAGACAACCTTTTCACGGCATGGCTTTGCTTTCGTCTTCCGAAAACCAAGAAAGACTGAGATGCTTAAGGCCCTTTAGCCAGTCCAAGCATCAGCTTCCAGCCCATTCAAACTCGCCTGCACCACGAGGCCATGAACAGTCACCCGACACTGCTGGGTGATGTTCTCGCGCTTGACACATATCATGGGGCCACCCCGCATCTTTACATCATACCGGCGTGTGGAAGCATCGTAACCTTGGATCTGGGCCTTCTTCCCATTCAGCTCAACAGCCTGCCTCAGGCCATGCACAGTAACCATCTTTCCGTGCGGCAGAACAAATGGGCTCGGCGAAGACTTTCGACGATGCTTGTGTTGGGCGTCCCTATGGACGGAACGGATAAGCCGTTCCACATCTGGATTTGCTCCCAATCCTCGACGGAGCTTGTCACCAAAACCGAGCAACCGGCTATTCGGAAAGCTGTTGCGGAGCAGGAATTCCAGCTGCGCCAACAGTTCTGCTCTGATCTCGTTCTTGGAACCAAGCGGCATGTTGTTCCTGCCTGTGCTGTCATAGACTTTCCTCTTCTCGGGGTTGTGCAGCGTGTCGTAAGCTTCTGCTATGTGCTTAAACTTGGCCTCAAACTCGCTCTTCTTGTCCTGCCCGTTCAGGGAAAGGAAATTGCCAAAAGCAAGCGACGTCCGCAAAAGCCAACCATAAGGCATCGCTCATCCAAAGTGAACTGGCGAGGCACTTCCCGGGCACCACAACCCTAAACCCTGTCCTGCTGCTTGTCAGGGTGGTACTGTAGCGCGAGCTTTCGATAAGCCTTGGTCACGTCCCCGGTGCTGGCATCATCTTCCACGCCCAGTACCTCGCGATCGGAACAAAGGATTAGAGGTATCGGGTTGAGGGCCGTTGAGGGGTTTCGAGGTCCCGTACCTCGTAGTAATCCGCCGAGTCGACATCCGATGCCCTTGACATGTAGCCTCCGGATTCCGCACAGTGCCGATCTTCGGCCCTCTCGGATAATGTCCTTGAGCCAAAGCCACGGGAGCGCTTGGCCCTATAGCTCCATGGGACCAGGCACTACTCGGCGTGCACTCGTGCACCGTGCACAAGCCAGAGACTCTACGCACGACCCAAACCCGAAACGCAAAAACAGCACGACCACTGCGGCATCTTGTGGCTTGCCCCAAGAAGTCTTTACCAAGGGCAGCAGAAAACGGCGCAGCTGAAGAACCCGAGCTTGGGAATTCCTGTCCCGACATGTCTCTACACGCCTCCCCTTGGTAGTTAAGAGAGCGCAAGTTTTCTAAAGGAACAGAGCATACCAGTACCTTTGAGATCCTTTGAGCACAGCAGCTCCTGCCCGCCACAAGCTCAAGCCTCAAAGCACAGGACACGACAACATGCGGACTAGAGCTGAAATGGATTCGCAGCAAAGCTGAACACCCATTTAAAGAACGAGTTACATGTATCAAACTATAGAGATGGAAATCGGAAGACTGGCTGCACACACAGCCAGCCTGCGGCTTTTCCTGGTGCTTCGCACACTCGTCGATGTTTCTGCGGAAAGCCGTGCAGCAACGCTAGGAGCGAAAAGTCTTCGCTCGTTTCGCTGAGGTTCCTTCGCCATTGGTCATCCCTTCAAGCCATGACTGCTCCTGGGATGTTTTGCGGTGTCTGCGGTGCTGCCTAGTGCCACCGGCACCGCAAACGTGGTTCCAAACCTTTCTCTGGCTGGTAAGAGGGGAGGTGGCGGCGGCAGAGTCCTGAGCTGCGCGTTGGTTGGTTTATGGCCACGGCACACGGAACCTCTGCGTGCCTTGCAGCAAATTCGAGGGGGCAGCACTTCCATCCCCCTCTCTTGGCTGCCTGTGGCCTGTGGTTTAGGTGGGTCTAGGGACTTTCAATTCTCGGGGTGGTTTTGTGAGGTGCAGACCTGGCATTTCGAGGGCCACTACTGGTCCCAGCGCTCGTTGCTGCGAACGCTCGGGCTTCAAGTCCTACGCCTAGACTTAGCCTTCGACAGTCCAGGGGCCCTTCAGTTTGCTGCGGAACCCGACAGCGACTTTGAACATGTCCAAACCTCAACTTTTCCTGTAGAGAATATCCTGCAGTTCGGGATCCTCTGTTGTTGGTCCAGATGTACAGACCCTGTGCCCTTTCTGTTCAGAGCTCTTTCACCTCAACCCTGAGCTGGACTAGAGCTGGTACTTCGTACCCCGAAACGCTCTGCATTGCACCCTAAACCCAAACCCTAAGCCCCAAGCTACTTCCGCAAGGAGGACAATTCGAAGGCTATATCAGACTGATTTATTCAGAAAGGGGCTGCCTGCCGAGTGGGCTTATGGTTTAGGGGTCGCGTTGAGGGTCAAGTGTTAGTTTAGCACTGAGGCGGGCCTCGATACCGTCTGAAGACAGGCTGCCCTAAGATCTTCAAAGATGTCTACAAGGAGGAATACTACTCCCTGCGACGTTCTTTCGTTGTTCTGGGGTTCGAGGCTGTAGGATCAAAGAGACACAAGAACGGCAACGGCACTGAGATGCTTCGCATCTTCGCCGCTCCCATGGCATTATCGACAGAGCCGCATGGAAAGATGCGGCTCGGCTAAAGATGGCCGGCTTCGGGCCCAGCGCAGGAAACACTCAAGCCACTTCCATTGTCCCCAGGGTAGGGCTCGGAAGACACCATTTGCGGTTGCAGAAAGGTTTATGCTTCAGGGTTCGGGGCTGGAGATTTGAGATAGTTCTTGGATTGCTTTAGGGATTCCTCTGCAAAGCTGCTCAGAGACCCAGGACATAGGAGTTGACTGTGGTCTGCCCAAAGCGCCACTGCAGACGTGCAAAGCTCGCTGGCGATTCTACGCAAGAAGGGTGTGTGAGGCAGCCACGGCCCGTCCATCCGGTTCAGAGCTTAGAGCTCTAGGTCTTCAGGTTGTCTGGATTTTTGTTCAGAGTCTTAGAGCTGAGGGTCTAGGATTTTGGGGGCTTTGCACCTCTCCGAAGACCTCAAGAGGTAGTGGTGAGGCTGCAACCAACTTACGCACACTACATGCACACATACATACATACATACATACATACATGCATACGTACATGCACACATGCATACATGCAGACATACATACATCTACAGTATGCAAACATACAGACATAATCACAACATCTGCATATCCATACACGAATGCCAGTCCATGCGAGACCCTACCTACCCATCCATCCATACATACATGCCTATATACGCACCGTGCACATACATCCAACACACACTCTCGCTCATCTACAGGCCTACAGTTTCCATAGTTTGGGATCGGCGGTATCCTAAGCGTCCTCGAGTTATCATATATTTCAAAGGTTATTGGGGGTTGCAGTGTATGTGCGTGCTCGAACGTTAAAAGCAAACCGTATAAAGCAATGCGCCACCCCGAAGAAAGAGTGTCTGAAACTTCAGGGTCTACACGTCTACAAGGTCAAGTTCTCCCGGCCTCAAACCTCACTTGTCCAAGTCTTAGTCAACATAACTATTGCTATGACGAGTGACAACTATTGCTGCCATTGCCACAACTACTACGACGGCTACTACTACGACTGCTACGGCGACGACCGCTGCTGCTGCTGCTCCTGCTCCTCCTTGTACTACTCCTCATACTCCTGCTACTCCTACTACTCCGTGCCGCCATACATGTGAATCTCAAAACCCTGGGCCTGTGTCTTGCAAAGAGCTCATATCACAAGGTCAGTGTATCAGCATGTTCGGGCTTAAAACGTAGATGCCAACCGTGCTACTGAAATTAACAAGCCGGCTTGAAGGTGCTGAGGCCAGCTGTATGTCAATGTGGTGGGGTCAAGCCATTACAACATCCGGAATGCATCGAGCTAAGCGTTTTCGATGCAACAGAAGGTGAAGACCGTCATTATGAAAGACTACGCATCAGCACCTCACAGTTTTGTTGCCGGATTCTTCTCCACCACCTATGGAAGTTAATTGCACCACTCTTTACCCTAAACCCGACCCCTGAGCCTGTAAACCAGTTGAAAAATCCGACTGCAACTCTACTGTTTCAGATCGGGGTTGAAGTCAGGGTATGCTTGTGGGTTAGGTGTGGCATTGTCAACTTGAGGCCGTGAGGGCCAGAACGATTGGGTTTCGGAGACATGTGTAGCTGTGCGGCTTCAACGACCCCAAGGCTTAATTAAAACCCCGAGGCCAGACAACCCGAGTTTAGTGTCGGCTAAGCATGGCATGGACAGGGAGAGGCGCTTCACAACGACATGTGCCGCTGCGACCGCCATCTTCCGGCTGTAGCCTTGGGACCGGGGACTAGGCATAAGTCGAATCACCATGACAGCCCTATCCTGGACATCAAGAGCAGAACAATCATACTTCTTTAAGTGCTTACAACCTCTGCCAAGAAACAACCGACCCTTATGCCCTTGAAAACAGCTGAACAACAAGACGCAGCAGTAGCAGGCATGTCAGCACATGCAGGAGGAGGAGGAGGAGGAGGAGGATGAGGAGGATGCAGGCTGAACTCTTAAGTCGCAACTTGTCAAGGCTTCAGAGGCAGTCGTTGTCTATCGTGTGCATTGGGCTACGCCCTTCGAGACGAACGGGCTTGCGGAGTCACTTGGGACATATGCGCTTTCTTGCGGTTCTAGGTATGCTCGATACACCGGCCTCACTGAGAAGCCTGAGCCGAACCAAACAGTTCACTACCCTCAACTTTAACCCTTGTGCGCTAAACCCCGGCGAGGACGGACGAAGGCGTGTTTGTTTCATCACGCCTTGCCGGTTCGCCACACTGACCAGCAGACTCTCCAATCTACAATGAACGCAACAACAATCGAGCAGGTTTGAGCTCCAACGGCCTTCTGGGCCCGATAGTATTAAACTTTTGTGGAACACAGACGAATCCCAACTTGATGCCGCCGGTCTCAGCAGAAAATTCGGGGCTGGACCGAGTACCCAACCGTGATCCCAAAAAGAAGCGACCAGACAGTTTAGGATTCAGGGTTAACTAATGCTTGTGAAAATGAAGGAAGCGAAGCGGCCGTGATGGTCACGATTTCTTCGTCCCCGAAGTCGCTTTCGTCCTGGCCCAACTTGAGTTAGGGCCGTGGTGTGACCAAACTGTAACCGTAGCCAGCGCATAGACTTTGGAGCCTAGGGCTTGGAGTCTGAAAACTTTAGTTCGTGGTTGAAGGCAAAGGCGAAAAATCTGAGAAAGGTGTTTAGCCTGAGCCGGATGGTTAGTCGGGCCAGTCTCATCTTCGTGCATGAAGACCTGACCATACCTGACCGATTCTCACTGAGCGCATCATCTTTCGTTCCAGTGTCGTCTTGTGAGGTGTGGAATGCTGGGGCCATGCTCAAGCACCACCTGCCCAAGCCCGACCCTGTTTCGACCTGGGGTTTTACGGGACGAAGGACTTCGAAGCCCATTTGACTTTATCAACGCTGACGCTAAAACTTCATGATATATCTCCAGCAGAGGCCACAGCTTCAAAGCTAAAACTCTCCGACCCACTCCTGCGACCCTACCACTCCATCGTCACAGCTCTAGCTCAGGGTTGTACCCCCCCACAAGCTCCTCCTCCACCTTGGCAGCAGTCTCTAGGTGCTTTGCCGCCAGCCGATTGATGTCGCAGAAATCTTTTTCCAGCATCCACCTGGTAGGGCGCAGAGAACGCAAACCGCATGTTTGTTGAGAGGGCTTCGGGTTCTGCATTCAGCTCCAATCACTTGCCTAAACAGTCCCGAATCTCTGAATGATCACTAAACTGGCTATACGATGCACTCCCCGGAGCAGACTCTCATAGTTTGACAACTGAAACATTCACCCCCACATACACGGTACTGCAACCCGTGCTATACATACATATACATACATATGTACACACATCCATATGTATATATACATGCATAAATGTACATATACATTCATACGCTTACAAACATACACATGTTTTTGTCACTCGCACTCGGCAAGCAGGCGAGGCTCCAGGCCGTCTCGGGGTAACCGAGCCTTACACATGCAAACATACACATGCACACATACATACACACTCACATAGACATAGAAATAAATAAATACATGTACCTCTGCATATACATACACATATACATATACGTGTATATGACATGTGCGGTACATATATACATGTACGCATGTAAATGTATATATATATAGGTAGATATAGAGAGAGAGAGAGAAGTTGTGTGTGTATATGCATATATATATATATATGCATGTATGTATATATATATATATATATGTGTGTGTGTGTACAAGAATATGTATACATATCGCTGTACGCATGTATACCTAGATACAAAGATACATATATACATAGACACAAAGATACAAACACATATAATACATATGTACAAATATACATTTGCGCATAGATACATGAATACATGTATACATATATGCATACAAGCATATATACATTTATACATATACACATGTACACACATAAACATATACACATATATACATAAATACGAATATACAAACAAACATAAATGCCACATAGACGCATATGAACATATACATGTTTACATAAACACTTCTATACATACAAACTTATTTACACATATACACACATACAGATATACATACAGACACATGAGGCTTCGTACAGATACATGTAGACATATAGGCATATAAACATATATACATATAGAAATATACATACAGACATGAAGACATGTAGACATATAGTCATACACACATAAACACGTATATACCTATATGCTTTTATACTTTTATACGTATATACGACCTGTGTATGCTTTCATGCTTATATACCCTGTACACCTATATACCTGTATAAGTACTTCTATACCTGTATACGTATATACGCATATACGTATATACCTACATACTTAAATATACGTACACGTACAAGTGCATACGCGCACATATATATATATATATATATACACACACATCTACATACATACATACATACATACATACATACATATACGCATACGCATACGTATACGCGTACGCATACGCATACGCATACGCATACACATACGCATACATGCTCTCACACGGCACCGGTAAAAATTAGGAAACACGAAATCAAGCGCTGCCAAACTTGTGAACAGAACAAAGACATCCGAACACGTTGGCCAATTCCTGATCCCCGCAACGCTCACCCTTACCAACAACACAGACATGAAAACAGAAGAACCTGACGGGCACTGAGCCTTTAGCCTTAAGCCTTTTGCAGCTGGGCTCCTTTCAGCTGGGCTCCTAAATCTTCAATCTTTTTTGAACCCGGGCTCTCTGAGGTAACCCCAAACTCAAGACCCAAAACCTCTCTCCCGCTCTCTAACCCAAAATCTTGACTCACAAACCTAAGCCCAAAACAAAAGAATCCGAGGCAGGGACTCCATAACCTGCAAGAAGCCAGGAAAGTCTAAGCCTGCCCGCAGGCTCTGCTTTGGGGAGAGGACGCCGCATTTTGAGTTCCTTAAAGCCCTGTGCAGCTGAGCTTGGGGTTGGGCCTGGGGCTTTAATAAGGTCTGCCGCGTTCTAGCCTGGATGCCCTGCGGGGTTGGAGCTTTCGTCGGCATGGACGGCCTATTGCGGGGGCTTTCTGTTTCCGGCAACCTTGCAGCACTGAATACAGGATCATATCTCCGGAACACCCAGAACCTTCCAAACCCACAGGAAAGGCCTCCATCGACTGCCAGCTCTGCTAGCTTCCGATTCAGCATAGCCTCGGAGACCCCGGCAAGCCCAAACCTTAAACGCCAACCACGGAAGCATTTGTTTGGGTTTTTGTCTACTTCGGGTTTAGAGCTGGCTATATGTGATGCAAGGTTGGAAGGCAAGGGTTCGCCTAAACGACACACCCCTGAGCTAGAGCACTGAATGTGAATCTCGCAGACCCCAGATTCTGGCGTTCCTGTGCTTGGTGTATTGTACCCGTTGGAAGTATGAACCAGGAAGGGTTGTCATTTCGGAAAGTCCTGCGCCTACGTCAAACATGGCAGAGGCTTCAAGCACAAAGATCCTGATCCAAAAACGGAATTGCAGTTGCCACCGTGCGGCGTGGCTAAGAACCTATTCGCATGATGCTGCCTATTATGATGATGAAGATTGTGTTGACTCCGATGACGCTGATGAGGGAGATGAGACGCATGGTGATGCGGCTGCTGCTGGCAGTGAAGTGGTGATGATGATGATGATGATGGAGAAGATGATGACGATGATTATGCTGCTGATGATGATGATGATGAGGATAACGATGACCATGATTATGATGGCTGCTGTGCTCAGTGTTGGAGTCGTTGAATTCTACGCTTCCAAAACCGAAATCTGACCTCGCACAGGCCGCACCTTGTTGGAGCCGATGTCCAGGCGCAGACCCAAGGGCTGCAGTAGCCGCCCCACGGCGGAAGCTGCAAGCAGGGTCTGAGGTTTTAGGGCTTGGGCCCTGGCCCTAAACCCTCGATGCCGAAGCCTGGATTCTTTGCCGAAGCCTCCGAAAACCCATGCCTCACCAGTGCTGAAATCTCGGTCACACAGCATCCCGCCCTCCATGTGCCCCAGCCTGGGATTTGCGGCACCGTCCTGGGCTTTTGGCTAGACTAAGAGTTGTTTGATAGGTTTTTCAACACACAGAAAAACGTGGATCTGGCATAAAGGTGCAAAGCTTCCAGTTTGAGGCTTAGGAGTATGAGCCCAACGTGAGGATCACCCTGAGAGCGGGCGTATGGCAAAGGGCTTGGGACTTGGGAGTCTCGGTCTTCGCGCTTCGTCGCAATTTTGGGATTTGGTGGGCTGGGGGGAGAAGACGAAGACGAGACAAGACATGATCAATAAAATCACGACCATCATGACCGACTCGACCTATCCAGCCTCCTTCCACGAAGCAACCAGGTAGATCCCTTGCACCATGCCGAGCCACGTGAAGGACGAAAGCCATTCCGCGAAGGTTTGCATTTCCTCCCGCTGAGGTTCTTCTCGGTTAACTCAGCTCGGGAACCCGTCTAAAAGCCCAGCACCTGTGATGTCCCTTGGCCTTCGGGGCAACAATTTTATGGAGGATCCTTATCACAAGGACACCTGAATGGCCCAACTTGGAAACAAACGAACCACATTTGAGGACTCCGGCTGCGGTGGAAGGGGCTCACTTCGCCCTGCATCTAGCCACGACATCTCGAACTAACCGCGAAAAGAAGAAGGAGAAACCGCCAATCAGTCCATCAGACGATCTGGCACGACAAACCCCAATGCCCAAACCCTAAACCTCAGCGTCCAGGACTTGGGATCGGCACGGTGGGTTTGGGGCGAAGTACCATGCAGTCTGTTTGGGTCTTATGGCTTCGGAAAACCTTCACGTCAGCATCTACCTGCATGCTCTAAGTTCTATATACATAATCTGTGCATGTGCGTATCTAAACATATAAATGTGTAGATGTGTATGTTTATGTATATGTATATCAGTATAATGCAAATACTGCAAGTTCAGGAACTCGGCTGGGGCGGAGAAGGGAGAGTTCTGGAGTGGTTGAACCTCAAACCCTTTTTGCAGCGAGCTTGCCGCCTGAAATGCCCTGAAACTTTTAACCCCGAACCCCGACCCTTGCGCTGAAGGCTTGCACGCAAGGACGCCTGGTAGCGAACCCCGACCCTAAACCTTAATCTGCAACCCTGACCCAGCGTGAGTCCTGTCGACCCGTCTCCTCTTCTTCTGCGTCCTTTCGCCAAGAGCCCAGTTAATTGAGGGTCTTGGAGTGCTGGGCTCTTGCCGAGTTTGGGGTTTCAGCTGAAGAATTGGAAGCTACATGGGCCGCAAGCCTTCGGCCTTTGCAGGTATATTGCCATGGCAGTCACTCTCCACCTAAGGGCTCCTCGAATCTTGTCCCAGGTACAGGTCTCAGGTGCTGGAAATCCCTTGAAGCAATTTCAATTGTAAACAAGATATGTGTCCTCTACTCGAACATTGCTGATCACGAACGGCATATGTACACATGGTGATGGCAAAAGACTACATAAATTTAAAGATACAAATAAATATTACATATATATATATATATATAGACCGATACATACACACATATATGTATACATATACCAAGAAGCAAACAAAACAAACAGATAAACAGAAAGGCAGCTAAACAGATAAACAAACGAACAAACAAAAAGCAAAACAAAATAAACAAACAAACAAACAGAAAGCTTAAATCGAACATGCCATCCCCACAGATCAAGAAACTATGGGCCGCACTTCTCCTTCCCCACCGAGATCTACACCCTTACCGAGGGCGGAGAACAACAACTAGAACAAGAACAACAGTACTAATGGCAACTCCTGGCATTTGTCGTTTGAGTGAGTGCGCTTCACAACGTGCAGGGTTTTGAGATGATTTGGGGGTACGTAGGTTTGCTACAGGGGCGCGTTTGAACCTTGGGCTCCCACACCATACATGAGCCGTCATCTTACTTTGGCACAACCTTCGAGCTCTTCCATTTTGAGGTCTATGCTACCATCCGAATCGATTTGCGGTGACTGGTCTTCCGAAACCATGTGAATCGCAACCAGGCAGGTAAGGGTTCTGAAAGGACCTGGCTGAGAGCCGTAAGATCAAGAGCTTTGCCTGTACTTTCAGCCTTCCACTCCTAAACAGGAATGTCATTAGCAGCCAAGATCACAGCGGGCTTTGTTGTTCAGATAAAATTGAAACTTCGGCTTGAGGCTGAGGTTTAGGCTCGAGGAGACTTGAAAGGAAAATGTCATGTCTAAACCCATAACACAGCACTCTCAACTGATACCATATAGTATACAAGACTAGAGAGCAATAGCAAATGTCCAGCCTTGTATACTATATTATTCTCTCCGCGCTCCTGGGATTCTCAGGCGATTCTCTGGGCTGCCACCCCTGCACGTCGGTCTGCTATTTTCCTATTCTACCATTTACATACAATTTCACTGTTTACAGTACTGCCGTGGCCGATGTTGGGGGTTGGCAGCCCGAGATGCAAAAAAAAGCTTTTGCATCTAGGGCAGCCACTCTTAGATGTCGGCCTCCAACTATGTTCCAGGTTCTATCGTGTACTATCACATACTACCACGTAATACTATACGCTCTTGGTGTGAGAAATCATGGTCCGTCTAGAAGACGATCCCTACCGCCCCCCCCGGGAGAAGATTGATGTAGTTAACTCTCGAAGCGACGAGGACTTACACTTCACCATTCCGTGGCTACATCAACTTCGTGTCCCCGAAGTGCCACTTCAAACCCGAGACCCCGCTCTCGCAGCGGAGTCCTCCTCTACCATAGGAGCCCCGCCTGACCAGGAGCTCGGCAGTCTGGTGATATTCTTTCAGGGTTGCTCAGGGTTTCAAGCGGAGGGATTTTGTGGTATCTAGATGGGTTTGCTAATGGAACCTTAGACGCTTCAAAACCGTGACCGCAAGGTTTAGCAGCGTTTCCCGGTGGTTGCGAGGGTTCGTTCAGGCTTCGGGGCTCGCTGGCTCCATGGTTGGAGTCAAAGAGGCGGCTTAAGTCCTGCAGGGTTTGGGGTTCTATTTTTGGTTTACTCGCGGGTGCAAAGTGAAGAGGTTTCGACTCGCACACTCGCATGCAGCAGTAAGAAGTTTAGGAAAAACCCTTTTCCGTCTCGCTTTGATGCGGGAAGCGGTATTTCGAGCTTCTTGAGTAGGGTGAAAAGATTGACGTGTCTTGCACTGGAAGCTTACCGACAGTGGCTAGCAAGCCTGAAGGTTTCGGACCTTTGTACTCTACGCTTCTACATGCTGCTGCTTTCTGAGGACAGCAGGGGCGAACATCTGGGTGATGCCTGTGTTCAAGGGCTTAGACAGAATATGAATACACACGGCGATTTGTGTACTCGCCCCGTGTATCACACGTACCTGTATGTGTATATATATATATACATGTATAAACACATGTGTATATATATATATATACACATATATATATATACAATCTATATATATATAATGTATGTATATACACGTATAAACACACAAACATACACGTAGATGTGCACGTGCACTCAACACACATGTATTCTGTGGAACTTTTAACATGCCGTAGGTGTACACGTGTGCAAAATATGTATGTCCGTACGTACATGCATGCTTACATACCTACACACCAGCATACCTACGTACGTACAATACAATACAACACATACATAGGTAGCATAACATTACCTGACGTGGGGTTGCGGCATGTTGCGGCACATTACAATGCTTTACAACACGTCACAATACCTTACAATACCTTACAGTACATTACCCTTCATTACGATACATTACAATACAATACGTTACATTACGTTACAATACATTACACGCACGCATAGATACATGCACACCCTACCCACGTACATACATACATCCATGCCTACGCACATGGATGCCTGCATGCACGCATGCATGAAGGCACGCATGCCAGCATGAATACGTCCATAAATGCAGACATGCATACGTGCATACATACGATATAAGCACATGAGTACGTACATTCCCTGTGTTGCGAGCTATGTACGGAGAATTCGAAGCAACTTTTCCGGAAATCCATGATGGCGACTTTAGTTCGGCAGGCTCTTTGCGGTTGGGATAGTCACTGTTGCACCAGAAGGACCTTCTATGGCCTGTACACTATCTTCACGTCCACTGGCGATCTGCACAGGGAGGCTGCACTCGGCACAAAGCCGGTTTTGCTCGCTTAGACCCAACCTGTGCTCCTTGCACAGCCTGCAGCCAGCATGCAACACGCGAAAACACGTGAAGAAATTTCAGCCCAGGGTTTCATGTCGAGATGCAGGGGTGCAGTTCTTCAGTTTGGCCTGTACACCGATGGATGGAGACTGCGGGCATCCCTTCGACAGCCATGCCCACACGAGACCTGGACCCTTAGTGTCTGCAAAACTACCAACACAAACAGCAAAACCTACGTCTTCATACCTTGGGGCCTCAGCCCCTACATCCTGGCACACCCCAGAGTAGTAGACGAAGTACCGGTCATCGCCAACACATACATCCAGTTCTCGCAGTGTACAGGCTTGTGGGTACCTACATCGGCATGTCTGTTGAGTCCAGAACCTTATGCACTCAGGCACCCAGACGATCAGCTTCGTCCGGTGAAGCAGCGGCCGTCGTCACCAGGTGAACTGCCAGGGAGACTCCCAAGCCCTGTATTCTGTAAACCCATCTGCCTCACATTTCCGTCTGCCTCAGGATTTCGGGGAACCGCACGACGGCGACAACAACAACAACGACGCAACAGTTTCAGCAGTAATAACAAAAACAACTCCTGCTGCTACTGCTAGTGCTACTGCTAGTGCTACTGCTAGTGCTACTGCTATACTACTATGGCTTCTTCTTCTTCAAATTCTAGTACTCACTAAACGACCTGTAGCTCCGGTGTGGAATCACTAGGACTGCTGTTCTGCTACTCCTCCTCCCCCTCGGCTACAACCAACCAGCCAAACAAACAAACAAACGAACACAACTGCTGTTGCTGAAGCATATCACAACCAGGCACTTTGCATTATATCAGGCCCAAAAAAGTTGGAAACCGGATTCAGGACAATTAGTGCTGGGATTCCCTATGCATCACTCTTAGGGATTGAGGCTGTTGGGTTTCCAACTTTTGGGCTTTTGCTGTAATTCGCCTCGGCCCCAGCCAAAGTGGGCATAGGTTCTGTCTTTCTCCTCTGGCAACCTCTTCCCCCTCTCCTTAATCCCCTCCCACGGTCACCCATCTCCCCGCTGAAGCGGGAACTGATTGCCCCTCCGCCCAAAAAAAATTTAGTTTCGGCTTTCTCAAGCACCCACGACCAAGCATGCAGATTGTGGAGAGTGGGGCTGGTGGGGCAACGGAGGCCCCCCTTCGCCTCCTGGCCGAACGGCTCGCAGGCGCCGGTCGCTCCCCCTGGCCTTCGCCAGATCCCGAAGCTGCACTTCGGGAGTCTCCTGAACCATGTCGGGTTTACTACGAGGGTGCAGTTCTCCTGTAAACCCTACTAAAGCCCTGCTAAAGCCCTACTGATGGCAACCCTTTTTCTTTTCCAAACCCTGAAAACCCTGAACAGTCGCCGGGAGCCGTGGAGCCGCAGACGCCAAAAAGGCTCAACCATTTAACCAACTCTCAACCCCGGGCGAAAGCCCTGCGAAACCGTCGACTTCCTTCTCCTAAGCCCTCCCCAGGTAGCCGAAACCACAGTGAACACGGTCTCTAAGGTCCGTGAACTTTGGCATCAACCCCTCACCTAAGAACGCGTGCAGGATGGGGCTCGCAGCGCTGAGCGACAGGTTTCTCAGCGAGATGCCCCACATGACACCTTACAGCATCGCAAGATTTTATCGCAAGCGGGGCAAAGATTTTCAAATTCATTCCTGAAGTATGGTAGAGGTTTGTTTAGCGCTGAGGACAATTTAGTGCAGGGTGCAGGAAAAGCCAAAGGAGTCGGATTTTAGGAAAGGTTGAGCTTACTCGGTAAGCAACTTCAACAAATCAGCGGTGCTGCAGAAGGATTCTGGAGCAGTCGAGCTGCTGCTACATTACGTGGACTTTTCTGCTTTATGCAAACGACTCCCTCACACCGCTCAAGCAGTGCGCTGGACGTCGTAGCAAGGCGCCTGGTCCTATCGCACAGTGGTGCCCCGCGGATGCGGGTGGAGGATCAAAAAAATTTAAAAGGGATCAAAAGCAAATTTAGGCTGAACGGATCAAAAAAAATTTGGGAAGGATCAAGAAAAAACCTAGGGATTGGAGATTTGCTGCAAACAACGGCAAGTGCTATTCCAATATCTCCGCGTCGAAACTGTGCGAAACTACGGTGTCAATCCCGGAAAAGTCTGGGACCGCGTAGAGGGTTCGAACGGTTGGTGTGACCAGAGTTGCTGGCCATGGCTGCGTGGGTCAAGCAGCTCTATTTGCCAGGATGAGATTCCAATAGTTCAGCATCGGAATTTTGCGACGCTATACATATGGTGTCAAGGCCACAAAATGCCACAAAAGCCTGGCACAGCGCGGAGGGCTTCGACGTTAACAGTTGCCGGCCATGGCTGCGTGCGCAGGTTAT
Source organism: Symbiodinium sp. CCMP2592 (assembly GCA_905221615.1). Lineage (NCBI taxonomy): Eukaryota > Dinophyceae > Suessiales > Symbiodiniaceae > Symbiodinium > Symbiodinium sp. CCMP2592. The sequence continues at coordinate 241,492 of CAJNDT010000004.1, forward strand.
TCGGAACTCGCCAGCTCCGCGTCGAATATATATATATATATATATATACATATTTGTACCAACTGTCTCCTTGAATAAAGATGCATTTGTCTTTTGATCGTTTTTATTTTTTTTAATTGATCCCTTTTTATTATCTTCTTTCATGCCTTTACATTTTCTTGTCGATCCTTTCTTTGATCCGTCAGCTAGACAATCTCCATCCTGGTCCAAGTCTTGTGCCACAGTAAACATGCCACGAAAACAAACGGACAGCGTCATCTTGCCCAAAGGCACGCAGCGAGGCTTCGCCGATCAGTGTCGAGAAGCCGCGAGTGGCCGCGAGTTTGCGAGGCCAAAAAGCGAGGAAGCCGACAAGGCCCAGTCATCGTACGCATGTTATCTGGAAGCCCAGAAGCCAAGAAGCGAAGAAGCCCAGAAGCCAAGAACTCGAGAAGCCAAGCTGCCCAAAGCCAAGAAGCCAAGAACCCGAGAAGCCAAGAAGCTAAGAAGCCGGCAAGGAAGCCCAGAAGCCAAGAAGCCAAGCAGCCAAGAAGCCAAGCCGCCCGGAAGCCAAGAAGCCAGGAACCCAAGAAGCCAAGAAGCCAGAAAGCCAACCGAGCCCAGAAGCCAAAAAAGCCGCGGAGCAAGGCAGCACAGAAGCCAGGAGCCCAGAAGCCGAAGGCTGCCAAGCGAGGAAATAGGCACATTAACGCTAAGTTTGTTTTTGATTCTTTCTAAGCTTTTTGTTGATCCTTCCTGAATTTTTGGTGGCCCCTTTTAAATTTTGTTTGACCCCTCTCCCATGGCGCGGATGCCGGGCTTTGGCAAAAGACTGTCAAAAACCATCCCAGCATCAAACACAAGCGCGTCCTTCGTCAGCCGGTAGGTGCCTCCATAGCGGGCTGAACATGGGGAGGCTTGTGACTTCCAATGCCTGCTCCTCAGGAATTGTATGTGGATGCATAATTGTCCCGCGAAAGGTTTGATAATCGACGAGAAGGACAGCCATGACATGCAACGTGCTTGGACTGATTCTGTAACACCAAAAACAGCAAAAATCTCGAAGCAAGTCGGAACACAGTCGCAAGGGCACCCCAAAAGCAGTCCAAAACTGTCAGTATCCTTCTCATTATTATCAGTTGTCTCGCTGGCATTCGCTGGGCAAGTAGCGAAAAAACACCATGCATACCGGTGCGAATCATCTCAGCAATGTTGCCGGCAGTTCTAGACCACTGGCAAGACGACGATCCATTAGGGCGAGGACGGCAAAGGCAGTGGGCACCGCTATCGCTGCTGCTGCTGCTGCCGCTGCACTGCTGCCACTCCTGCCGCCACTCCTGCCGCCACTGCCGCTGCGACTGCCACCGCCGGTGATGATGGTGCTAATGCTGCTGCCGTTCTTACTCCTACTTCTACAACGACTGTGTTCGTTGCTATGGCGACTGTTACGATGACGGTCACCCGTGTTGGTGCTGCGACTTGATACTGCTTCCATTATCAGTAGTATCGCTGGTGCTCTGTTGCTGCTGCAGCTGCTGCTCTACTTCCGAAGACGACGAGTATTACTTTTCCTGCCGCTGTCACTGGTCCACTTACAATGTCACTTGTGTGGCATTAACGGAATCCGACCGCTGAGTCGCTTGCATCCGCTAGAAGTGTTAAAGTTTTTGGCGCTCGCACTCAACAAGGTCACAATCCTCACAACTGCAATTATTGTTGCGGTTATCGCTATCGGTGGTACTGTCGCCCTCGCTGTGATGTTGCTAGACTTCCTGGTGTGATCATCACGGCAGACATACACGGACATTGCGATTCTGATAGATATCCTTACGAAGGTGGTGTCGAAGAAGAAGGTTCTGATAATCGATCATGCTAAACCCGGCAGCTGTCAACGTGTTCAATGCCACAGATCGGCACACGACAAAAGAGATGCCAAGACATGGAACCAGCATAACAAGCAGACAGAAAACTTCCGAATGAGGAACCAAAGCTGTATCGAAGAAGCCAGTCTCGAAGAAGACCTATTAACTTTCGCACGGCCTTAACCTCCGAGCTCACCCTCAACTAGGGCCTCGGTCTGAAAAGGAACAAACACTCCAATAATGCACAGGTCAGGTGCCCCAGTGGATGGCCAGCGCCGCGTCGGCACCGAGTTCCTCTTCGGGGCGTAGGCTGAGGCAAAGGGACCATGAACGGCGATCGATAGTGGGGATGCAAGCGCAGCTACCGAAGAGAACTCTTCACTCCGCCAAGCACTTGCGGCAAAAGCCTTTGACAGGAAAGTGTCGGAGCACAGATGATGCTTCTTGGCTGTGGAGTTGCGGAGCTACGGCCTCCATCGCACATCGAACTGGCATAGGGTGTTCAAGCTTGTTAGCGGGCTTCATGGCGGCCGTCTCATGTTCATGTGTATTGCAGTATGCCACCTTGCCAGTTTAAAATACTGACTGAGTTCCACGCTTCGCAAAATCACAGATGCCGTTGAAGCACGCGCGGCCGCTGTGGTTCCCTCTGAATTTCCGAATAGATGGCGTCCGCCAATTGCATGAAGTTGCGCTTACCTGCCTAACCACTCCATGCGAACCTCAAAAGCCCATTCATGATGCAGGCCGAACACGCATCGGCATTTTACTCTTGGATGTTGAAGACAGGACTTCAGGTTTATGCCGAGTTTCATCAACGATCCGCACGGCGTCGGCCGGATCCGTGTGCGAAGGTGCCATGAACCAGCGCGGGTGGTACGCACCTGCTAGGGGGCCCCCGAACCCAGGAACTGAGTGACAACTACACCCTATAACTGCAAAACCCTGAACCGCAAAGTGGCAGAATCCTACCTCGCCCTGACATTTCCCGAAGACCCTACACACTGCACACTGCAGACGAATCCTTTGCACTTGCACACCCACTATGCAAGAGATGAATCAGTTGCGGGTTACGGCACCCACTACTCGGACGCCCAATGAATCCTCTTACTTCCCATGGCTAGCAGAGCTAGCGTGCTCGAGGGCTGCCTATTGGCACCAAGGCCAAGCCGACGTTGTACTTCGCACCAAGGAGCTGGAAGATAGGGCAGTAGCCTCCAGGGCTGTACAGTCACCGGGGATTCTGGTGGCGAGGCTTCAGATTTCAGTCGTGAACTTCTTGGTGCAAGTCCTAAAAACCGAAAACCTCCTCCTCCTCCTCCTCCTCCTCCTCCGCACGCCGAGACCGTATCGAAGCCCCAAGCCTCAGCCCTTGAGCTATGAACCTGAAACGTGGCTTGTCAAAGCCTCGAGTCCGGGAGCTGGCACAAGGCCTAAAACCCCCGAGCACTCTCAAACCCTTTCGGGAAACCCTAACTGGCCCTAGCTGCGCCAAGCACTACAACAGAAGCCGATAAAAAGACTCCCCAGAGCCCTACTGCCGCGAAGCCCTCAACTCAAAATCCAGAAAAAGGCCCCGAGCACCCCAACCCTCAACATCTCTGGGTCCCTACACCTTCAACAGAAGCCTGAAAGCTTAAGAAAATCTGGACCATAAACTCCTCATGCTTCATTCAGGCGCCTGTGTCGCCCAGGAAGCAGAGTGGCATGGCCGGCTTCTCCTGCTGGTACCAAAGCAATTACTCACAGCCACTTCAAATTTCCTTGATCGGTTTGAAGTTAACAGGGTCGTTCCAAATGATGCGTGTTTCACCACCCGTTTGCTACACGCCCACTGCTCACGATCGAAACACCAAGACATGAATTCAATTGCTGAGCGCCTTCGCTTGGGATTCTTCGACAGAGTGCTGCACCTTAAAGTCACAACATTGGTTGCAAAAACCCGAGCAGTATTAGGACCCTAAAACTCTAGGGCCCTGGGGCTCATACGATGCTCCGAGCAAAAGAACCGTGGGCTGAGGTGTAGGGTCGAGGGCTCAGGGTTTTGGTCTGGATTTAGGAGTCAATTTGGAATCATGTCGGGTGGTTTGGTTCAGGCTTTAGAGTTCATGAGCTGACGGCTCTGGACCGCTTTCTTCCGTCCTTGGCGCCGGCCGGCGCTTTGCGTACGACACCATAGCCACACCACAAGGTCGTGTTCCTGTTCAGGGTTCTAGATTCTAGATGTGCAGTTGAGGTGCGCTAAGTTTCAAGCTCTGGTTTTCAACTATTTCTGAGACCCGGACCCACAAGCAAACCGTCGACACACAAAACCAAGGGGTTCTGACTGTTGGGCAGCCAGTTGCATCCAAGGTCTCAAGGATTGGCGTCGAAGGCTTTTTGCTAATTCCAGTGGCATCGCATCGCTAACCTCACTACATTCCTACTGGTCTGAGTTCATGTGCCGTGGCTTCCAATAGAATGCCCTTCATGCGGGCCGATGTGGCTACATGATAAGTTTATCTTCCGGGATGCCAGAAACCTTTTCTAAACCACGAAGCTTGGCATTTAGGCTTAGGGTTTTGGAGCTTTCCCGGTATCCCGGTATCCCCAACCATTAAATATCAAACACCAAAAAACTCTGGAACCTCAAAGGAGCCTGTCCCAAGGAAAGCGGTTCGCCCAATGTTGGACCGGCAGAGCCTGTGGCTTCGTGGTGTGTTTTTAATGTGAAGGGCCGCCGGGATTGCTTGATCTCAACGGCTTTGGGATTGTTGCGAGAAACTTGCACACCCATCGGCTCGATTTCAACCTAAACTCGAACACCATTATTCATTGTGTGTGAAGGATTTTTCTGAAAGAGAAGAACGGAATGGGGAAGCGGACGGCATGACAGGCTGGCACAGCTGCAATCAAATCTCCTGTGCTTCACGTGCTTCTTTGCTTCCAAGATGTTAGGCTCAGGCCTCAGTCATGGCAAATTACTCAGAACACTGCGAACCTTAGGTCTGAATACTGTCACATACGCAGAGCTGTGAACAAGTGTCATCGTAACTCCCCAAACCCTGAACCCTACCTCTACAATCAGCACTTTTTCCTGAACCCTCTGCGAACGAAACCCTGATCTCCGAGCACCGCAAAAGCCGTGAGGCCAAGCCGAACCCAAACAGCAAACGGGGAACCCTGTGTCTGCACCCTGGCCCTCCCGCTCCTTCACCTTGAGTTTCCCCCCCCCCCCCGAGTCTTTTTCGGAATGTTTGTGTCCACGGGTCGCGTATGCTACCATTGGCGCTATGGCACGTCGGCAGTGTGCCTGACTCCAGATCAGAAGGTTGCGAGATCGAACGTCTCCGGCATCCTATTGTCCTGCAATTCCTGCTTCTGCCTACCTTCCTTTCCCTTTTGGCACCTTGCTTCTGTTGCTTCTGGCGCTGTTGTTTCTTCTTCACACGTTTAATCCAGTCGCGGTCCTCACAGCATCGTGGGTCGATTCTCATCTCGGATAGGTTGTCGTCCAGCCTGCGACACGCTGACCTGCAGTAGACTGCCCGAGCTTCCGCACCTTCTCCTTGCTCGAAGGATCTTGATCCTGGATGGTGCGACCCCGCCTTCAGTTGCAAGCAGGCTTCTTCGCGCGTGGATCCGCGATGTCTTGCACAGAACGGGCACTACCTTCATGTCCTCGCCTATGGGATCCCGCTTGGCCCCCTGGCCTTACGGGTCGTAGCCGCTTCTACTGCCTTCGAGTCTGACGTGCTCATTTTGGGATGTACAGGCTCCTTTGGTGGATTTCCCTCGGGATGACCGGCTGCGAAAGTACGTATTCGTACTGCATCAAAACGCACCAGTCTCTTGTGCCACATTGCCGCTTCTTTCTGGCACAGTACGTTGTCCTGGTGTCAATCAGCAATCGTGAGCTGCCATGCAAAAAAATCCGACCCCTTGTCTCACTCTACTCTTCCCTAGCATCCGGCTGAAACACCAAGCCCTCACACTCGAAGTCTTCCACAGAAGTAGCATGCTGCAGAGGACCCCAACGCCCCTTTACACCCGAATGCCCGACTCCGAAAGCGCCCGACTTCTCCCAAGGAGCAACGAGGGCCAGATCTTGAGCTGCAAGTGGCATCTCCTGCCACCAGTCCTCCGATTCGCAAGAAAGGCGCATAAGTTGCTTGCATCTGAGAGTGGTGGGCCAGCGCGGGTTTGTTTAGGGTTTCGGTTTGAGATGTTTTCGACGTCGCGGGGGCTAAGGATTTAGAGATTCGAGCGGAGGGCTCAGGGCTTGAGGCTCGGAGTTCGGACTTCGGTTTGGAGATGTTGCATAAGGTTGGCGCAGAGGGCCGAAAGCAACCGACATGCAAGAGTTGATGTCTGTTGGGCGTACAGCAGCAGACGGTCGGCAAAGTCTCGTCGCGCGAACCCTTGAACATCGACTAAAGCCGAAAGCCAGAAGGTAGTAGAAGGGCTTCGCGCCGTGAATGGATTGAATTTCCCACGCCCACTTCAGGACAGTCCATCTCCGTCGCTTCGATGCCACGCTTCCGCAGCCAGCTGCCCAAGCCCAGGGGAACGCACCAGCGTATGTCTGGAAACCTGCGGCTGGGGGGGATGCAGGTCGCTGTGAATCGGGGCACGTAACGAGAAGAACTCATAACATCTAGCAAGGATGAGAGTCAAAGCCACCCTCCCTGCCAGCTGGCCTCGGGATGATTGGGTCCGGGTGGCATCCTTTTCTTGTCTATATATCGGGGCGATTCCTATTATGCCGTCTACCATGGAGGCCGGGGAAGGGAACAGCAGTCACCCAATGGACACACCTCAACCGGACCACACTGCGACGCTACGCAATGTCGACTAAAGCGTTTCTCAAGGCTTTCAGAAGGAACGTAGAAACCGTCTGTAAAGCAATTTATCTTGAGCATCAGGCAAGTTTCGTGGAGCCATTTGCTGTCCTTTGGCCTAAAGTTTGCAACAAGGACCTTTATGTCAATGCTACTTTGCATGTCCATGCGTGCTGTGGTCGAAGTGCCTCCGTCGTCCTTCTCATGCCACCCGACGCCGCCACCGTCAACCACCACCACCAAGAAGCATGACAAGTACTCGTACTCTTCGATGATCTATCACAGCACTGATTCAATACTGACTCGTTGTGCTAAGGACCGTCCGTGACGGTTCGATATTGATTTCACGATCAAGCCCTGCACCCTCCCCCAACTACCGGAAGCTGACCCCAGGTCAGTTTGGTTACAACATCTGCAATGGACGCGTATCTGAAGACGGGACGGACCTCTTGTGGAGGCTCAGCACCGTGGCTTCATCCAGGTGGTCCTCGGTCACCCGAAGACGGGGTCTCGAAGTCGTCAACTCGTTCCGAGCTGGACTAAAGTATGCAGGTCGATGTGCAGAAACACATCCACATATCATCTCCATATCAAGACTGCTTACATGTTGCACACACCGTATACCAAGGATTGCACATGAATGGGTTAAAAGCTAGCCCTCTCCGAACGCGCATGCAGCATGCATAGGTGACTCGAAGGAGAGGGTGAAAAAGAGAGAGAGAGAGAGAGCGAGAGAGACACAGAGAGACAGAGAGACAGAGAGACAGACAAACAGACAGCGCGAGAGCGAGAGCGAGAGAGGATGAGATCCTCCCGGCCCCAGAGCAAAAGAGAAAGGAAGACAGAGAGACGGTGGAGCGACTGATTGCAGTTAGTTGAGCGGAGCCGAGCGCGAGTCCGTGAGTGTCTGAGCGCAGAAGCGCGTATGCGTGTGAGTGGGTGCGTGCGTGCCAAGTTCGAGGCAGTGAGGTGAGGGAGGTGAGGTGAGAGGGAGAGCAAGAGACACAGAAACTGAAGCAGAAGAGCTCCTCCCGAACCGATACCCTATCCTTTCCACCCAGCAGCGTAGTGAGCGTGAGAGATGGCGACGATATCAGGCCTCAGTGTGGAGTTTCAGAAAAGAAGGTAGCCTAGCACAGAAAACATAAGCGTTAATCATATTGACGATACGAGTAATAGGAAGTAATGCGGGTTGTAATCATGATACTGGTACTGATATGGTAATACCAACACGAATAGGCACTTTCAGGTGTGGTGCATCGATGTCTCATGAGCTCCAGACAGATCCGAATGCGGGGCTGTTCTAAAGGAGCGTCCCATTTAACTTGAAGCACCTACTGTACTTGACATTAGCAGGGACACCTAAACTTCGAGAAGGGCCCCCTGGTTTGTGACAAGCCCCAAATAGGCTCACGGCCGCACTCCTTGGGGGGGGAAGTGGCGCATGGAGTCGCAAGAGAGATCGGCAAGAGACGACGAGCCCTAAACCCAAACCTCAACAGAAGCCCAGCAGGTGCGGTTCATAAACCTGTGAAGACCACATTTTCAGCCGAAGCTTCGCCATCTCGGCTGGCCAGTCACTGAAGTCAGGACTTACCTGGCTCAGAGCCATTTTTGCATTGCCGAACAAGGTGGCTAGGCAGGGCCCATACAAGACAATCCGGTAAATGTGAAGATGCATCCTGTGGGTTTTAGGGATAAGGGTCAGAGTCGATTAGAGTTAAGAGCTTTTTGGAATCTCTGAGTCCTTAACCCCTTACACTCAAAATCCGCACAGAAAAGTCTCGGCTTGCAGACGAGATGGAGCGTTGTCCTTCAAGTTATACTAAAGGTCGAAACACCTACCCATTGAAATAAACCGCATGTTCGGGTTTAGCACCTTTCATGTTGAAACCGCGCGTTCCCACAATTCCAAACCAAGAATTCCTAACCGAACCTGAATCCAAAACCCTGTCACTGTGACATCGAGACATGCCCCAAGCACCGGAGGTGGCTTGAAGCGATGAGGTCCGACGAAAGAAACGGGCGAAACGCGCGAAGAGAAGACCTTACAGTCTCAATCTGGGAGCTTAGAGTCTACGGGTTCAGAAAATCCTCAGCTCTCGAGCTCAAAAAGGGATCTCAGGTGTAGCAGGGAATCCAAGGCTCCAGGGTCTGGGTCACTGCTTGAAGCCTGGAGGGTCTGCACTGCGACCCGAGCCAAGCTTGTAGGCGTTGTAAGCTTTTGGGTTCAGGGTTCGGGGCCAGTGAACCTACGCCCCAAATGCCATCAACCCCCCCAAAGCAGCGATTGCATTCTGCACCTGAACATAGCTTAACACAAAACATCTAGCCCCTCCGGACCTAAACTCTGACCAGAAACACCAAGAATAACAACCCAAGGCCCTTCAACGTAGAAATATTCCAAAGCCCGAACTCCGAGGACGTTAAGGCCCCATACTCGCCAAAGCACTTGACCCCAAAACTCCGAAACCGCCAAGCCCTAACCTCTACGACCCTCGCAACCAAAAAAAACACAAAATCCTAAAATCCCAAGCTCCCCACAACCCAAAAAAGAACTCTCCAGATCGCAAAAACAAAAACCTCACTCCGAGCAGCCGGATCGAAGAGGATCCGCTGGCCCTGGCACAAGCAAAACCTCGGCTTGGCTAGGGTTTGGGAGTTGGGATTAAGGTTCAAGAGTTTGGGTCGCCTTAGGAACGCTTAGGTTGGGGGTTTCCAGCTCTGGCTTTGGGGTTGGGAGTGGCTTTGACGACACACCTTCTGGTTTTTGAAGGTTTTGTCCCCCAATCGCATTTGATGGGTTTGGTTTGAAGCTTCCGAGCCTTGTCGCGCTTGAGTGCTTGGAGGGTTTAGCCGAGAACAGGGTTCGGAAGGGTTTTGGAGTCTGGAACTTGTGGTTTGCAGTGTACAAGGAAGGGTTGCGTTAGGTTTCGGAGCCCGGTTGAGCGGATTTGAAGCCCGACATGAGTGTTTTGCCTTGAGCGTTGTCTGCCTTGCTGGTGCGGCCTGTTCGGAGCTTAGGATAGGGCAGCTCGTGTCACCCTAAATGCACCGCAATAGATGCACCTAAACCGCATCTTGTCAGGCAGCAGAGTGGTCAAGAGAGGACCAGCAGGACTGCTGAACGATGACCATTGCATGGTATTGCGATGAGGAAAACGTACAATCAAAACCATACCCGCGATGATGCCTCAAGCGGCAGGCCAAAGTCCAAATACCGCTCCTTGACATGCCTCTGTCCTAGGTCCTAAGCGCCCGAATGGTTCCAGGCAGCACAGACGCATGGCCCAGCCACAGTGCTGCCGGCTCCCCAGCGGCATGGAGTGCCCGGAGCTCCTCGTGTGCAACGACCGGCTTTTGGGACCGGCTTCGCCAACTCAGCAGAGGCCCGTCGTCATAAACTGGTCTCAGTGTTCTCCGGCCCCATGTCTTGAAAGGAGTCCCAACTTAATTGAGGATTGTGTGTTTTGTGCTTTTTTGGCGTTTGGCTGCTTCCACTATTCAAAAATTCAAGTGGCGATTGTCCTCATCTGACTAAATGGAAACTCCCTATTTTCTATTTGTCTGAGTGAGTGAGTGAGTGAGTGAGTCGATGGCCTGGGGTGCACTCCGGCCGAACGGAAACGTTCCCTCCCGCTATCTCTTCCCCCTCCGTTTTCGTCATCGGGGAGATCCGGCAAGAGTTCGACGCTCCATGAAGCACAGACGGCGTAAGGCGCAAAGTGCAATGCAGAATCAACGAGGAAGGAAACCAGTATCAAAAAAAAGCACATGAGCTGGAATTCCGTGTTGAAGTCTTGCGAAACCCTACACCGTAAAACCTGAGCGAAGACCCTGAACACCTACACCCTAAGTCCTGAGCGAAGATCGGAAACACCAAACACCAAAACCCGCATCACCCTAATCGCTGCACACCGACTAAAATCCCCTTCCCCCCAACCTAGCCGCCGAGCGAATTCAGCACCAACGGAGGGGGGAGGGTGGCCTTGGGGTTCACGAGTTCTCTGCGCCCTCCCGAATGCTCGAATGGCTTCCCGGACAACTCTAAGTTAGAAATCTTATGCGAAGCAATCTATTACGGTATCAGAAAAAGGTTCAGGGTTTCGGGTTCAAGGCGTTGGGATTACAGCACATAGGCTTTAGGGTAGAAATCTGAGGTCAAGTTGGGATTGGACTTCCAAAGTCGAATCACGGACAGCTCGGACACTTGCTGAGCAAATGCCGATACGGAAGATGCTTCAGCTGTGGAACTCCAACACACAAAGCATCTAGACATGTCCAGGCTGTCGCTCTTTGCTGCGAAACCTTCAGCCTAAAGCCTAAACCGGTCCTCCCAGGCCACCGGCACTGGGGAAATGCAGGAGCCATCCGTTTTGCTCACCTCGACCTCGAAAACATGGCTTTGGTGAGGATTCTGGGGCCCGGCAAGTCTTCCTGTTTTGCTGAAGCCGCCCGCCAGGGTTTGTTTTTGACGCTTACATTCGGCAATACCAGACGAGGTCTGTAGACTAGAGCATGGGGTTTAAAAATTTTAGGGCTTCAGATAAACGTCCACGGGCTGAGGGTGCTGGGGCGCTTCAGGCTTTAAGCTTGCGTGTTGCTGACGGTGGACTTTCTGAATGAGGAGCCCGCGTTCTCTGACCAGGCTACGTTGCTCAGACTTCCTTGGCCAAGCCCCTGAAACTTTTGTTTTGCGCTTCAGGTCAGGTTCGACTTCGGCCCTCATGTCATTGCGCTCCTCATACAGGCTAATTATTCCCACCTACACAACCCGGCCTAGACCATCGGCTCGAATCCACTAAGTCCATGGCAGTTGAGGAAGATACACTTTAGTGGTGGGCCGAGTTTTTTGTAGGACATTTCAGCTTTCATCGGAGAAGAAAACTAACAACCAACGGTGTTTTCGGTTTTGCAGTTCGGGCTTTGGGGATGGGGGCCGATCGCAGGACACACACGAGTTTTCGGATTCTGAGTCGTACAGGGTGCTACAAGTAGAGGCCCACAGGACGAACTCTGGCTACACTAATTACGCGTCAATACGGGAACATGGGACCGATACGAGAAATGGAACGAGACCCTGACCCACCAAACTTTCACAGGAAACATAAACCCCGACACGCTAGGCCGTAGATCTGAACACGCAGCAATACATCCACGAACACAATCGCTTCACTCTCAACAGCAGAAGCCCTACACGCCAAGACCAGAAACCCTGAACCCCACACCTACACTCCAAGCCCCCAATCCCTGACACCTGTGATCGCCAGACACGGGTCCCTAAGGTTCGACCCCAAACTCGAGATATTCAAGGGCTCTACGTCCTAAACCCGAAAACAAAAGAGTCCTGAACCCAAAACCGCAAGACCGCGACTCCTGAATCGGCCCAGACATGAAGCCCATGCTGCCTCTTGGTCAAATCGAAGCCAGTCGCGGAAAAAAGCCGCCATGTCCTGACAACTGAGTGGTTTCCTGGGGTTTTGGGCTGTTGCGTGCTTCGGTCCCTGGGCCGTCATCGAACTTCCGCCTTCTTGAGTTTTAAAGGACTATAGCACTTTGTGCCCCCAACTCTGAACCCTCAAACACTCCCCCCCCCTCACCCGGCCTCGGCACCCGTAAGGAAAAAGTGTTAACGGTTGCGAAGCTGAAGAACGCAACCCTGAAGGAAGAGAAAGCAACTCTTAGCTCTTCCATTCCCATTCGCATCTCAAATCCCGACACCCAGAGAGTCGGCCAAAAAGCCCAAAGCCACATCAAGAATCTTCGACCTCCCTCGGCGGACACTGCCTTCCTTACCCCGGACCTTTGACAGCACTTGTGCATGACTTCCCTTGTCCTTCGGCGTCTTTTCGCAGGGATCCTGGCCGTCCCTGAGCCTCGCTGGGGCGACTTGGAAAGCTTCTTCAACAACTGTTCGCTTAAACCCACACGGACCCCTTCGGCCCTTGGGACTGGGTGAAAACGCGAGGATCGGGCGGCTTCCACCTCCTGCGGAATTCACTGCTGTCAGGTCTCCACACGTTCTGAAAAAATCTTCAGAATGCTAGTTGGGCCAGAAACCCTCAATTCCTGAGGACATCCATTCCGGCCTAAAAGTGCTTATGGTGCTTCCGAAGTTTCAAGAAATCGCGCATCTAGCATCCTAGACGACCCTCTGCTCCCGCAACAGCAGTACCTAAATGGGCTCACCATGGTACTAAGATACACGCACATGGTTACGTAGTGTCGGGCTGTGTGCTCCGACTGATTGCTCACGTTACCGCCATCGCATGATTAAACTGAGCCTGGAAACCATGGGTTCATGAAACGTCCCGTAGAGGGATGTCGCAACGGTCGCGGCAAGCTGTCGTCATTCCTGGGATTCCGACAAAGGAGAATAGCATAGACTGACACTCACTGGTGTACTACGATCAACTATGACGCAAAGATCTCCCGTAAAGGATTACGGCTTTCCGTTGATGTGTGCTAATTGTCGCATTGGAACCTGCGCGGCTCTGCTGCCAGAACATAGATTGCTGAGGTTTTCGGCTTGCGGTTGTGGGATGTGGGAATTGAGACTGCTGTGCTGGGTGCTTCGTTTTGGAGGTTCAGGCTGCAGGAGATTCGCAAATGTTGGGACAGGCGATGTGCGACTGGGCAGAGGTTAGCAATCAAGCATCCATTCCGGCATGGCTGCGACCCACAGCAACAGTAACAGCAAAGCGCTTTACGAAAGTTCGGCCGCTGTTACTAACTATCATTCTTGCTGCTGCCTTTATAGCTCTCACCTTGTTGACATGTCCGCATTAATATTTTGACGGACCAACACTGCTCATGTGGATCCTCTAGCGAGAACTACGTCTCGTCAGCGATCTCTCTAAAGAGGATGTCCTCGTCATCTGTGGCCCGGTTGGCTTATGGCGCTTAGGGTCACAACACCGACCAACACAGCTTCGGCACTGCCCGGTTTCGGCGGAAGACTGGCAGCGGCGACAGATGCGCAAGGCCAGGCCTTCCGTGGCGGTGGGGGTCGTAGTTTTCGGATCTTTGCACCGTCGTTCTGAGTTGTTCTGAGTTTCTCGAGACCGAAATCCCAGGCTTGAGGGCTAAAAAGCTTTGCAGCTGGGCTCTTCGTGTCAGCCAGATAAAAGGCGGGTCTGAAGTGGGGCATGTCAGGGAGTGTCACAGAGGGAGGCTTCAAGGCGACCAACGCGTGCCAAAAACCTGAAGCACGCAGCCCGAAACCTCTGGCTTTCCACCTCCCCCGTCTGGCCATGACCCAGAAGCAGAGCCTCCACATCCGAAACGTCTCGAACCCCCATTGCCAGAACCAGAGCAGAAAGCCCTCGGGGCCTCCGGTTGCTAGCACGCCACTTTGCCGGGTCAGCAGCCGTGACGCCATTGAGGAGAGTTTGTGATGGAAGTCTTTCAGGCTTGGGGTTCCGGCCTGTCTATGTCATGCTTGTGCTCTGTTCGAGTCTTTTGCGGTGTTGCCTTTTGTGCTTGGGGTGCTGATGCTTCGCAAAGCTGCTCTGGGTTCCCGTCGTTGAGGCTTAGTCCCACTTCTCCAACTTGGGTTTGAGGGCTTGGAAGTACTACAGGGTTCAGGGCTCAGGGGTCCAGAGTTTAAGGTTCACTTTGGAGCCGAGCGCTGAAGTTTTCGGAATCTGATATTCCGGGAATCTACGGTCCAGGCCAGGGTTTCGGAAGTGAGGGTGTCGTCTGGTGCGCAGGAGCCGGGGATGCAACCTTTCGGAGCGTGGGGGGGTCAAGTAGGGCCTTAGGCTTCGGGATCGCTCCATTCCAACCTTATGCAGTCCTTCACGTGTGCTTCGATCGTCTCATCACAAACTACACGCTCCGGCACTGACACTCCTAAGCATGCCGTCCAAAACCATGAACTGCAATCCCGAGCCATAACACATTCAGCGTTAAACCCAAACCGACCCACTCTCCTAAAACGAGCCTCCGTCATCCATTGATCGCCTGGCCATCTCCCCCCCCCGACACAGAAACGACTCCGCGACAAAGCACGAGGGCATTGGATGGTTACCCAAAGCTTAACCCAAAGCCGTAAACCCTTACGTAAGCAGCCTAAGACACTAGCCCTAGCCCTAGCCGCCCTAGCCCCTCCTAAAGCCTTAGCCGTGACCCACTTTGTTGGCTGCCAGACCCCAAGTCTGGAAAACGCCTTCAAGCCCTGATGCTGGGCACCAGGTTGATTTCAGCGGGGTTGTGCGGCTGCAGGGGTAAGGCTTCAAAAAGGAATGTGTTTGCTTGATTTGGGTGTTCCTGCTTGGTTGCTTTTGGTGTTTCGTGTTTAAGGCCCCCCACCTCAAGATGCACGCCTCAAGCCGTCTACAACTGAGAGCGATCTGACCATCGAGCCATCATCCCCAAAAGCACACGTTCTAATTTTTCCCATCAGTGGGACCCCTTGACTTTAAACCCAACCAACAGCCCTAAAATACCACATCCGAAGCCCTCAAGCCTAAAACCCCAAGCCCTTGAATTGCCTAAAGCTTCTTCTCTAAACTCGAAATGCCGGTACTCCAAAACCTTGCCCACCTTCTCCCAGACTTCATCGACGGTCCTCAGAGCTTCGAGAGTTGAAGGCTTCGGGATTTACGATTCGGAGCTGCAAGCAGTCCAGCGACATCCTACACAAGCAAAGGAACCCGAACCGCCGCCAAGGCCTCATAATATCTGAATCTTTCGGGTGCTGGGATTTTCAAAGATCGATGTTCAGCATAAGCGTTGGGATTTTCATGAAGATGCAGAAGTAAAGTCGGGAAAAGAGACACATTTTTTCAGACAAGTCCGAGAACATCGGGCATAGACGAAGGCACATTCACAAACCCTAAACCCTAAAACCCTAATCCCCAAACCCTAAACCCTAAACCCTCTCCTTTGCCCTCTGCAAAGGTAAGAATCGTCCAGTGACACAGGAACGAAGAGAGATATCGCTATGCATTTTAACACGCCATGTAAATGCACATACGTTCGTAGTCTCCTCCCCCCTATCGTTCCCAAACCCTAAACCCTAAACCCTTTCCTGTGAGTTTACTGCACGGAGCCCGAACACCTTCGCAAGTGAGTAACACAGTGCATGTTGTGAAACATTAATTCGGTGCAAAGCTTGCAGCTCGAATCACTGCATGCGCATAGAGGTATTTGACGAAGCTTGCATGTTTCACACTGTCCCAGGGTAGTCCACACTGTTTCACGGGTCAAGGGTAGTCTCTTGAATATACTGCGGCAATGCAATGTAATTAGGCAAAGCTAATTGGCTATGCCTGATGTCGGTAAGCAGTTGACTTCAGTGCTCCTCCTAGAGACGAGCCCAGAGTGTTGTGATCTTGTGTTTCTACTGCAGTGATACACCCTATACCCTATATCCTTCTCTGACTGTACTTAGTTGGCTCGTCGAGGCGAGTGATCTACAGTTGTGTGCTTGGGGTCCTGTTTCTACATGTTGTGCTTTTATGTTCGCAGGACCCTGAGTAGAGGATGAGGCCTGACGAGGTAAAGTTATTTCAGCTGGTGTTTAGCATTGTTGGTGAGAGCCTTGGCATCTCCTCTTAGTGAAGTTTCACTTGGTATGACTCCGAACCTATATGCCTCGCCTGGTTTGTCCGAGTGTGAGCGCCGAAACCCTTTCCTGTGCCTTCAGACAAAGTAAAGTCATCCAGTGACACAGGAACGAAGACAGGCATCGCTATGCATTTAACACGCCATGAAAATGCACATAAGTTCGCAGTCCCCTCCCCCCCCCACCGTTCCCGACCTTTTGCCGTAGTTGTTCCTGAAAATTGCGGGGATATATATATATATATATATATATATATATATATATATATACTTATTCATCTATTTATATATACATAAAGTAGTTATAGTTATATAAGCTTAATTATTTCTGTATTTATTTTATTTCCTAATCCGACACACGCTGTTTCACCCTCGAAGTTAATGCCAAAGGCACGTCGTTCAGACTTTTCGCCCGCCCGAGCGAAAAGTTCCAATGTCCATGATTATTTCTACATACAGTTTCCAGCCCTTTACATACTTACGCTTACATGCACTTCTTGCATGTCGGAATAAAGAGCAGTATGGCTATTCACAACATCTAGCAGTACGAGCTTGACAGTAAAACACAACCCACAAACCCACGTACTCAGGAGACCCCAATCAAAGGGCATAAAGAGGGACCTTAATAACGACCCCTAGGGATAGAACCTTAATATAGCTATTATATACCCATGATATAGCCCATTATAAGGTAGGGGTCCCCATTCAGGGTCCCTCCTTTTGCCCTTTGATAGAAGCCTCGATGAACCCCGAAAGAACTAGCTGAGCTCCGTGCGGGGCGCCTCCGCAACTGGGGTCTGGCCGTCGGGGCGAATGCCTGGCTTTGGGGGGAAGCTTTGAAGGCTGCAGATTTAAGGTGTGAAGGGTTTGGAATTTGGGGTTGCGCTTTGGGGTTTGGGGTTTTGGAGCTTTTCTCGATTCGAGGCGGCTTTGGGGAAATGTGTTGGGCCATAAACCCACAATCCTGAACCCACTAAAATACCAAAGCACGCAGGAGGTGGGAAGCTTGGCTCGCCTGTTCTCTCCGCTTTCCCGATCGTGGCTTTGGGGCTCGGACTTTACGGATTTGGGTTCAGGAATTTTTAGACAACTTCCCGCGGGAAGCAATTTCTCAGCTCTCATCAAGGCTGAGGTTCCTATGGTTCGAAGGTCGCGACTCTCACGACACCTGCCATCCTTCTCATAGCCCAGATCATGCTCATCAACAGTCTCAGTTACTCAAAGCTTCGACCAGTGCAGGTGGGGTCTTGCCACCCGGACCTAGCGGGCCCGCAACCGTGCAATCCCAAACCGCCGCTGTTGCCTGGCCTCCAGCATATTCCCCGCAGAGTCGCTTGAAAAGGCCTCGGAACTGTGCGACCTGCCAATTAGGCGGGGGGCTTTCGAGAACCGTGCTTCGGTGCTTCCGAACAGTTCCCCCCCCGCCCCCCGAAGCTCTACTTTCGGGCTGCCTTAAACTGTACTCGCCCTTTGCCCGCATGCAAACAATTGAAACAACATTCAAGCTGTGAGCCCGGGCCATGCGAGCAGAATCCCGGACAACCTCTGAAGATCTGGCAATGTGTGCTGCTCTCTTGTGCTGGCGGATTCCGGGCTGCCGGGATGTGATGGTTCTTGTTGCTAGAATACTCTTGGTCTGGGTATCTCGGATTAAGCGGTCTGGCCCCTTCGTGCGACTATGATTCCAAAATGACCAAGTCAAAGTCCCGAAAGTCCCGTCGTAGCCGAACCCCGCAAGCACAAATCCTCAAACTGCTAGGCTTGTACGCAAGAACGGTTGGTACTTAGGACTGTGCTCGCGACAGCGCCCCCAGCTTCTGAGCCCTCAGACCCTGAATCCTTATCGTTAAATCCTAAAGCCGTTAAAACCCTTCTAAACTCTAGTCTAAACCCTCCAAGCCCGAGAAGCCCTAAAACCGAGGCATAAATTCAGCGCCCGCGGAAGCCTCACCCTTGTTGAACTTGAGCTGATTTAGCACGTTGTTCTCCTGGCGCAGTGCAAGGCCCTAAACCGTAGGCGGATCTCAGAATGCCTGGCGAAAGCCCGTACGGAAGGTCGGATGGGACTTGAGGGGCTTCGAGCTTGAGCACTGAATCCCAAAGCGTAGTTCAGCTTCATCCAACTTCGAGTTCGATTGATTCAAGCATCTCGGAGGTTTTGGTCAAGCTCTCCGGCCGGGATTGGAAGTCTGTGTTTCGGGCGGGAGCAGTGAGGCAGAATGGCACGGTGAGCAGGATTGTGATAGTTGCACGGAACAGTTTGGCAGAAGCTTAACTCGTGCTCATGCCGTGAGTACCCGAAGCGTCGTTTTGCAGCCCACATTGCGACGATTGATGACGAATGCCCGCACCACCGAATCCCGGCCTGCAAATCCTGCAGCATACTGCTCTACACGTCCCTTTCCGTTTCCAGCCTTGATGGTGACCTCACGCAGATGCCTCGACACCAAGCAATGCAGATCATCTAAGCGTCGCCCTATAGTCTGACGACGGGATATCGGCGGGTCCTATGCTTCCAGGAAGGCATAATTGCTGTCCTATGTTTCTTGCCGCTCTCTTTCTGCGCAAAATTATTCGTCTACATATTCGCTGCAGTTTTGTTGGCGAGGCCGAACGCCGATGAGACTGATGATCAGTTAACCAGCCACAGATCTTGCTATTCTTCTCGGGTCCACTTCTTCTACTTCTCCTATTGCTGCTCCCGGCTACCTAGACAAAGATCGGGAAAGCTTCCATATCACCAAACCTGGGGCTGAGGAGTGGGTCTCCCCAGCCTTGCGACCAGCTGTCGCGTGAAGTGAAGCACCGGCATGAAACGAATACCTGGACGGCAACTTACCCATCATGTTTGAGTTTACGGCGGCTCGAGGAGACAGAAAAATCGAAGTATGTTAAACTGAATTTTGTAGCTCTGGATTGACTGCAAGGCCTCATAATTCCCATCTCCTGATGATGGCGGAGAGGCACTTCTTAAAACTCAAGATTTCGCGCTTGGGTTGTTTAAGGCTTGGCAGGAGGGCGACAAAGGACAATCGCAGGGCCGGAACCATCTCTCGTATCCGTGTCACACCTCCATACCCGTCGAAACAAGTTTGAGGGCTGAGGCCCGCCATTCATCGGATGTGAAACGAGAACTCGACCGCCGCGTTTGTGGCCAAGCTGCGTGGGCTGTTGTCGTGACCAGCCTCCTCAGCTGCCAGGAAACTGGATTGGGAGCTTTCTTTCTCCTTCTGAAACAGACGAAGAAGCAGCAACTGCATCAGAAGTAGTGGTAGCAGTAGTAGCGGTAGAGTAGTGGTAGTAGTGGTAGTAGTGGTAGTAGTGGTAGTAGTGGTAGTAGTGGTAGTAGTGGTAGTAGTGGTAGTAGTGGTAGTAGTGGTAGTAGTGGTAGTAGTGGTAGTAGTGGTAGTAGTGGTAGTAGTGGTAGTAGTGGCAGTAGTGGCAGGAGTGGGAGTAGTGGCAGTAAGGTAGTGGTGGCTTTTCGACAAGTAGCCATGGAGTTTGGAATGCCGGTTCATTGGAGCGCAACTGAGGCAGACCACGGGTCGAGACAGCTGCCGTCTTTCACCTGAAACTAAATCCTGAACTCAAGCCTAACAAGGGACAAGGTCTTAGTATTCTTGAAGCTTGCTTTCGCCGCCCGCTACTACGACGACGACTGCTACTGCTACTGCTCCTGCTTCTGCTCCTGCTCCTGCTCTGCTCCTGCTGCTGCCGCTGCCGCGCCTGCTGCTACTGCTGCTACTGCTGCTGCTACCCCTACCCCTACCCCGATCCCACCACTGCCACTGCCACTGCCACTACCACTACCACTACCACTACCTGACTATCACTACCACTACCAGTATCACCGCCAAAGGCACTGCCACTACCGTTTCCACTGCCACTGCCGCCACTACCACTACCACTACCACTACCACCACTACTACCACTACCACTACGACTACGACGACGACTACTACTACCAATACTGAGCTACTGCTACTATCGCCACGGCACCACGTAGCGTCTCTGTTATAGTATTGCACTACTGGACTGCTACACTACTACACCACTACTCCTACTACTAAAAACCCTGGTCGTCATTGCTCCGGCCACGCTCTGATCGCCCCTCCTTGCCACGAGCTGCACCTATATCTAGACTTGCAAGGCCAGCGGCAGCTTCGCTGACACCAGCCTCTCTGGCAGCTTGACGGGCATTGTTGAGAGACTCGAGAAGCCACATACGCCCGCCTTCAGGGGAGCGCAAAATGCGTTCTCAAGCCTTGAGTGACCGAGTTGACCTGCAACCACCTACTCCGCATCTTAAGCTCTTCGGCCAACTGACAACGGGCTGCCAAGTCTCTTCTCTATGTCGGTTCCAGGGTAAAAGCTCTTCGTGAGTTGGGACATGGGTGCTGTCCTTTCTTAAAAGGAGTTGTCACTGGCAGGAAGCTTCAGGCTCGTGAACCGTGACATGAGTGAAAGAGGTAAGGCGATGTGAAGGTGCCCCCGAAACAACTCGAAGGGAAACTCGTGAGCCTGCTATATTGATCTGAGGCGCGATGATATTTCCCCCGAGGTGCGGCATTGGTCTTCGCACCGCATTGAAGAGGTTTGCCAAAAAAACGGAGGATTGAACTGTCTTCACTGTAAACCAACCCCTAAACGTCGGGCAGGAGTAATTCAGAAGATGTCCTTTTGCCTCCAAACGGTGTGTTAACGAATGCCGCCCCGCCGGTACATGAGGAAGTAGCGCCCGAGGCATACACGGAAGGCTCCGCTGACGTGTCTCTAGATCGCGCCGTGCGTGGTGGGAAGCATTGTGGCAGTGGCAGTACAAAGGAAGGAAGTAATTTTGCGTGGTGTTCTGCTGATCTCTGGGTGGCCTCTTGGCGTCTCCTGCTTATCACTGGTCTCGGGGTCGTGGTCTCCTTTCGGTCTCTTGGTCGTCGTGGTCGCGTGGGGGATCTACGCTGGCAGAACCCACGCTTCGGCGTCCGTGGAGTTTTCGCATGCTCTATATCTGTAAGGGACGGGTCGCACACATGTGGAACTTGAGAGGGTGTGGGGATGCTTGTCAAAAGCAGAACCCCGAAATCCTAAAGAAGAACCCTTGCACCAGAAAGCCTTTGGTGTGAACGTCCTGCACGTCCTCCATCATGTACCTTGCTGCATTGCTTGCTCACCATAAGACATGGATCTGCAGGCTAAGATGGACTACCGCAGGGCTGGCACCTTCGATGAGGCTTCAGGGGTTTATGGCTGAGGGACAACCAACCTCTCCCTGAAATCCGTACAAGACCGCCTGTGGAAACACAACCCCAAAGCCTTGATCCTGCCGTTGTAGACAGAGGATGACCGTGTAATCCACATCTTGGGAGTCTTCAAACAATGTGGGACATAGCTACAATACCCCTAAGAAATCAAAATCACTTACAACGGTTTGCGCAAGAATCCTAGTGCTACTCGCACATTCTGTGGGAATTGAAGGCTGCCCTGCATTGCAAAGGAAACTTCCTGAGCTTCACCTTCTGCGAGCCACAAGAACTCACGGAGGATGATGGATCCGTCCTCCCAAGTCTATCTCTTTCAGGATACGCTTGGCGACTGGGCTTACGGGATCTCTCGGAACAAAATTTGAGAGTTTCCGAACATAGGGGACCCTGATGTAGTACCCTAAATAAGGTACCCCTAATTTTCACAAACTCCCATGTGGGAACTCGGCTCGACGCTAGTAGGTACGGGTGAATGCCGTCAAGAGCCCAAGCAGCTGCTGCCTTTGTATGGGAGGATGTTGCAAATGAGAACTACCACACCAAGCATGCAGCGAATGGAAACCATTCTGACCTTGTTCCCGAGCCCCTGCCTGGTAAGCGAGTCCTGCTTTGTTGCAATCTCCTCGTAGCATCTGAGCCCGAGTTCAGAAGAAACCCCCCTCCATCCTGACTTGGGGCCCGAGGCGAGCCGCACCGGAAGGCTCTGTTTTGTTGCACACGTAAAAAGCAAAAACGGGAGGCCAGGGTCACACGCCGCGGTCCTGTAGATCGCTTTGCCTTTCGAAGATCTTCTTCAGCATCAAGTACTCTACTTCCTGATCTGAACGGGCCGTAGGGAGGCTGCCAAGCATTTAAGTCCGAATTTGGTCGATACTTGAGGGTTTGAAAGTTCAAAACTTTCACCCCCTACTATCCCAATAAACTTAAAAACTAAACCACGCTGAACCCTCACGCCCTGAACCCTGAAATTAAGGAGCGAACTCTAAAAACAGAGAAGAAGTCCGCCGCAGGGTTTGGGCCATGGAGTTCAGAACCGAATCTTAGAGTCCTACGTGAGACCCACACACCAGGCCTTGAAGCTTGCATACTTCCGGCTCTCGAGTGGGATCTGCTTACGCAGGTTCTCCTCACAACAACGGCGATATGATGTTAGGGTTGAAGGGCTCTTTTAAAAGCCGAGTGGTTGGGGTTGAACATGGTTGAACTAGGGTTTGAGGAACCAGCCACAGACCCAATCGGGGGTGAGATATCCAGCTGGCCTGTAGCATAAGACTAAGAACAAGCCAGAGAACCACTAAGGTTGATCCCAAAGCCCTTCGTTTCAGATGAAGACATCGCAGCGCCAGAACCAAATCCCCGTCCGCCAGTGTCGCGAAGGCGTCGAAGTCGCCTGCAGCGGCGTTGATCTCCTCCGCTTGTGCTTCTGCCTCGGTTCAGGGCTGAGGTGCAAAGCGGTTAAGGTTCATGCTTGCGTCCGTGGCTGGGGCGTTCCCTAGTTTCGGGACATTTGGCGCTCGCCGTGACAATGGGGCTTCAGGGCCAGGGCGTACCTCGCGCTTGCCCGGCTAAGTCAGCTTAGAGAATTCTTCAATGCCCTCTCTGACTGGTTCTCCCTGAGGTCAGCCAGAGTCTCTCTCTTTGTCTCTTTTCGCCCACACAGGCAAGAGGAGCAGCCGGATTACCCCTCCGCACGCTCTCTCTCTCTCTCTCTTTTTTTTTTTTCGCCAGGGTTGTGGTGTAGGGGCTTTACCCCCTACACCGCGCGCGTTCGCGCCCCCGACTGTTGCGGGACGCCTGTGTTGCAAAAGGTGATATCGGCACGAAAGGTGGAAGTTGCACAGCTTCCCTCGGCAACTGGATTCCTCTCTCTCTCTCTCTCTCGCTCTCTCTCGCCATTCTGCGGTTTGCCAGACTACACCCACCTGCCCCGCGCCGCTTCAGAAGTTGTCCATGTTGAATATGACATTCGATGACACGTGACGTTCTTCAGGGTGGGGTGCTATCCTGTTCAGCAGTGCCGAAACTTTCGCGATTCCGCAGCAAACGTGAAAGCCCCACACTCGAAGCTCAAACCTTCCGTCAATCTCGGATCCCTGTAAGGAAGAACACTTGGCCACCGGACGAGCAATCTGCCTAGGATCTCGGGGTGCTTGTTCAGACCTTGAACTGAAGCAAGGGCTAAAGTTGAAGGTTTCGGGAATCTTTCAGATCCTCCGATGTTGGGCTTGCGCCTGCAAGCAGTCGAGCTCGGGTCCCATGACGTGGCAATCAGACTTGGGGGGGTGCAAACAATCTGGTAAATATCCCCGAGGGATGATCCAGTGCATGCTGGAGTTTAGTCTAACCAACAATGCCACAAGCATGCGAGCGCCGTCTCTGCTGCTTCACTACCATTCCCGACGAATGATCAAATCGATCCAATGGTTATCCATAGCTACTCACATGTGCAAGTCAGTCCCATCATCTTTTCGTGTTGGCTTGTGCTCGTTGTTCAAATTACAAACACGGGAATCATCTCTGTTCTTGGTATTTCTGAGCAGCATAAGGAACAGTAGTTTGAATCTTGGGATCCCGTTTTGGGGGCCACCGTAGACACTAAAGCTTGCACCCTAAAGCGAAGGGTGGGCCGTATCTGCCGTTCCTGTCCCTGTTTTGCTCCTGTGCATCCCTAGGGTGAAGCCTAAACACCCGAGCCGCAGGCCCCAAGTCACCAAACAAAGCCTTCTGAGGTGCCCGCAAGAAACAAAAAAGAGACCGTTCGGAAACTTTCTCCGTAATTCCTTCTTGCTACTGGTACTAGTCAGGCCTCCAAGCTCAAGACACTAAAAACGTGAATTCCCGAACTCAAACAGACAGCATAACTCGCAGGTATCCTCGGCTCCACAGAATCCCCCAAAGCAACCTAGGAGCGAGAGTGGAGAGCCTTCTCCACCACCTGAAAGGCCTGCGAAGTTGTGTCTACTGGTTTGGGTTTAGGCAGGGTTTCAGGTTTCGGCGTTCACACTCGGACAATCCAAGCGAGGCATGTAGTTCGAGGTCTGTTGAGTGAGACGGATCTAGTGGGAATGGCTTGAAATCATTCAGTTTACGGTTTCGGCGCTTCAGGTTTTACGTCCCTTTTCTGTCCCGCAAGATCCGGGAAGCGGTTATTGCGCTGGACGTAGACCAGAGCCTTTGCAGCATTCAATTGGCTCGAGAGGTCTGTACCACCCTGACCCCGACACATGGAAAGCTTGGGTGGCAAACATGACGCGACCAAAAGACAAATCGACAAAGCAAACTCCATAGTAGCCGAAGCTTCACAGGGACCTCTTCTCGCACTGTGGGTCGTTCCTGCTCTCTAGCACATTGCGTAGCGGGGAAGAAAAGCCCCGACCTCAACCTGAAGTGTAGGATGACAAGACTGCTGGAGTCAAAATGGCTACGCGCTTAAGCGCATGGTTTGCTCTACATCCTGAGCGTGTTTCGGCTCGCGGCTTTGGGCTTGCAGCCCTCCCAAGTGCCTTTCGTCCACAGCGCATTTTGCCTGGCCATTCCCGTGGACCGATGTTCAAGGGTTTAGGGTCTGCGAAAACTCTAAGCCCTGTCGAGGGCTAATCTCGAAGAGCATTCCAGGCCATTCCTGCAACTTCGGGCAAAACCCGAGCTTCGCAAAGCACGCTGGGGCGACTAGAGCACCAGGCGTTTCGGTAGCCGGCCAAGTTCTGCTCCTGTCACAGGATTAAGAGTCATCAAATTTCGGAAAAATGCCGAGAGCATACTGGCGCACACAAGGCCCCAGCTGCTTCAGGGCTTCGGAAGCATGTCGTCACCGTGACGGCATTCAGGGCACGAGGGCTTCAGGTACGATGTGGTGGTTTCCAGCTGTGTTCCAGGTGAAGCATGCTCGAAGGCTTTTTGGCCTTAGGAGCTGTAGATCTTGTGCGTTGCAACTGGAAGCTTCCTGAGCTTTAACCTGGCAGGCTTGGGGCCCATCATCAGATTGTTGTGCCGCATGCCCGACATGAGATGTCACACAATTCTACCCGACCCGGCTCCTTTTGGAGGCGCATCAGCCGGAAGTACTCTCGACCTCAGCTCGTAGCGGGACTCGGGGTTTCAAATTGCCCTCCTGATATGCTACGCGGTTTGGCGACATTGGACTGTGGTCTTCGTAGTCAGGATGCGCCGCAGGTTGTGCATGCGTGCTTGCTCCACGCAGTGCATCGCAATCTGGAGACGGTACGACCTCGTCGTTTGTCTTTGGGTCTCGGCGTCTAAGCTTCCTGAGACGGGCTGGCTTCACAATTGCAGTGCAATTCGCACAGCCTGTTGATGGAATTCCACCAGGCCAAAGTAGCCGTTGTTGAAGCTTCGAACGCTTTAAGCTTGTGCTCGCTGGATTCTGAAACCCGTTTCTAGACACAGGTTTAATGATGATGCTGAAGTTGCTACCATTTCGGCTTTCCTTGCTACCAAATGCTGGCATGATAATTCTGAGTGGGTGCGCTTAGTTGGAAGCAATCATCAGTGTTTTAAGCTTTTGGCAGACAAAATGCATTGCTTGGGCTGGCGGCCAAGGTCCAAAAGCTGCGATGATCCGACTGAGACGTGAATTGCGCACATGGACGAAATTGAAAAGCGGCCCACTGCAAGAGCCTGAAGGGAAGCCTACACCCTGAAGCGAGAGCTTCGCTCTCCAGCTCGTCAGTTCAATACAACGACACGCCAGGAGTAAATTGGTATGTAGGCTTTCAAGCTAGGCTTTGCTTGTTGGCTTCGGGTGAGGGGCTACCACTGGTGGCTCTTGGGGGACACGATATGCTGCGCTCTCCAAGCCCCACCAGAAACTGCAACGCCCTCGTGCTGTTGCAAAAGCAGTATTGAGATGCTGCAAAACTGCGTGGGCGAACTTGCAGGAACAAAGGGGGTCGACTGCAGTTCAAAAGACAGCAGTCGCGAGAAGGCCCCTGGGAAAATGCTTCCCCTGTTCTGCTAACCATTCTGCTCAGTGCTCGGAGGTTTTGAGCTATACACAACATTTGAATCACAGCCCCTGCGAGCTGGAAGTTTCAGAAAGGGGACGACCGCTAACCTGACTAAGCCCTCCCCCTCCCACGAGTTTCGGACGATCCATGGTGCCGTTGTGGTTGTAGTCGACTTGGTCAAGCAGATCTTTGACCTCCCGGCCCGGCTCTTCAATCTCTAACTACATATGCCCTGTAAATGACGGCTGCAACACTGGAACAGGAAAGTTCACATTCACGACACCACACGCCTGAATCAACCAAGGACACCGCGCCAACCCCGAAGGCTGATCGGTACGTCTGCGTTCTGTTCCCTGTGCCTCCTGGCTGCTCTCACCTGAAAGCTCACAGCACTGAGGCCTCATCGAGGCTGTTTTCATGGCCGATGTAGCGCAGAAGCTCGTACCTGGTCGTATAAGCAGGCTTGGGTCGAGAATTCTAAGCCATGGATGGCATCATTCTCTCAGCCTGGTGACACAAGCAGGCACAGTATGTTTCTGTAAAACTGCCAGATGGTAGTATCGATTTGCTGCTGCTGTTTGCCGTTAAGGGGGGGCCGGGATCCAGCTCCCTGTAGCAGTTTCGCCATCACGGTCGCAGACAGCAAGAACCCCTTACGCTGAACAGAAAAGTGAAAGCGGCAAGATGAGCCTGACAACAATTACCTTCTTTGGCGCGTCGCAGCTTCAAGGGCTTGCGGTGGTAAACGCATGTTGCTTGGGAAATGCTGACGGTCTTGGCTTGGGGTTACAGTAGGACCGACGGTCTGGGGTTACGGAAAGGAGCCCTTTCCCAAGGGCACATTTGCAGGTTCGGCATCTCACCGTCTGCATCGCAGTATGCGTCGAAGTGCGCGGCCAGCTCCTGCATGACACAAGCCGAAGCCACCCCGAGAAACCCGAAAGCCCCGAGATCCTAGGTCCAACCCCTGACAAAATTGAAAGGCATCGTCGACATAAAAAGCTTCAATCTGCTTGGGAAGTTACAGGTTGCTCGATTGATGAATAGGGTCTTGCCCGGCAGGGTTTCTGCATTCCGCTGAAACCCGGCGTTTAGGACTGCACCCACTCACGAGTCACTGAGCTCATCTTCGACACCGCTCAAAATCATCTACCCTCTCGCCCAGGCCGCGAACTTTGAACCCCTATCCCCGAGATACCCAACGAAAAATCCACGGGCTGATCGGCCAGCTGGCGTCGTACTCCTCCTTTGTAAAGCCGTGCCTAGGCCGAGGTTTGAATGCTTCATAATGCTTCAAAAGGGGCCAGAGAGCTCCAGAACCAGGGTGGCAAGTTCCCGGTTCACGTTTTTACAGTTTCGATTCGCACACTCGCTCGACGCACGTGACTGAAAGCCTCGGGAGGAAGGTACAAGAAAGTGTGCCGGAACAATCAGCGTTCAACCCCAAGGCCTGAGGCTTATTCCCCTGAAAACGCCTCAACAACGCCCTCAGCCGTTTTGTCGATCCCTATAGCAGACCTTGTTTACTTTTCCAGGCCGGGGCGCTGCGCACGTGCTTCCATGACCAGGGAGTGGACGAGGTCGAAGTGGAGCCGCTCCTTTGCGAGGTCTTTACGTCGGGTGTCATTTTTTGTTTTAGGCAAGGTGTACGGCTTAGGGCTGTTGGGGGTTGGGTAGGGCTTAGGGCTGAGATTCCGGCTTCTTACATACAGCTTCGTTGACAGGCGCTAGGGCTTCGGTGTCTGATTTGAGGTTAAGGGAAGCGCCTGCCGCGCAGGTTTGAGTGCTCTAGAGTGTTCTCAGCAAACACACCTGCCCCCTAAGCCAGAATTTAGCGGCTAGGTAGTTAAGCCCGAATCTTCGCCTCAATAGCGTATGAAGCCGCAAACCCTACGTTGTAATTCCTCAACCGCAAACCCTAAATCCCACACGCGAAGCTCAAGGCCCTGTTTAAAATCTGAACCACAAACCGTAGAGGAACCCGTCCCTAGATTTTCAGATCCCTACAACTGTAGCGTTTCAACCCTACTCCATCCTCGTTCTCGGCACCGATGAGCTCCAGGAGCTCATTCTGCTCCTTCGGGTTGCATGATGGTTGCTTCGCACGCTGGTTTGGGTTTACGCTCTCACAACTCGGACAAGCCAGGCGAGGTTCCATATAGGTGGTTGTCAAAATTAGGGTCCCTTTTGGGGTACCTTAATTAATAGGTGCCGTATTATGATCGGGACCCAAAAAGGGACCCTAATTTTGACAACCACCCACATGCTCGTTGGGTTTACGGTTGAAGGTGTACGACTTGCTGGCTTTAGGCAGCTTAGGCGCCGGTTTAAAATGTTTCGTGTTCTGGGCATGACGGCTTGTTGGGTAATCCTCGGGCTATATGGCGAGGTGCAACATCGTGAAGCAAAGCATGCCAGAATCACTGACTACACATCAGCCCGAGCTCGACCCCCAACATCATCAAAAATAGAATCATGAAAGTCATCCCCACGGTCATCATGGTCATTCACAACATCACCACTAAAATCTGCTCAAGTCTGAAACGCAAACCGCCGGAGTGCTAAGGCCAGCGAGCATCCGATTTGAGCAGGGTGAAACCCACGTGCCGCAACACCTCCGTTGCCTGACAACCAGTCCAGAAATCCCTTAAGAGTAACATGTAGGCTTCGGAGTGGGACGCTGGGAGAGAACCTCAGGAAAGCACAGGGGAGAAAGTGTTTGAAGGACTTTTGAAGAATCCTAGGCAAAGCGCAAATTACCGGATCCTTGCTACAAGGTGCGAGCGGCTCTCTCAGCGACTCGGAAGGTTTCCGTTTGCAATCTGGAAGATTTAGGGCCCGGAGGTCCTTTGCATCGAGGATACATATGAGGGGTTCCGTATTTCTGAAACTCTCTTTTGGGCTTCGGGCTTCGGGCTTCCGAACTTTCGGTGAGGTCGGCTTGAGGGGCTTACGGTAGGGCATCGGTTCTTGCGGCAGTCGGGTGGTGCACACTGCGGTACCCAAAGGCCCCGAGGCCTGACAGCTGGGAACCTGTGCTTTAACGGACACAAATGGCTGAACCTAAGGGTCTGAAAGCCAGCAAGGGGTGACAGGCTTCTGGAGGCCTAAGCCCTCTGAAAATAGACTTGATTGAGGACTTGGAGCTTCGTCGCTAGGGCCTCCTACTCATCACTGAAGCTCCCATTAGTGCAATGAATCTGCCGAAGCGGCTGTCCAGCCCTTCCGATCTAATCCGAGGTAAGCGCGGCGAGCATGTGATTTTCGCAATCTTTCGGATTTGAAAGTTCGGGTTTCGGTGTGTATCATGCAGGCCCCTGAAGCGGGTGCGGGTGGGTGCTACCAACGTTTGCAGAATGTGTAAAAGTTCCGGGTCCCTTCATCTGGAACGGAGTGTTTCCGGAAGGGTGAGAGGGCGAAGGGGGTTGAGGACTTCAAGTAGGATGCGTCGAAAGATTGCTATAAGAGTTGCGTAAATGCCGGCATGCCTGAACGCCACAGCAGCTTCAACCCGACGTCCCAGGACACACCTGTGACCCTCCTGAGATTCAAGACCATAGAACCAGACCTTGAACCCCGAAGCCCTGCACGTGCAGCTTCAAGCAATGCTGGTTCGGCCAGGCTCGCTGTCGCCTCGCCTCCACCACAGTGATTTCGCTATCCTGGTTCGCATCAACCTGATACATGCTTGGGCAGGTTCCAGGAAAGTCGTTCGGCAATCCAAGCTTTGTTTTTCTTCCCATGTTGGGCACCTTGGCTTTGGTGCTGGTTCAGGAGTCACGGGTCAAAGATTCTAAGTAATCACACCGCTATGGCTGCAGGCTGAGCTTTCAATTGAAGGTCTGTTCGGGAGTGAACCTTTCCGGATTAAGATTAGGGTGGGCTTTTGCGGGCTGAGGGTTTACGTGACGCTTTGGGTTCTGAAGTTGGATATACACTTTGGCTCCGGGCAGAGTTGACTCCTGAAGTGCAAGCCTATCCCAGTTTCTCAGCCCGATGTCAGTGTCTAACCTCCCGATCTCCCCCGCTCCCCTACAAACCACGCTTGGAAACTGGACCCCTGCCTTGTCGAAGCTGTCTGCGAGGAGCCGCATCCTGGGAAGCCGCAAGACGTCTTGGAACAGTGCACAAACTCGGAGCTTGCTCCAAAAGTGGCCGGGAATAAATGCGGGCTTAGGTGCGGTAGCCAAGCGGTCTCGGAAATTGATTGAGATACTGCAAATCCTCAACCCAAGACCCACATCCTCAAATCCCAAGGCCTGTGTAAGCAACACCGGAACAGGCACAGTTCATCCTTATGGGCTTCTGGAACTTCTTGGGGTATCCGGTATCCTTGAGCCGTAGGCTTGGCCTTTGCCAAAGCCTTGCGAGCCTTGCAGCTCAGTCCCAGACAATTCCGCCGACTTTTCTCCAACTTCAAAAGGGAACCGCAACATTTCACATTTCCATGCACAACATGAGAATTCGCTTCGCACGTTTGTAGGCGCGAATATTTCTGCGTGCCGAAACCAGGAAACCCTAGTGCGGTCAACTAGCCAAACAAACCTGAAGCAGCAAAGCTCGAGACTAGGATGGAGCTCTAGCAGGTGTGGTGACATACAACATTTCAGCGCGCACACCAGGATGCTTTCACTATCGCGGGCCCCTTCATAACACAAGCCCTGAACTCCTAAACCCTAAAGCCCGGAACCCCTCTTTGCCAAATACTTCAGCCCTGGTAAAACCGTAAGCCCCAAGGCCCTTCGGACGGGCAGCACGATCCGACGAAGTCGCCGCGTTATAACCTGTGTAGGATGCAGGACGAAACGGGGTCGCGGGCTCAGGGATAAGCCAAAAACAGTGCTGAAGCCGAAAACCACTCAAGCGGCAGTGTAATAGCGGCAGTGGTTGTAGTGGTAGCAGTGATAGCAATGGCAGCAGCAGGGGTATAGTGGTGGTTGTTGTTCCAGTGGCCGTAGGAAGAGGAGGCGGAGGAGAAGCAGAGGCTACAAACATCAAGAAGGAGCGCGCCTGATGTTGTTTAAGCATTTTCCTGACGTGAGGCGTTCTGGGCAACAGTGCAGTTTTGTCACGGCAACTACTATGGTGGAAATTGGATGCACACGGGTTCGAGCATTCAACATGTCAGACTGTTGTGATCAAGGGGCTCAGGATTCACAATAAAAGCGACAGGTCTAGTGTACTGGCTGAAGGTTTGCATTTACTGTACCGGCGTGAGCGGTCTACGACGCAAGGCCCAATCCCACCGCCATCACCAGGAAGTCGCACAAAAACTGAGATACAACAGCGAAGCACGCATCCACCTGCCTGCACACAGAGGCCATCTTCTCATCAGACAGCCGCTGTTTGAAATGTGTTGCATGGGAGTGCAAACAGGTTGCGTAGGGCGTAGGCTCATCTGCCAACTGTTTGCAGCGGTCTTGCAAGAGCCATAGACCAAAACGGAACCTGAAACCCTGCAAACCTGGAACACTGTCCATCTGATCGGCAAGCGGCCAAACCAAGGAACGAGCAAGGCCTCAGGCCCTGAATGAACCAGTCTTGGGTTTTTACCGTTCCAACTGAGGGTCCTCGGGTCCTGAAGCTCTGAAAGAATGGCTCAGGCGGTTTTGGGGGCTTTTCGCCCGGTGGCCAGGAACTCAAAGAAATGGAGAGGCCCCTTCTGGTCCAGAGCGAACTCCTAGGCGTCAGAGGCTGCAGTTCCGGCTTCCGGGCTTCGACTGAGGCGCTGACGGGTTGGAACGGGAAAGCTTGCAGGATGTCATGGCATCCAGAAATCTAGCATTTACGGTTTCTTTGGGCTTCCAGGCTGCGTGGATTCTTCAAAGGCTACCATTTTGGAGTGTGGCTGCAAGCTTTGGGCCTTGGAGGGGCGGTATGAAGATAACAAAGCTGGGAAAGGGTTTTCACAGTTTTCTCCGGCTTTGCCAGACGACAGCGCCTCAGCTGCAGGGTTTAGTGGTCTTAGGGCTGAAAATGCTAGATTTTGAGTTTCTGCTGGTTTTGGGGCTTTGACTAGACACGGGTGTAGTCGAAGCGGTTGCTTCTCAGTGGTGGAAACTGGCAACCCTCAAACACGACACCTTACAGCCTCTCACTCTAAGCTGAAACCTGTCATCTACACCGGCATCGCAAGCACCAAGACGCCGTGATCTCGCCGATGATCGTACCCAGGTGGTCTGCACCTTCCACACGCATCAACAAAATGTACACACCCCGGCCCGCCTCACAACCCATCAACCACCCCGATCCCTGGACTCGCCACGGCGACGTTGGCCTGTCCTAAGTCGTCCTGGAAAAGCCAAAAGCCAACATGAGCTGCGATCGAAATTCCTCTTGACACCGCTCAGATGCCCATTGCTTCGTTAGCACTGGGAATCGGAACGGGAACCTTGGGGCCTTGGGGTCTAGGAAGATGCCGGCTCTGAGGCTCTTGAGCCTCACCCTTACTTCGAATACTGAACCCAGGAGCCGCACATCTCAAGCCCTGTTTTGGCATCAAGGCTTCAAACCCTGAACTCTTCCACCCGAAGCCCCCATTTCCCTGGACCCAGGCACTTCAAGCTTCAACCTCACACGCCGAAGTTTTGCACCCTGAAGGCCTTAAGCATTCAGCCGTTCACCTGAAAACCTAATTAGCCCTCCTGCCCTGAATTCTTACCTATACGTGCCAATAACGGAACAACACGTGATGAGCAAATGCATTACGCACTACAAGATAGGACAATAACGACAAATCACAACGCGACGGAGGCTGGAAAACTGCGTCAAATTTCGTTACCCTTCTCGCTTTGTGCTGTCAATGTTAAACCCTAAAATCTGAAGACCCTAAGACCCGCAACACTAAAGCCGTCAGACCCCTCGAAGACCCCATCATCGCGCAGCGCACCCTAGATCTCTCTCTCCCTCTCTCCCCTTCCTTTTTAGCCAGAGGGCAGTAGACCGTCTCCAGGGCAAGAAGCGCCTCGGAGAGATGCTGGCCAGGCAGAAACCTGCCAGTTTCGGGCCCTCAGGATTCAAATTCGCTTAAGCTTGGGATGTTAAAGACAGGAAGCGCTTTTTTGGGATTTCTGCAAGTTTCCGGTACTTTGGGGTTGAAGTTCTGTGGTGACGTTTCGGGTTCCAAGGTTTATGGGGTCTAAGGCAATTCAGGGTTCTCAGGTGTTGGGCTTTAAGTCTTCGGTCAACCAGGTTCTTGACGGCTATAGGCTCTGTGTTTTCAGGGTCTAAAGTCCACGGCGGAAGGGCTCCAAGGCTTTGTCTCGCTTGCTTTGGGGTGGTTCAGGCCGCAGGAAGGTTTAGAGAGGGACGTTGGGTGTTTCTGTGTCGGTGGTTCGAGGGTTCGCGGGTTTTGGGTCCAAGGCTTGAGAGGATCCAGTGAGGCTCTAGGAAGAGTGTTGTCAGCTCTTTTTCCGTCTGCCCGAAACACAAAAACCAGAAATCTGTGGAGCGTTCATGGAATTCAGCGCTTCTTGTTTAGGCTTTTGGATGCCGCATCGACAGTCCAGCAAGCGAGGGGGCGAAAATGCTTCCGAAGCTCCAGATAAGCCTTGAGCCCCAAACCGAAACTGACAAAACCCAACACTATGCATCGAATCCTACAGTTTTGGAGGCTCTGGCCGCTCCGGCTGCGCGGCTTTCTTAAGGCCGGGCTTTAAGGCT
This sequence comes from Symbiodinium sp. CCMP2592, assembly GCA_905221615.1. Lineage (NCBI taxonomy): Eukaryota > Dinophyceae > Suessiales > Symbiodiniaceae > Symbiodinium > Symbiodinium sp. CCMP2592. Next base: position 275,610 of record CAJNDT010000004.1, read on the forward strand.
TCAGGGTTGTGCGCTGCGCCCGCCTGCCCTCTCGCATCCGGGCTGTAGGCGTTGAGGCGCCGCCGACCAAAGCCAGGCGGTCGAATTCCTCGTTCGCTTTCTCAATCTCCTGCGACATGCCAGCCAGATGGCAAAGCAAGTCAAAAGTTTGGGCGCTTTTGTCCGAAATCCTCGACCCTCGGCAGTTGGATTCTTCCATCCTGAGACATCAACACCCCACACCCAAACTTCACGCCACATAGTTCCGAAACCATGGATTTGGGACCTCGAGGAGCCCAAGCCCCAACATGCCCCAACCCAACCGCTGCTCTGACAGCTGCGCTATGCCGTGCTGTTTGCAGCTATCGTCCTCCCGAGCCCGGCGATGTTTACAAGGCACATAGTTCGGCAAACAAAGGTTTAGAGTGTTGAGCCGTAAAAATTAGACGGGATAGGATCATTGTCACATCTTCTCAAGAAAGGCATCGAAGGCAAAAGCCCTTGAACCTCCTCGAAGCTTGAAACCCTGAATGCCGACACCTCGAACCCTAAAGCCGTTCCGAGGAAGCAAGCCTCCTGGGTGAAGCCCTCGCAGGCGCGATAGGCGGCAAGAAGCCGCCAAAGCTCCTGATTTCGATCGAAGGGCATTCTTTGTTTAGGGGTTTGCCAAACAAATAAACCGGGGCTCACGAAGGAGGGCGTTAAGGGCGAAGCCCATAAAGGAACATGTGACAGAAGCAATGCGAATCGGCTCACTTGTTTTCAAAGGTCGGGGCATGCATCGGTCTCGAGTTTGAGTGAATAGCGGAACACGTGTGCACGTGTGCAGCCCAAAAGGGCACGAATGCACACGACGAAGTGTTCCACCGAATATCCCCCCAGTGCCAAAGTAGGGCGTGGAGGGTGGGAAAGAAGAAATTTGCGAAGGCCCGCAAGCTTGAGAAGCATGCTGCAGGCGGGCCACGTATGTTCTCATGCAGACCGAATCACTGAGAACAGTCGCAACTACGGAAAAAGGCACATGCAAAATCAATGCGGAAAGTCGTGATTCATATACCAAAAGATCGTTTCACGAGCAAAAGAAAACAAGTTGTTGCACGATTTTGGAAAGATACCAAAACAACAAACGGTACTTGGAAAACCGCTCGCGATACGCAAAGAAAGGTATATCAACTTCGTTGACGCTGACCTTCTTGTTGGTGGTCTTGGTGCGGGGGCCCTCGGTTTCCTGCCTGCGACTGTGACAAAGCCCCGCCCAGCACCCTAGCACCCACCGAGGGCACTGACGCCTCTGGAGCTTGTGCCCGCAGCTTCAATGCTTCCCGTGTTCAAACTGGGTCTTTGGTGATGTAGGCCGTGCAAGGGAACCTCCTGTGTGTCGCAGCGGCGGTTGGCGAGGCCGCCCAGGCTCATCATCTCCACTACCAGCTCCTGCGGAAACCCAAACTTGAAACCCCGCCCTGTAGCCCAGACCCAATGGCTTTTCGGAGCTCTGGGGCTCAGAATGATGGGTACACGGTAGGACACTTCTCCGAAAGGGTCAGAGTTGAGGGTTCCCATAGTACCATGCAGGGCTCAGGTCTTGAGGGTTTCCGGGTTTGTGTTCGCCCACATGACTAGGACGAGACTTCCTACTGGCGCTTGGGGTGCGCAGCTGTCGCACTGTCTCCTTCGTGCAGATCACGCCGAGGGACTTCAAGAAGAGTCTCATCCTCAGGTGAAATCGGGGGAGTGGTACTGTCAACTACGAATTGCTCAAACCCGGAGTCCCGATCCGAAACTCCGGGATTGAGGCCTTGAGGCATGGCGCCTGAGGTTCTCAGCTTCGGGGCTTCAATGAATGAAGGACAGTCCCAACTTCTTGCTGTTTCTCCGTCGTCCTCATAGACTACAAATCCATCTGTCGTTGAATACGGAAGGTCTAGCAGAGTCTAGCAGCTACTGCCTCCGTATCGCACAAATGCAGAGCTCCTTGAACCTTCGATCGCCTTCTGCGGGCTCTTGTGGGAACCGACGCCAGCAGGACAAACTAGAACTCACCGTCTCTCTGAGAGTCTTCTCTGCCACATCGTCCGTGCGCAACGCAGTGCTTCTGATGAGCCAGACCTTCAGGGCGCATGGTGAGTTCAGAGACCCAACAAATACGAAAAAGCCGCGATGCGTGATCCCGCTGGTACGAGGAGATACCTTAACTCTAAGATTAACAACGTTGAAGCCCGAGAACAGCGTACAGTGGTATTCAGCGTCCAGGGGTCTCTTGAAGGTGCATCCTATTAATTAGCTGGATTTGACGTACTCCCACGACACCACGGCAAGGTGTCGACCTCGATCTTTCGCTGCAGCGCTTCTCGCTCGACGGTGACTACGTGATCGACGACGGAGCAGAAATCCTGAGATGCGATCCGGCGGCCTTAAGGCTTGAGGAGTTTAGCTTTCAGGGGTTTCGTCGCTCACACTCGGACAAGTCATGTTTTTGGAGTTTCGGGTTGAGAACTGAAGGTTGTTTTGGACATCTTTGGATTTTGGCGCTCACGCTGCCTCCGGGCCGCTCGAGGTTGTGGGCTTAGTATGGGGGCCCAAACTTGCGACTGTGGCGCACCTGTACATTTGGGCCGGATCGGATTCAGAACGGAAGAGAAATCACACGCAGCGGCAGTTCTCAACTATTCTCGGGCACGTTCAGGGCTTCGGGGTGCAAGACTTCTGAGCGTGTCTCTGATCTTACGGTTTTTACTGCTCGAATGTCTCAACAAAGTTGACGGGTCCAAGCTTCAGTCTGGGGCTTATGATGTGGAGCTTCAGGCCTGCGGGGTGGTGAAGTCGGCGCTTTGCGACTTGAAACATCACGGTTTCTGAAACCAAACTGCCATCGGCCATCACTTCACGCTCGAGACATAAGAACATCAAAGTTTCAAGGAATGAGACGGACCGGCACAACTCGGGCGCATGCTGGACGACAGTTCGGTGTGCTTCCCAGCTTTGAAGCATTTTTCGCTTCACAAGCCTAGCACGGGAGAATACAAAGCGCAAGCGAGCGAACACGAATGTCTGCAAAGCGCGATTCTTGTTACGAAGGAACTCTCGAATGACTACAGCATCGATGAAGCAGGTTAGGGGCCCGAGGTGGCAAAGAGCCCGAACGGCAAACGAGAACATGAACAGCAAGAAAGCTCGGCCAATGAAAAGGGAGGCCAATGGCAAAAACAACGTCCCTTCCGACAACGGTGAAAAATTCGAGGAGCCTCACACAACGCCATTCCTAAGCCGTAAAGCTCAAGGCACGTGGAAGTCCAGCGACGGGTAGCCACTGACATCGTCGGCCGCTTCTCTGACCTGACGGTAAAGTAAGGAGCTCAAAGTGTTTAGGACTTTACCTTTCTCTTGCTACTGGACTCAAGACTCAAGTCTAGCCAGTCTACGGACTTTACCTTGAAACTCAAACCCAAAATCATACCCGATCTGGGATCCTTAAGGGGCCCCTTGCATGAGCGACCCTTCCCCATCTTCTATACATTAAGGCTGAACCGTAGAGGACCAGGCACGCCTGTTGAGGCTTCTGCTCAAGCCTGCCTCTTTTCGGACCCCAACTATGCCTGTGGCAAAACCCAAGGCTCTGTTGAAGGATGTGCCGGACTCAGTACTTGGTTCAAGCTTCAGGATTTTGTGCTCTCGGCTGCTTCATGGATTTAAGAAGCAAAGGGCTGGGTGCAGTGGCCGTAAGACACTTCGGAACGACACTTCGGGCGAAGCGCCTGGCTGCTAATCCTCCTGGTGACTTTGGTACAAGACAAGGAGAGTCTGAAGGACTCATGTGGGCTTTGAGCCTTCAAGATGTACTCCTGCACCTTAAACCCTCAACGTTAAGCCTCGCGCCCACAACCCCAGTAGGACTGAAGCGCCGCTGAGTTTGCCCGCCGGGAATCCTCAACCCTTGGATAGGGACCTCCCAACCCTTCCTTCTTCCGCGGCCTGATGCGACACCCGCAGCCCTACGTGAACCCTATTCTGAAACACGTGCTGGCACAGAGTTGGTGCTTTGTGCTTCGGTCTGAACTGACGGAAGGCGGAGGGATTTTGGCATAGGGTGCAACTGAATTTTGGAGCTTGCCTGAAGTCTACTGATCGCAACAGAATTGCGGGTTGCAGCGGCGACAATTGTCAAAGCACGAAGAGCAAGAGCACCATCAAACATCAATGGGGACCCTCTGCATTTGAGCAGAGCTTCTCTGCCACTGCTGCCGCTCTTACTTCGTAAATAAGGCTTCAAGGCCAACAACCCCTACATCGCACCCTCAACGCCAACAACCCTGACTCTGAACCCCATCTTCAACCCAAACCGCCAACAGCAAAACACAAAGCTTAAACCCTCAACCCTCAATCGTGCAATCCCGTTACCTGAACTAAAGTTTACTTACATCGTAATGGAAATATCCTGACCTCAAAACACTACTTCTTAAACCACAATCCGTAAACATAAACCCTGAATTTGCAACCCTCAAGCGCGAACCCCAAATGTTAAAAAGCCTTTAACCTAAATCTTCCCCTCCTGCCCTTTTTTGCAGCAGGCCTTGCCCTAAAACCGAGGCCGTAAAACCCCCCATGTTCGACGAGCGAGCACCTTGGATTCATCCACAGTGAGGAAGCCCAGATAAAGGAAGATCATCAGCAGGCTATCCTGGCAGGAAGGTCAACGCCATTTCGGTGGTGTTGGGTTTGCGATTCGTTTGCATTTTCTCCGCCATGCTGTACGAGGTGCCAGGAAGGGTTACATTTTTTCCACTGCATTGGGAATGACTTGCTCCAAAAGGAGCCTTGATAGGCACACAAACTGTCATTTTGGTTCTGGTTTTCGGGGATGTGGGTCTGGGGTGCAGGATTAGCGTTGTGTGTTGCTTACTTGCTTGCTTGTTTGTTTGTTTACTTGTTTGCTTCTTTGCTTGCTTAGTATGGCAGGGACCCGGGTAACGGGAAGTGCTGCAGCAGTTGGCATATCACCGGAGACCACCACGTGGAAACGAGTACTTTGGCCTTGCCCTCGGGTCTAGACCTTACGTAGTCCCTCCGCTTTTGCATGCCCCCGTTCGATGTCACATGGCAAGTCGTGACAGCATCGCAAGGGTTAAGTTTTGAGGGTGCAATCCGAGTCACAGCTAGGTAGGCTTTTGAGTCCTCCGCTTGGCGTGCACCGTCTCTCTCTGTCTCTCTTTTCTTTGGGCTCGCGCAATTGTGCGCCTTCTGCCCTCAGCCATCTATATACCTTTATCATCCTTTATCTCTCCTGTGTTTCTCAATCTCTCTCGCTCTGCAGAGAATATTCCCGAGTGGAGGATTGAAGGCCCTTGAAGGACGGGTTTCACCCAAACTCGAGGCCTGCACTTGAAGCCAAGAACTCTCAAACCAAGGCTCCCAAAATCACCCCAAAAAACACACCGGTGCCCTCCTTTCCGACTTCGCCATCGAGGGCAAATCGATTGAAGAACACCTTCACACACTCAAAGCCCTAAACCGCCTAGCTCGGGGCTTTCAGGTGAACTTGGAATGTGAGGATGTGCGAGCTTCCACATGGGTGCAGAATGGGGTCTTGGGTCTCTAGGTTTGGCTGAGGATGGCCGCGTGAAGTTACCACATCAAATACGAACAAGCCCTTCCAGCAATTCGCTTTGACCAGTTTGTCCTACTTTCTGCAGCAGCAGCAGCAGCATCAGAGCTCCTGGAAGCCCTGTGGCTGCGGGGAAGTTACTGCAAACTATCAGCTGTTGCTCCTGAACTAGAGGTAATCCGAAAGCACCAGTTTACCGAACAACAGCACTGGGGGTTTGAAGCTTAACGGAGACATGAGAACCTGCGTAGAATCTCAGGACCTCATCGGCTCAGCCTCAAAACCGTCACCTACGCACCCTAAACTTCGTCTTCGCAGCGCGGGCGACCTTCATTCGGGGAAGGTCCATGTCCGTGCTGCTCTTGCCTGCAGATGGGTGCCAATCTTAGTTTCGGTAGTCGCACACGATGAACAGACTTGGTTTTGTGATGAGCATCTGGTCATCATCACTGTTGCCTTCACCACCCAAACGACCTGAGAAAGTGTCGCTGGAAAGCGCTCTCTCGCCGCCTGTGGGAACTCGCCCTTCGGAAAAAAAAGCCCGCAGCCTCCCATCGAACCCCTGCTTGTGCCCTACCGTGTGAAGCTCAGCCTTTTGAACCCCAACTCCTACTATCAGCTAGCTTAGCCCAATCACGCTCGGAAGCACATCTTTTTGCATTTTCGCTGGTTGAAGAACTCCCAAGACTTGCATCCAAATTCGAACCTGACCCTAGAACCACTGAAGCCCCAAACCCTCAAATTGCCTTTAACGGCTAAGCCGTTCTTGCACCTAAGAAAAGTCTGCAGACTCGTTGCCCATGTAGCGTCCCTCTGCCTAGCGCAGACGAGCTCCAAGTTGGGTGTGGTTTCGGGTGAACTTTAGGGGCGTCGGGTGGGGGTAGGTCTGGTGCGTTTTGGGGGGGGCTTTGAAGCTTTTGTGGTTCGGACCGCGCGCTCCTGCCACTTGGGCCGGAGCCTTTGCAGGACATGACATCATACGTGGGATGACAAATGGGGCGATGCTCCGACGATTCTTAACTTCCTGTGAGGAGGAAAGCAATGCCAAATTCCAAGGCAGGTTTTGGAAGCCTCAACCGTCCCAAACCTCAGAGTCCGAAACCTGAATACCCTGCAAACGAGAATAATTCAATACCACACCAAACCCAGGCACCCAAGATCCCGTCATCTTTGCCTTCAGCCTGTTGGCCAAAGAGGGTTCCGGGTTGGCCCTCGGACTTCTCGCCTCTGAGATGGACGCCAGCAGCTCGCCGTGGGGCTGCTCCAGCGGGGGCCCTAATGGCTCCTGGAGAAAATTCAAAGCATTCCGGACTGCAAGCGTGAGTCTTCCAATTTCCCTATGGGCTGCAAACTCTGGGACGACGCATTGAACGCATTCAACAAACAGCTACACGAACGTGGGTTCGCTTCCTTGTCACAGAGTTGACTATGGAAACAGCCTATTTGTTTCGCTACCGGGCCAGCTTTGTCCCCAGTAAGCGATCAAGCGAGCTTGGCCAGTAAGCGAGTTTGTGAGTAAGACAAACGAGCAGGAGGACAAAAAATCAGGATTATAAAGGTAGGTAGAGAGTTTACAGTTGCATCTCGCGGTCCAGAACTTTCCCGATGCGAGGCAGCGCGAATGTCGGGCACATGATTCTGTTTATCGTAAACTCCAGTCGCCCGACACGGACGGGAACCCGATGTTCCCTTAAAACACACCAGGAAGCCAGCGTAACGGCTCAGTATCCTGAATGGCCTGAGTCCGAATCCATGAGCCTGAGATGGCCAAAAGGAATTACGAGGTTGGGGCAGGGCGATCAAGGTTAGAGGCAAGAGGAGAGACCACCACATGCACCATGTTGCTACTGCAACAGTTGTATGAAAACTCCATCCTTTGGACTTTGGGCATGTTTGCAGCGTTCACCTCGACCCTCAACACCATTGAACACACGGCTAACGCCTTTATCATGTCTCTGTTCTCCGACACTTTCTACAAGGTTTGATGGTTGCTAAATTCCCTGGTTCTCCCTCCACTCTTGCCGTGCCAGGAGACCCCTTCGCTTTTAGGGTTCTCGGCAGGGTTGTCATGGACAGGCCGGCCAATCTAACCCCCTCTCAGGCACCTCTTGCGGGACGACCGCAGTTTCTGATCGGCTCCGGAGCACATGAAGCTTCAAGCGCCGAAGCTCTCCAGCTCACAGCCGTACATGTTCACTGTCACCAGTAAACACCACAAACACCCCCGCAGCTGAAGGCAAAGCCTGCGTCTAGCTATAAAGTACAATGCCCCAGCCCGACACACGCCACCCTATGCCCAAACCTCGCACCCGAAGCCCTGAAAACTCTCGGACCCGGCAACTTGCAGCACTGGCCGTGGGCGTGGAGCCCATGGTGGCCTTGGGGGTTTCAGCACACTCGGACTTGCTTTGGGGGTTGTACTTCCTTGCACCGACACCGCCTGCAACCCCGAAGAAATCGCTGCCCAGGTTGCCGAGTTGGCGCCCCATGCACCCGTGCGCCCCTTGTGCGAGATGCTAAGCCGGAGCCTGCAGCACGAGGAGCAAAAGCGGGGCAGAATCCAATTTTGTAGTCCAAGGCTCAGGACTCGGGGTGTCTTGACCCCCACAACCCGACAACGAACGGGGGCCGAAGCCACTGAACCCAAAACTCGGCAACAGCCTCACAGCAACCGGCAACATTGCGTGCCCGAAGCCCGAAGAAGGTCAAGGCCCAAGTCAGAAAATCTGCTCGGGCGAATGGCCATGAGGGCATCATGAAGGCCATCTCAAGCTCAAGTGCAACCTCGGATCCTAAAAGTTCGTGACATCAGCCAAAGGCCCTGGCCAACAACAAGTACCGCGGGTTTAAAACACCTGCCTCCAAAGTTTCAACACGAAAAGTTTCGAAGTACCAGCGTCATCCGCAAGTGCCGCTACAAGGGACTGCATGCTAGATCGTGCGACCCTCCACCGTCTTCTCACAAAGTGCACAGTCTCAGGCCCCAAAGATTGAATCCGCCACACAATGCCGAGATCCCAAACTTAAACTCTTCCTGAAGCTAGCCGCTTATCGAACCGGAGATTCCTCGCGCATGAAACAGACATCCACAATCCCACCTGTTCTTCCTCCGTGACGCTGCATCGTCAGTGCCCTGTTTCCGGGCTGTAGACTCCTTCATGCTTCAGGGTGTGGGGAGTTCGGGACGTTGGGATCTAGAGATACGCGGCCGTATGGCTTCTCGCTTTTTGTTGTCGGCGACAGGATCGCACATGGGACGTGGTTCAACTGTTTTCTGAGACATGCTGCTGGGCCTGTCATCTTTGTCTCGTCAGGTCTCGGATGTCGAAGATAAGGAGGAATGAACGGCTTCCCTTGTTTTGAAGTTGAGCGATGTTTTGACATACTAGGTTCCAGACGTCTGCTACAAGGATGCACTGAAATCACCGATCCTCACAAGTATGAGCAGGGGAAGTGGATAAAGTGTTACCTATTGGGTTGCTAGCAGCTTCGGTGAATGCTGAACGAAGCCCTCGGGTCGAGTATCTCCTGATGTGGGTTTAAACCGCAACCTTAGCATCGGAGCTTCCGCAGAGGATTTCGGCCTGACAGTAAAGTGCAAGTGCTTGGCATCAGCACTGAAACCCTAAAATCCAGAAGAAAAATGATCAAGCAAACAAGCTCATCGATTCGTCGGATCAGGCAAGGGGCAGTGCCTTTCCCACCAGGAACGGAAGAAACACCCTAAACCTCTGAGCCCAAGAACTCCCGGAACTTCAAAACCTCGGCCCCAAAAACTCTGAAGCCCAAACCCCACAGCCTGGAACTTAACGTGCAGGGGCCCACAGCTCCAGATCCGTTTCTTGTCCTGACCCCAAACCTTTTCGAATGCCCGAGCTTTCCTGCGAGGCCTCGCTCCCCAAGTGGTTCATGGCAGGGGTCTCATCCTCACCGTCCTTGCTTTCTGCAACCCTCACCGCCGCACCGCTTTTCCGAAGAAGTTGCCGACACAGAAGGTGCCGTAAGCTAGGCTTCCCTGTAGAGCTAGCTCCTATCAGGCTCATCGTACGTGCCGCGAACTGGCCCGAAAATAGAACAGCTCCCATGCGAGCTCAAGGCGTTCCCCAAAAGGTGTGTAAACAGTAGTTCCGTTCAGAAGCTGCACAATCTATCCCAGTAATCATGCTTCGTGCCGTCGGAGCTAGTGGCGATGGAACTAAGATCATGGTAGTAGTTACCGGGGGTACCATCTGTATCATGGTCTCATTCATGTCATCGAGCTGACTGCCAGCCTGGCCCCTCGGAATACTATCTCCTGTGCGCTGCCTGTGCCGGAGCAAAAGTCCCAGCTCCTTGAACCAAATCCCGAAAACCTTAAACCTCTAGGGACCAGGTTCCTCACACATACACACGCACGCCCAAAAACAAGAGTGTGGCTTGCATTTATGGAAGAAGAAATTGCTGCAGATCTACCTTCTTTGCCCTGCATGCTGGACAGCATGAAAACTCTCTAGGTCATGAATGACAATTTGCATCAAATACAAGAACAGAAACCAATAACAAGAACTAAAGACGTGACTGCTGGTATGGGGATGATGCAGCCTTCTAAGCGAAACGAGAGGCTTGCGAACTCCGGAGAGTCAGCGAAGGGGAGCCAAGCCCTGACAAGGCTCCGAGGCTGGAGGGCGGGGGGCCGCGCGTCGCGGACATGCACACTGAGACTTCGAGGATCAGGGATGCGCTTTGGGCCCTCGGGGTTGAGACATTGGATTTTTTTTTGAACCCAGACTCTGCCTGAGACATTGGATTAAAGCGCCTACAGTAGGGCTCAGGGCCTAGGCTAGGTTGAGCCCATTTCAAGCCATAGCTGCGAGCGGTCTTGGCACGGCCGAAACAATTTAAAAGTGCGATAACCGACCACTGGCACTTCATTTCAGCATCTGCGGCACCACCGACAATATCATCACCACAAAGAGGCCGAAGGAGGAGCACGAGCAAACGCGGTGCAGGAGGTACTTCTTGTAAATGCGTCAGTAAACTGAGATTAACTTGGGTCACCCACTGCGACCAGCTGGCAGGGCGTCAACAGCAACCCAAAAGAAACGATCACTCGAGTCAATGCCAGCACCCGCCAAGCACGAAAACTTTGAATCCGCCGCCAAGAAAGCCTCAGCATCTTGACCCTGAAACGCGCGCACGTTTCGCCAAAACAATTGCCCTGACCCTTCCCTGCACATCCGGCCCCGCAGAAATCCAAGGCCTACAAGAGACTAGAAGGCGCCTCCAAGCCACTTGGATCTGCTGAGAGTCTGCTCGCCTTTGCTCAGTGTGTCCTCGGCTTTGAAAGATTCTTTCTTGAGCACGACTCTCCTCAGCAGCTTTCAACCTTTCCAGTTTGGATGCTTGCACCTTTAGAGCCGTAGCCCCGAAACCTGGACATGAAAACCCTTTTGAACCCAAGCTTGGCAAGTCTCTCAGGCATCCCATCATGAGCCGCTCAAAGTCAAAACCTTGAAACCCTCAAAACCCCGACAAAGCCCTTGAAAACCTTCCTTGATACGTCAAAACACCGCAAAAACGTGATTCAAAAACCAAAACGACTTCGGGAGCCAAAGCCAAGGACTCAGGCAAAGCCTCGAAGGAGGTTTTTCATGACAGGATTTGAAGTTTCGACTCTCACGACTTGGAAAACCCAAGCGAGCCGTCGCCAGAGCGATGATCGAGGTGTTATGCACACGTCGGCAACTCGTGCTAACTCGTGCTGAGCAACCTTTCATACTGAATTCGATAATGACGTCACTCAATATCACCGAAGCTTTCTGGGCGTGGGTTTGGGGTTTGTTTTTCATTATTTGTTTTCAGGGTTTGGGGTTGGGGTTTACTTCTCGCTAAGACTTCCATGCTTCAAGGTTTTACGGCTTGTGTTTGGATGTTGTTTCTTGCGCCCCCAGGGTTCGGATTTAGTGCTGAGGATTTCGTTTTTTGCATACGATGGTTCAAGCTTTGGGCCAGGCCGGCAGCGATGAAGTCCAAGCTCGGAAACTGCGCAGCCCCGACAAGCAACGACCGTGTTATCAAAGGCTTCGGGCTGGGGGTTCCAGGCCTGGGCTTGCCGTGATCAGGCATGATGTGCTATGCGGGGTGCAGCAAGTGCCCAGCACAAGGTGTGATAGTTACGCATTCTGAAAGACACAGTATTCCGGTGCCGTAGTTGTAAGTAGCCTAACACCAGTTCCATCAATCCCAACAAAACAACAAAACTCCAATCGTGCTGCTCTTCAAACCCTCCGAAAACTTTCAGGCTAGCGCCAAGTTGATTACTCTCACACCTGGTGAGGGCCACCCAGCTTGCAATCAACTCCCAAGTTCCCAAGCCCCCCGAGTAGCAACTGCTCTTGGCCGGATTTCCAAGGGAAAGTCACCGCCCCGGAGGTCGGCGAGGAAGAGAGCGGCGTAGGGCAGGGAGGCTTTCTTGTGAAAGCTCCGCCTTCGGTCTCATCGGGCTTCCGAGTTTGCTTGAAGCGTCCTACAAGTCCTACGATAAAGGGTGCATGAGCATTATGAAAGGCTTCGCGCTCATGGAGCTTTCAAGGCTTCAGGGCTTGTGGTTTTGCGACAAAGGTCAGAGTTGTATTTGTGTCCTACTTCGCAAGGATGAGCGAGTTTAGGATTGGAGGTTTCGGATGTTGGGGAGAAGCGATTTCATAAACTTCCTCCGATGGCTGACAGGGTCATAGGGCTTGCGGAGTGTCAATGGGCCCTTTAACGGTTTGGCGGGCTCATGAGAAAGAGTCTAAAAGGCTGCGAGGTAATCTTACGCTCTCACACTCGGACTCCGCCAGGCGAGGTTCGCAGGTCGGCTTGGTGAAACAAAAGAGTGCATACAACTGTTAAGACTGTTAGGATTACAAGGCTCCCAAGCTTGGACTCTCGCCACTTGGACTGCGCAGGCAAGGCTGGTTTGGGTCTCGAATGTTTTGGATGCATCAGACCGATGGTGCAAGCGTTTGGGGAATCTTTGGACGTTGAAACTCTCACTGAGCTGTGGGGCTTCACCCTGGGCTTGAATCCATCGGTTCAGAGGCCATGCCATCTTGAGCTGGATGAACACTGTCGTCCCCGTGCTACGGTGTGTGATGCGGAGTTCCAAAGACTTGAGGGGCAAGCGTGGGGCTGGCCGGGACCTTTCGCGCTGCGTTTTTTACCGCAGGTGTCGGGTCTACTTGCGGCTGGAGATCAGCACAGGAGGTAGGGCTGTCAATTTAGTCTCAGCTTTGGGCTGTTTCGGCTTTGCCTGAGCCCCCAAGCTACCACGTGGCAGTGCCCCATTGCTCTGCTGCCAGAGTCGCTTAAGGTCCTTGGCCACGCACAAAGCCGCCTCCGCTCGCTCTGAACGAGTTCAACCGAACCCCGGAAACCTAGGCGTCCCGAACGATCCCAAGAAGAGCACAGCAATGCAGGGAGATCCTGGAGTCCTGGAGGCTTCAAACACCCGCAAGCGCCCCTGAGACTTGCGGAAGGTGACTTCAGCCGAGCCGAAAACCGACCCTGAGCACCTGTGAGCCAAGCGAGCCCTGGCGCCGGGGCGACAGAGGCCAGCATTTGGGCGGCCTGGGCTGGATGCTCCCTTCACGGCTTCGGCTGATGTTGCAAAGTGCGTGTCGCGAGAGCGGTGCTACTGTTGCTTTGCCACAGCTACCACAAGTATCGCCACGAAGACGCAATTCTTGACTTCCCTGACCTTGCAACACAGCAAACCCGACCAACAATCTGCGCCTGCCCTCTTCTGAAGGCCTCGAAAACGCCGACCCCGTGAACTGTCGGGCGGCCTATGCAGCTGCGACAGCTCCTTCAGCGCCGACCGAGCCTTCGGCGACGGCGGGCCGGCGAGAAGAACTGGCCTGGAGAGGCGAAGGTCGAGAAAGCAGGCACAGTTTATATCGATTCAGGCCAGGAGTCAGGCCTGGCGAGGACAATCAAACTACTGTGATCAAACTACTGTAGAAGGAGCTACGCCTTCGGAAGGACCATAAGCTTGCATAGCAGGAAAAGCTGTCTTCCGCTTGGCCCCGCAGGGACGTTCGCTCGCTCGCAAGTTAAACATCTTGGCACCTGCTTCGATTTCAAGCTTCCCCGCACCGCTCAATGCCTATTCTTGCTAGGGGTTTCAGTGCTCATACCTTCTGCCCCGGAGCCCAGTCCGCCCGGGGCGCCCAATCTGCCCGCATGTGAACTGCACATCTTCTGGCGAGCATTGCTTCGTCATGAATGCACCCTAAACCTCACCACCCGAAGCCGTCAAGCCCTGCAGAACAGGATCCCTCAACCCCTAACCTGGAACCTGCACACGTGAACCCTGAAGAGCAACAGTCTCAAGCCTTAAGGCGCTGAGATCTCTCAAAGCCCCTAAAACCTCAGCAGCCCAAAGGCCCAGCAGCACCCCCAGAAGCCCCACGCCGGGTTTCGCCACCCAACTTCACGCACGAAGCCCGAAAACTCCAACACCCCACTATCTCTTCAAATGGCCCTCTTAACCACAAAACCTAAACCCTTGAACCAAACCACTCAACTCAGTCTTAAACGGGTGAAACCCAAACTCCAAAATCTGGGCTTTGGAAGCTGGAGCTCGTTCATGCGCCAGGAACTGGCACACAGGAAAAGACAACTCCTCCAAACCCGACACCCCAAATTCCAAACCCTGCGCCCTAAACCCGTCACGACAAATCCAACACCCCCAAACCCTAAAACCCCTAACTCCAAATCCTAGTTAAGCCTCAACCTCAACACCCTAAACCCTAAAAGCCTGAGAACCCTCAAACCCAAGCAACCTGCTCGCGTCAGAGGTGGGGCTTTCGTCGGGCCAAGCCTATCCAGGTCCGAAGCTTTCCAGCTCGAGGGGATTATTAAAGATTAGTTCGTTGTAGGGCTTCTTCAGGCTCTAGTGCTTTCAGGTTTAGGGCTTTTGGGTGTTTCGCTCTTGACGGATGTGGATTATGGGAAAGTCGGCACGCTGGTTTTGGACGACTTCAAGATGCATTGTCTCTGAAACTAAGGTTTTGTGGTTGGGGGTTTGGGTTTCCATGTCAGCTCTGAGGTTCAGGTCTACAGTGTGGGCTGCATAGATTTGGAAGGGTGACGTTCGATTGAGTCTTTCGGTCTGGAGCACTTCAGCTTGCGGGGTTAAACGGTCGAAAAGCTCGCTTAGTCGTGCTGGCTCCGGGGTGAGGTTTCCCCCGCGGAGGTTTGTCTGCGACGTTTTAGGCCCCAAGAAGTCGGTGAGGACTACCGACCGGTCTGCACATATCTGCCCCGATTTCCTGGCTGATTCAGTTTGATTCATCTTGAAGCCTTAACCTCGAACCCCATAGCCAAGAATAAAGTCCAAACCTCAAGCCCAAAAGTCCAAAACACTGCCTGTCAAGCCCCTAGCCGGAGTGCTTTTGACTTTGGAATTCATGTTCACATCATGGACCGACATCTTCTTCTGACAGCTGGGGTCCCGAAGTTGAGCTGAAAGGCTTTGGGATCTGGCCGTGGCAGCTTGCGAAAGCCTTTACGTGCGGTTTGCAACCCCGTTACGTCTATCGCTGACGAAGCCCTCTAAGATGCAGAACCGGCCTGTGGTTGGCTGCCTTTGCTCCGGGACCGGGAGTCGCAGCTTTTGAGCTTCACCTCCCAGGCTTGATGACTTGATAGATGCTCCTAGGATTACCATGAATGTTGCTCTGGCTGCTGCGAGTAGAACAAGCACCAGTACTCGCACGAGTCTCTGGTAACTAGTACTACCACTGGACCAGTGCTAGCCCTGGCACTAGCACTGGTGGTAGTAGTAGAAGAAGTAGTAGTAGTAGTAGTAGTAGTGCTACCACTACTACCATCACTACTACCACTACTACCACTACTACTGCTGCTGCTGCTGCTGCTACTACTACTACTACTACTACTACTACGAGGAGGCCGAGATTTGACCAAGTTTGTGTGGCAAACTTGTCCATCTTGGCATGTTTTGAAAGAGGGGGAAAGATGGGTGCGCAAGCTTGCCTAAAACCACTTGCACCACTTAGAAGCTTCGGAGCGGGGGGCAATCTTGGTCATCTTGCCCATCTTGCCTTGCACCACTTGGCCACTTGCACCACTGCTTCTGCTACTCCTACTGCTACCGACGCTACGGCTACAGCTACAGCTAGTGTTACTGCAAATGCTACTGCTAATGGCAGTGCCACTGCCAGCACAGTACGTTACGACTGCGATGGCGACGACTAGTACTACTACTACACATTTCAGAACTCTTCGTACCATTGCCACAAAGCCAACACTACCAGTAGATGCTCAATGGCTTAAGTCTAGAACCATAACGACAAGGAAGGCTGACCATGGACAAAACTCCGAATCCCACACGACCACCAAATCTTAAACTCCTCAGGCCTGTCGAAGACCTTCCTCTTTGCTCTTGGTCCGACGGGGGTGTCGCGCCTGGAATTGGATGAACTTAGCGAGGAGGACTTGCGCTGAACAAAATAGTTCAAACAATGCTATGCTCGTATTGAGCAACCCCCCGCCACTTTACAGGCCAAGACGCAAGGGCCTGAAGTTTTAACGAGTCACTCTCACGTGGGCGCGGCTCAGGCGTAGAGTTTTCACATGTGGTTGCAACACGTCGGCTGGCAAGGTTCGTCCGGTTGCCTGAAGGGTTCTAGGGGCTTCTTAGCTCCTACGCAGATATGCCTTGACAAACTTACATGTTGATCGTCATGTTGTCCTCCTGTATCAGTCAGCCAGAAGAGTCAGGCGGTCTTTATTGGCCAGCTGCCAAACTGGCCGTGAACGGCTCCCGGAGCAAAAGCGAAACAACCACGACAATTCTGTTTCCTCCCAACCCCCCAAAGGAGTTCCTCGCCTTGGCCGCATAGGGAGAGTGTAGGTCGCTGAGCTGCCTCTTGATGGTACCTGGAATTCCGATCGGCAGGGGCTTTTCTTTTTCGGGTGTCGGGTTGGTCTTGGAATTGAGGGCAGATGTAAGCTTTAGGACAACCACACGCCGCATCCCTGCTCAGAATGAAGCAAGTCGGAAGTAGCCGCAGCAATGTTGGATTGCATGCTCGTCCTTGTGTGGTCCAGGCGAGGAACTTCATAAACACGGAAACCATAAGTCGAGAAAGTCTTGAACCGCCTTAGACCTTGAGCTCGCTCCTTTTGGTGCCAGCCGCGGCACCATGAAGCTTTGACCGCAGCCTGTGGGGATCGCAAAATCTGGTCAGGGTACCTAGAAAGACTTCTTGACAGCCAATGCACAAGCATACTTGAGGCAGGAGCCCATTTCCCGGAAAGCCGCACCAAAAGACGAAACTTCAATCCCGACACCGCAAGGCCCCACATGCTGCTACTCGGGGGCGTGAGGTCGGAGTGGAGTCTTTGAGGCCATGCTCTCGGGCTTGGACGGCTCGGAGCTTTTTGTTGGTCTTTGCCATTGCCATAACCTTGGAGATTCTTCCGGGCTCCCTCGTTTGACCTCAAGGTATCTGCAAACTTCCCCTCCAAACAACATAGTCGAAGCCTGCCAGCAGAATTGCTCCGTGTCGGCGCACGCGATGCCTGCATGGACTCCCTGCAGAGCCGAGCGAGGCTTCTCAGGCTGAGGGTTCACAACTTGAGACCCCTTCAGACCCCAAGCACCAAACGCTAAGCGACCCTAAAACCATGCGTTGATTGCGTTCTTGGTGGTGCCAGCTCTGACTTCATATGGGAGTAGTGCATGCTCGATCCCTTGCGCATGTCACCTCGAGAGTACAAAGGAACCAATATCTTTCTATGCAGCAGCACATCGGACGTGAAGCTTCTTCTCACCTGAGCCACCAGACTCCCCAAATGCCAGGTAACCCAAAGCCCCAAGAAACCTTCACACAACTACCTTCTTAGACCCTCCCCACTGCCCAGGATCCAACAAGTTCCGTCTGGACTTGCCTCGCCGACACTTGTTTCTCCGCGTGTATAGGGGTTTCAATGTCATGTTGAAGCCCGGACATGGATCCGTGACACCCGAAATCTTTCCCTTACGGGAAGCGCCACACCCCGGAATCCGAAGCCCTCAGAGCCGAAGCCTTTTAAGAGCCGCAACGACCCTAGACCCGAAATCCCTTCCCCGGCCATTAACGCCGCATCGCCGGTCGCCGGCGCGTGGCCGCCAATGGCCGCTTTCTGGAGCCAAAAGAGCCGCCGGAAGCAAACTGGCTGCAAGATTTGCAAAGTTTGGAGGGCTTTGGTCTTTTGAGGGTCAGTGCTAGAGGCACTGCAAAGCTTGGAGCCTTGAGCTTCCATTTAGGGCTCCCTGTCAAGGTGTCGGGCTCGGTCAACTAGTTAGCCGGGTCGGCTGTGACATGGCGTGAGGAGGTCGTGGAATTCATGTCTTGTGGCTTTGGTTCCAAGGTCTTTTCGGGATTGAGGTTTCGTCAATGACGCTTCCCCAAGCCCATTCGCACGTATTGTTTAAGGTCGGTAAGGCATGCTTGGGATTCCTCAATCCGTCCTTGCATGCGAGGCCCTCTGCAACGTTGGCTTTGCAATGCTAACAGTGTCGTAGATGCAAGTGCTGCGCGGGCTGCATGGATAGCAGTGGCTTGAGAATCGGCTGCGCTGCCTTGCTTTGCCCATAGTAAAATTCGACATCCTTCCGGCACTGTCTTTGTCATGTGCTTCGCTATGCTTCGCTGCGCCATTAGAAACTCGAAATTCAAGACAGCCCCTGACTGCCAGATTGCAAGCCCGCCTTTATGTTTGCTTCGTCCACGAGTCGCCAATACTGCCAAACCCATGAAAGATGCCATAAGATCCCGCCAAACCAGCTCAATCCCCTGGAAGCTCGGAATCAAGATGTTGCGCGACTTTGAGCCAAGGACGCGATCCCCAGGACCTCGCACCAGGATGGATCCAGACCGTAACGTCTACTCAAGATCCGAGCTCTGGGGCCTTTGACATGCGAGGATCCAGTGAGACATTGCAACGGAAAAATGAAAGATGCTTTCTTGGCAATGGCATAGTTTTAATTTCTCTTCTCGGACGCACGCTCGTCTAGCTTGGAAGCTAAGAAAGATGACAAGTCTGAGCGGCATCCACTTCACTGGTGCCATACTGCTCGGTATTCATATCTACACTGCCATAACACGGCCATCACCACCTTTGCAAGTACCAGCACCACCATCGACGACAACACTCCTTTGATTCTGGAGATCCCGCCGCAAGATACAGCCGGGGCGACTGGACAGAGATGTCTCCCACGATCTCAGCTTGGAGTTCACACACGAAACCCAATAGCAGGACAGATTGCATGGATCTCGTCATGACAACATGACTGTAAAAAGATCACCCGCTTTGCCTCAAGCAAAGGCATTTGCTACTGCTGTTGTTGGGCATGCTCTCGTTGTGCTAAGGGTTCTTGATAGAGGTTGCAAGTCTCCACCCTGGTGAATCTGCACACAACAATGGCTCGTCGCTGGGGTCTTCTCATCATAAACAACGGCGCATGGTCGCCTTCTAAACGCGCGCGCGATGCAGGGTGAGTGCAACGTTCGTTTTACTCACGAGAAAGGGACCAACGAAAGCCGGTCGCAAGTTCTTCGGGCCTGCTTTGATGGGGAGGGCCCTTTCCAGCACGTCCTGGCAATGGAGCGATCCGAGCTGCAGGAACTTGGGGCTGTTACGCTCACAACTCTGACAAACCAGATGAAGTCTTGGAGCCTTTAGGCTTCCGAGCTTTGAGGTGAGGAGTTTGGGCGTATGGAAGAGGCGAGGCATATGGTTCGTGGCCTGATGAGATAGTGAAACATTCTACTAAGAGCCTCACAGACAAAAGCAAAGAGGGACCCTACAAGACTAGTGACTAGAACCTGCCTATAGAATGCAAGGCCATGCTCTGACTGAGATCGTATGTCGAACATGATGTGCCAGTTAAAGATCTGAGCCGCTACAGACAAGGCAAAGGGTTGAAGCTAAATCAGACGGAGAGGCCAATATCATGGGTTATGACAGCCGGGAACGGTTGAGGGTATATGAGTGACTTGAAGAGTCGTCGCGGTTCCACTGGAGTTCAAGACATTGCTGGGAGCTGTCGGCCGCAATGATTTCGGAGGCCACTTGACCGAGCCTGGGAAGACTCCAGCACCAGGTTGAGTCATTTGCCCCAGCTGGGGTAGCAGAAAGCTGACTTGAGCCCTGCCATTAGAAGCAAGTGGCACGGGGTGCATGCACGGCGAACCCTCCACCCCCTCAGCCGCAGCCGGAATGGTCAGCCCGTGCCTTTTCGGCTCCTGTGGCCTTGCCATCTCCGCGAAAGTTGCCCAGTCATCCCACGACCGAGCCGCAGCAGCCACCCGGCATGATCCTCGTTGGCATTGAGTTCTTCTCTTTCCAACTAGGCTTCGTGCACCGCAGTCGTTCCCTCACTCTCTGACAGCAACTGTTGAGACAACGACGAGTCGACCTGTGTCACACCGGCCCCCACCGCCATGTGAGGCTGTGGCAGGAGAGCCTTGATCTGTCACCCCCACCAGATCTGTATGAATTGCAGGTCCGAGTTGTCAAGCTCCGTCACAGCGTCACCTTCACCATCCGCACAAGCATGAGAGCCTCGAAGCCGGTGAATCAGGGATAAGGCCCGTCTCACAGGTGCCACCGTCTCTGTCTGTGACAGGCGATGGTCTGCGAGAGGGGCCCCCATCCCCATGGCCATCCCACCAGCTGTGCTCGTCGACAAGCTGCCTTCGTGCCCTCCCCCTTTGCCATGCCCACCATGGTGTACTTCACGAGCTCGGTAAGAAGGCGGGGCTTGTGCACCAGCTCGTTCTCGATCCCTCAGGGCCCCGTACCCGAGGAAGTTGCGCATTCTGGCAGTCGCAGCATTGGAGATACCCAGTTCCAGCTGGCGGAGCGCTTCCTTCCGGCCTTCTGCATTGCAGTGATCAAAGGCTTGGATGAGGACTCTGACTCATTGTGTCCCAAGATTCATCCGAGCAGTGCTGGTGCTGCTGTTGGTGCTGCAGCAAACGTATGCCTAGCTGAAACCTTCTACTTGCAGCTCGAACTGGGTCAGTCCAAGGAGTTCTCCCCTCTCGGACACAGGCTTACAGGATTGCGGATCCTTCAAAGGATGATGCGACTGAAGGCGGCAGCTGCTTTCGGGGCGTTAAGATCGGAAAGCACGGCTTCAACACACTTTTCTGTACGGTCCCTGGGGCCCACAAGTACTAAGTTACTAAGGGACGCACGTTCAGGAGCCCCAAAACCGCCAACCTCACAACGACCCTTGCACTGCCAGTCCTGGAAGACGTAAACGGAAGACCCGTATTGCTGCCTCGCAGTGTAAGGATTTGGGTGTTAAGGTGAACCTCACCATACCATCAACCCTCTCAGCGTGAAATGCAGAACTTTCAACCCGATAACCTTTTTCAGTCCCCATGTCCTGAACCCTGAACACCTTGAGGCCCTTTCTCCTCGACCCGTATTATGGCCCCAAACCTCCCGAAAACCACCTCTCCGAAAAATACCTGGTTGAGGGCCTCTTTCTTAGTCGGCCTCTGAGCTTCGTGAAGCTGAGAGCCTTGACGACTCTACGTTCATGTGCCCAGGTGTGGATTACATAAACAACAGTAACCCCGCCACCCACCACGCTCCGCTCGCGTTAAGAAACCTGGCGGTGAAAATGAGCAAAACAGACATATACAGTCGTATGGCAAAGTTTTTTGCTGTTGTTGCCCCCGGTGCTTGTTTTTGTTGCTGTCGTTGCGGGGAACAGGTTTTTGCTTGTTGCATGTTTCCCCTCCTACTTAGCAAGGACCGCATTGCAGGATACTTCAGAGACCTGTTGACTACAGCCTCAGGTTTCGAAGCTTTGTTGCTCGTTGCGGGGTGTGCTTTGTTTTGTTGCTGTCGTTGCGGGGAAGGGGGGAGCGTTTTTTTGCTGTCGCTGCGCGTCCCTGATTCTGAGCGGCAACAACACCGAAAACACGCTCGCCCCTTCCCGGGTGCCCCTCCCCCCTCCCCCCGCTGGGCAACGACAGCAAAAGAAAACGAGCTCCCCGCAACGACAGCAAAAAAGTTAACCCCTCCCCCCCTCGACGACAGCAAAAAACAACTCTTACCGTCCCCGGAGCACTTTTTTTTCTGTCGTTGTGGGGATCCGTCATGTTTGTTGCTGACACTGCGGGGGCGTGATGTTTTTTCTGTTGTGACGGGGATGGGTTCACTCCTTCACTGGCTTCCAGGGTCCGCGCAAAAACAGCAAAAAGCGACTACAACAAAAAACACACGATCCCATGTTGCAACGCACATACGCGCATGAACAAGAGTTGGCATGAGTCCGACTTGTCCTTCTCAGGTGAACACCAGGCCAGTGTTTGAGTCTATTGCTCATGAAAAGGGACCTTGTGCGTCGCCCGACCCTGAACTGACCAATGCAGTGCTGGTTGTGGCGGCTTTCACCGTGGAAGGCAAGGTTCACAAAAACGTCACGACCTTGCCCCTACATACCTAGTCAAATGAAATCAACAGGGGCAAGACCGGGGTCCCGGCATTGACTGGCAGTCGATGAAACCATTTTTCTTGTCCTTCGGCTGCAGCCAAGACCACATATCTTGTGGCAGGTGTGCAAGGCTTCAAGATGTTCAGGCTTTGCCACTAGCGCCTCCTTGGCCTTCCATGCATTGGGGCTTGCAGCAGTCAGCGAAGTGAACATTTAGGAAGCCAGCTTGGGCGATCGGCTGAAGGGACGAGGAAGGAGCACGAGGAGGAGGAGGAGGAAGGAGAGGGAGGAGGAGCGAGGAGGAGGGAGGAGGGAGGAGGGACGAGAAGGGGAGGGACCGGAGGGAGGAGGAGGGGGAGGGACCGAAGGGATGAGGAGCTTTCCGGAGGAGGAAGGAGGAGGTTAGAAATGCTCCTTCACTCTCTTTCAGTCTGTCTGTGTGTGTTTGTGTGACCACTCGTTTCCGTGTGTTTGCACGCACATACTAAACACACACATTGCTACTTCCCAGGCGCCGGGCCGGATTGAAACTCCGAACGACGCCGGTGTGGACCCTGGGTGCACGAAAGAGTTCGGTTTTGCGAACAGACACAGAACGGTGAGTTTCCAAGCTGGCAAAAGCCCAAAAGTGCTGACTCCGCCATCACCTTCTGGTTGTAATGGTAGTGGTGGTGGTAATGGTGGTGGTAGTGGTACTCCTCGTTGCAGCAATCGGAGGCGTAGTCGCAGCTTTAGTCCCAGCCGTGATCGTCGTCGTCGTCGTAGCAGCAGTCGCAGTAGCAGTAGCAGTAGCAGTCGCAGTCGCAGTGGCAGTGGCAGTGGTAGTGGTAGTGGTAGTGGAAGTGGTAGTCGTAGTAGTAGTCGTAGTAGTAGTCGTAGTAGTAGTCGTAGTAGTGGTAGTAGTCGTCGTCGTCGTAGTAGTAGTAGTAGTATTTGTAGTAGTAGTAGTAGTAGTAGTAGTAGCAGTAAAACAATGTCGTAGTAGTAGCAGTAGTAGTAGTAGTAGTAGTAAAACAATAAGAATTAGAGTAGTAGTCGTAGTAGTAGTAGTAGTAGTAGTAGTAGTAGTAGTGGTAGTAGTGGTAGGAGTAGGAGTAACATAGCCGTAGCCGTGGCCGTAGCCGTAGCAGCAGCAGCAATGGCAGTAGCAGTCGTCGTAGTAGTCCTCGTCGCGGCATCGGCAGGGGCAGTGGCGGTGGCAATTGCACACACGCACACACGCACGCACGCACGCACGCACGCACGCACGCACGCACGCACGCACGCACGCACGCACGAAGCACACACGCACGCACGCAAGCACGCACGCACGGACGCACGGACGCACGCACGCACGCACACGCACCCACGCACACACACACACACACACACACACACACACACACACACACACACACACACGCAAACAAACAAATCCGCTCTTCGGTCGCTTCGGGGCCACAAAGCCGAACTCTCACAACAGCGATAGCGAGGAGCAAGAAGAAGTACAAATCAAGGACTCACAGACAACAACACTGAGGCAGTCTAGCGAAGTCTTCACCTCTGGACCTCTGCACAAACCCTCGAAGTTCAGGGCTCCCGTGCGGCTCCCCGGACTGTATCCTGTCTGCCGGAGATAACCTTGGGCCTGGGCACGCTTCCTGTCTCTACTTGTATATGCATGCACGTGTATATATATATATATATGGAGGTATAGATGTAGATACATAGATCTAAATGCAGATATAGATATAGATTTAGGGGTTTGTATGTATAAACGTTTGATTGAAAAGCATACTTACTATTTGCACGTATTTGTTTTTGAAATCAGGAATATGGATATGTACGTTTTCCTATTCATGGTTGTTTCGATTTCTAATTTTGGTCATATCACTACCTATTCATCTGCCAAAAAAGGTATCTGGACAGACAGGCATATGCTTCAAAAGGATTCTTTCTTGTTCAGGAATGGCCATTTCATCTTGTGCGGACGACTGCACGAATGTCATCTATTCAGACGGCCGGTGTCTCATTCGGGTGGTCTTTGGGTGTCTCCAAGTACTGAATGGGCGGTTTGAACAGAACCTCACCATTCAGCGTATTCTAAAGGTGGCCGTGTTGCACTGTCAAGCACTCTTCCCTCTGCACTGCCATTGCCATCCGATGGATCATGCCCAATCGTTCCCCCACCGCAAAACTTAGTGATTCGCGAAAACATACCATCGTGCCCAACTTTTTCCAAGCTCAGCACCTCAGCTGGCCTTTTTCAGCCATTTTGCAGCAGGCAAGATGACGCGGCTGCGGCCAGTCTCTGGTACAAAGGGTGGGTCAAGCAAGCCCTACATGCCCGCCACTCCGTCTGCCGCGAAACTGCCGTCGTGCAGTTGTCGCTGGCATCAGTTTCAGTGTCCACATGCTGCACGTTTCCAGTTTTGGCGCTTCTTCCAGCTCATGCTAGGCTTTGGTGGCACCCAACAGTATTTGCGGTAGTACCATGTAATCCCTGCCGTGTAAAAGCCGTTGGTTGCGATGAACAGGAAAGTAGCCGCAGGCAAGCTGCTTGCGGTCCACGGCACCCAGGTGAGCAGTGCTCCCCTCATGACCATCCTAAAATACTCCGCAGTATCCTCCTGACCCGGCTGGGGCGGGTTGGCATTGAGCTCAGCGTTCGCCAGCAGTGCCAATGCAGAGAGACACGGCAGTACCCCATAGGGGTCTGGAAGCACCAAAGAATCCAGCCACAGGCTAGGTGATGTCACAAAGCTTCGGAAGGAGTCAGGGTGGTTCATGATACCATAAAGGGCCCCGAAATATGTCAGACCAATGGGAAGTACGACACCGACTTGGTAACCTAGGCCTTGCACTGGGTGGAAGCCCGTCTCTTGTGTGAATGCCTGAAAGCGTTCCGTGGCTTTCTGCAAGTCGGCTTCAGCTTTCTCAGCCTTCGCCGCGCCTGCCGCCCCGCCGAGTGTGCTTTCGCCGCCGAGGCCACCCCTCCGTGCCTGTGCCTCGCTGTAAGACTTCGCGAGCTCCATGTACACAGGCATTAACACCAAGGCATCACAGCGGCGCCTGAGTGATGTAAGGTTCCAGGGTGCAGTAACCAGGCGCGTGAGCAGCGCTGCAGCCACCACGGCAGCACCAGCATCGCCGGTGGCTGAATGCAGAAGCAGAAGGCTTTGCTGTAGCACATCCATCAGCAGCCATGGCTGGTAGAGGTCAAGCGGGTTCGCACCTGCATCCGCTGCTGCCGCACGCAAAGCACGGAGGACCTCTTCCTCTGCTCCCGTGCGAGGTGCAGCTGCGAAACCACGCTGGAAGCCCCACAGCCGTAGAGCCCTGCTCAGAGGCCGACTCCGACTTAGTGACATAGAAATGGGCGGCAGGGGTGCAGCGACTTCAAGTGTCTGCCAGCCAAAATTTGCAGTTGAATCCAAGGATTGGAGGACAAAAGAATCGTCAGACACGAGCTCAACTTCGCTCTATTATGGCCCTTTTTGACACTGCCCTAATACCATAACACCTTTCCCAATCCAGCCCATGCAGATTACCTCTGGCGTCCCGGCGCTTGCCCTTCTCGCCGCCTTTGTTCACGGGCGGAGGTGGCTGCTGGATGCCTCCAGGTTTTGCGCTCTAGCCCAGAGATGGCTCCGTGCTAGGCAGATCAGGATTTTGACGGGACCCCTTCCGGGGTCCAGGATCAGAACATCCTCCTGGAGTTTGAGGCCGGTCATACAAAAAAGAACAGACCAAACAAACTCCATGCAAAACCCATGGAAACAGCATGCTCTCTCAAACAGCCCACCGTATACACTAAACAACCCGAAACTACTCCCAGGACCCCTCCTAACAATTGAATTCTACCAGCTACACCCCTTGAACGATGAAAGCCTAAAACCCCAAGACCACCCGGTGCAGGACTTCTGGAGTCTGGGCTTGATGCAGGGTGCTGGGCTTAGAAAGTCAGACCTGGGGTTTGGGGCCAGGTTTGCGGTTCGGTATCTGGAGATTTTGGTGGGAAGGTTGCGGATCTAAGGTGTAGGGCTCCGGACCCAAGATCAAAGCAACAAATGTCGACTCAGAGAGACCGGAGCTGCTTCACGATGGGCCTTCCAAGCCTCATTCTACCCTTTCCTAAACGAATCAAGCCGTGGAGGAGTTAACGAGACCGTCCACGGCTTGCAACCCTAAACCCAGAGCCCAGAGCAACAGACACCAAGCTCCGATTCTGTAGATTCTGTACATCCATGAAGGGAGTTACCAACCCCCACAACCCAACATCCCCAAACAAAAAATGCCTGAGCCGGAGGCAGCCATCAAACCTTCAATCCTCGAAACACTGAGCCTCGAGAACCTAAACCCATCTAAACCCTGAATGGCAAACAACGGACACTTTTCTATTCTAATTTCTCTTCTAAACCGACACCCATACACTAAACCATAACTTTGAAGAACGGACCCTGCGAAACCCCAAAGTCTAAACCGAGCCTGCTGGCGGGGCTCCCTTGAAGCCGGAGCTAGGGGGGCCCTTCTTGCCGCCGAATCCTCCCGTACATATCAAAAGATCGAAGGCCTCTAGGGTTCGAGTTTTAGACTTGGGGGGCGGCGGGTGCACAACACGATACTTCTTGACATGAAGGGTCTCCTCACAGCAGCCCATTTGCTGAGACGTTGGGGTACACCCACGACTCACGACTGCAACAAGTTTTTGGCTCCGTCCTCCTGTAGTACTGACACAAAAGGCCATAACAACGCCTGCCAATCGCATCCGAAACACGAAACAGCCCGACCGTCTATGCTAGGACTGTTCTGTTCTTACTAACCGTAAATTGATGACGACTGCTCTTGAGGGGCGAAATGTCCACGAACACACGCTGGGTCCGGTGGGGGTGGGGTCCATGTCTTGTTTCTTGTATCCCTAGCTCAGGCCCGAGGGGCAGGAAGAACTGCAGCTTCCAAGGTAGAACTTAGAGAATTTCGGCTCGGGGCGCATGGACCTAAAGCGGATAAAGACTTCAAGAAGAAACTCCAAAGCCTGGACCCCGGGTGCGCTACGCAGCCCTGAAGCTCGTGCCACATTTCGCGCCTTTCGCGTCGAATCTGTCGGCTATTTGGCCTTGGCCCTTGAAGCCCACGGGTTGCCTGACAAGCTTCGGGCTAGGCATAGGTGGGCTTACCGGTTTGGGGCTGAAGTGTCTTAGCACAACGATACGGCGGACGCACTCGTCTTGCAATCTCAATGCTATTAACAATCTCACTCCTGCTGCGACTCTAACAACTGGGACAAGTTGAGGGAGGCGTCTGAGCAACCATGGTCGAACGGTAGTGGCTGGCCTCTGGGTAGCGCCAAATGCGGCGCTGTGCCTCGTGGATATCGGCAGGGATATCGATACCGGGGCTTTATTAATCCTTCTAGTTATGGTAGCACGCAACAGAAAGTCCGCTCATCTGGAACAAGACTGCCTCGGAAACGCTACTCGCGAAGCGTTTGCTTACAAACTGTACGCCAGGACGAATTCAAGCAACGCGAATACAAGTTTGGGAAAACACTGGAAAGAGTGTCGAGCATTGCCGTGACCGTACCTTTGACAATGGTGTTGTCACCGCGATCGTTGGCCCACTCGCGAATGACCGCCGCACTCCCACCCCTACCGCAGCGGATTCCGCAGGCTTCCAGTCTGCAGGGGCTCCGCGGGTGTCCCGTGCGCCCCCCGCCCCCGGCAGTGTTGGGAACTCTTCATCCGCCCTCCCAAGGATCAAAGACCTTTGCCCCACAGCATCACCAATCGGCATGCTGCTGTTCAACTGATGTGGTAGATTGTCAGTCCGAGTGTGCTGAATTGAATCGCAGTCAGTGATTTCCGTGATGAGGGTTGGGACACAAGCATCGACTCCCTGGCATTGGGTGAAACCAGAAGGCCTCCGGTATGCCGCCGCAGTCTGTGCACCACGCGAGGAGGAGCTAGGAAGGAAAATCAGCATGAGATTCAGACGGGTCGGAATCCTGAAAATTTGCGCATACGAATATTCCAATGTATATCTTCTTGATATCCCAAACTGCCAAAACTGGCCGTAGCGATCGCTGCCGCAATGGAAGCTGGCAGCCAGAATCACAGAATCACATCCCGGCAACCATTACCACCGCGCTCAAGAGGGTGCTGTCGAGCACAACTTGCATAACCGTGAAGTTCAAGGAATGCTTAAGCTCCTGAAGTTGGCTTTTTCAGGGCCCGGGCCCGCCGGGTGCTTCCCGCAAGGAGGGCTCTTGCCGTTGGAACCCGTCGCGGAGAAGAGGGCCTCTGACACCATGGCTTGCTCACGGTGACGGGGATTCAGAGTTGAGGATGATGGGGTATGGCGCCAGTTCGGGACGTAGGGGGTGGGATGCAGGCCTCAGGGGCGAAGCCAGTTCTCTTGTGACAACTCTCCCTTCCAATCCTGGCATCCTCCTCGCAGCTAAATCCGGCTGCTTTGAACCAAAACCAAAAACCTCCTACTGCCTTAATAAGGTGCCCAAAATGTAACCCATCTCACACCCTCAACACCTCTTGATGTGGAGCGCGACCTTTGGCTTCGGCATGCGCCATATTCCACTACTCCACTACGGTCGACCTCGTGCGAACCTTCATACAGGCCGCTCTTCCGGCAAGGCTGTTGTCCGCACATCTCTTTTCTGAGCTTGCAATGCTTTGTTTGCAATTTGCATTCTACAGAATCTGCCAGTGCGGTATGGTCTGGTGCCACACAACTCACGGCGCTCTCGCTTCTTTCGATTCTCTGACTCCTACAGGATCCCCTCAGCAATCCTACATCCTGTCCGCAGTTTAAAAACCACTCTTCACGCGAAAACCATGGAGCAAGACTACAAGCACCTGCTGAACTGACCGAGCATTTAGATAGTTATATATATATATATATATATATCTTCATATTCTTAGATAGCGGGTCGCATGAGGCACCCCCCAGTCCAAGCCCTTTGTCGCGGCACCTGCAAGCCGGTCCTGATAAATGAAATCACAAAAGCCACATCCCCAAACAGTCACTGCTGCCCCTATCCCCGCCCGGATCCCTCTTCCCTCGAGCTACTGCCGCTCTGGCTCTGCTTCCCTTTCCCACTCCCGCACACCCTGGACCTTTCGAAGGAACGAAGTCTCCGCCCTTCTTGCCACCTGCACAAAACTGACCGTTCTAATGCTACATGGAAACTGGCAAGTTTCAAGAACTTGCGAATCAACGAGCTCAATGTGCGACTTGCAGCGGCCAGTATGCACAATCCCATGCAATGTCCACAGCAATAGATGTGAAAGTCAGCGGCTGTGAAAACTTACAGGTGCTACTGCGAAGTGTCCTGGGATGATGCGGCACATGTCCTAACAGCACTCACTACAACAGCAAGCGCTTTGGCGCATCACCATGGAGAAAAAAGCTAAACACTTGACAACGACAAAATCACTGCAGGAGCAGCAACAGCTTGAAAACGTCGACCCTCACAAGCAGAGAGAAAGAGATAAGAGAGAAGAAGCTTCAGGAAAGAAGGCAATCACAACTCCCACAACCCCCATCGAGGCCTGCTCGGATGGTGCCTCCTGGCCCAGCTGCCGGCCCCCCGCAGCCTTGCAACCGACCGTCGGGCCGCGTGAAGACGCTGCCCTTGCTACCTAAAAGCCTGGGCGGCTGGGCAGCTGGGCAGCTCTGGGCGAGGCTGAGGTCGAGGTTCAGAGAGCTTCAGTTCGCTTGGTTTTGAGAATTGGAGGATAAGGGTTCTTGCAAGTTACGGTCGTTGCCAGCTGGGCGTGATTTCAAGGGGCACGCTCACCGGATGAATAGCGTTGGAACTGGAGGGGCTTCAAAGTGCGAGGCTGGATCGGGAAACTAGTTTATCAGTGAAGATGCTTCTGCGCTTCTGCTCTGGTTGAAACGAGCACATGCGGAGCCCTCCTGGACAGGGTCCGGACCCCTTGGGCGCAGGAGACGAAGGCGCCCTGGAGAGGCTGCAGAAGTTGAGGGTCTCTCAAACAGGGCAGTTTGAATGGAAGGCAGGACGACCTGTTCGTGCCGGACGCAACGATCCTGACTTTCTACCTACCAAACCGAATGCCACATTAAAACAGGGTTGTGTCAGAAAACCATGTCTCCGACTGGAGGTGTCGGTTCTGGGGGCCCTAAGTCGTTTGCTCGTTTTGGCCGGTGGTCCGTGGCGCAAACACGCAGGAAAGCCGAGCCGAAAAGTGCTTCCTCTTCTCGACATTTGTTTTTGACCTGAGCCTTGCAATGAAAAGGGGACAGGGCTCGGGCGACTGGGGCAAGGCAACTAGAGCAGGTGAGCGGATTTGGAGGATCCTTCCGGTACTCTTGTTTCTGGGAACCAAAAGCCACAACGATTCCACTCGAGAGATGCTGTTCAAATGGGACCTGAATCGTGACCAGTAAAAGTAAGTAAGACCCCAAAGTAAGTAAGGCCCCTGCTCTCTGCGGAAGCCTCGGCTCGAGCGTCCGAAAAGCCGTGCGTCCGAACAAGCAAAGCCTAAAACCGCTTATTATTGCAACTTTCCAAGCTCCTGCAACCACCCCTGTCCGAGCACGCCACCCCCTTTGGCATCTCCTCCGCCTGCACCCTGCACTCACTTCCATAATGCACGTTGCCGCTACCTTCCTGTCCGAATCTAACGCACCCGGCCTTGAAGGAGCTGCGGAAGAGACCACCGTCCTTGCCTCCAGAAATCGAAACATGGCCGCCAAATAAGAACATGAGGACGGCAACGTCACAAGTCCCCGACCCGCGCTTTCCGAAGCACGAAAGGTTGCTGGCCTCAGAATCTGTGGTGCTAGTGAAGCCCCCGGCATCGGATTCAACGATGGTTAGTTTTGTAAATCCATGGCTCACGACGAACCTCATAACCTACACCAGTCTCTCGAATAATTCCTGCAACATTCCAGAACTGCAACCCCGGAATTCTAAGCAAACAGTTCCGTACGAGGCTGGTGCCCTTTGCCATTGGTGGTCGCGCCTGGCTCAGCAACGGCAATCTTCTGATTCAGGATTCGGCTCTGAGGCTTCGGGTTAAGGCCGCAAAGCTTGAAGACCAGGCCTTTGAAAGGACCTGCTCCTTTCTTCCCGGCGAACCTGCTTGAACATGATGCGAATAGCGGATGCAAACACTGAATTTGCCACATTTGCTCTTTCTCTGTTTTCGTTGGGCTTGGAAAGCCGCCCTTTCGCGAAAAAGAAAAAGTGCACACCCGCTTCTGCTTGGGAAGGGCTTCCGTCT
Source organism: Symbiodinium sp. CCMP2592 (assembly GCA_905221615.1). Lineage (NCBI taxonomy): Eukaryota > Dinophyceae > Suessiales > Symbiodiniaceae > Symbiodinium > Symbiodinium sp. CCMP2592. Next base: position 306,925 of record CAJNDT010000004.1, read on the forward strand.
CTTTCTTGAGCAGACAAAAACCTCTCTACGAGTGTCGAAACAAGCACCAAGCCCACTGCGCAGCAGGTGCCGACGATTTGCCACCTTTGGCCTGGCCATACCAAACAAAAGCAAGCAGCAAATGCCTGATCAAACTCATTACACGAAGGACTAAATTCAGGCCCGAACTGGCCATGCCATTCTGCGCCTTTGCAGAGCATCCAGCCCATGAACAAAGCGGCACTTGAGCCCCGACATATGCAAAGCGCACCGGGTCTGGAACCTGATCGGTTGTTGTAGAACAAATGAATTGATCGTGTCGATAACTTTCCAACTTTCGGGACTGATTCAAGGAACTCTGTCTCCAACCCCATTCCCCCCGGGCGTTGGTGTCCGTCTTCATTCTGCGCCGACCACGTGCATGTTCCGCTGAGTGATGTCATGATTCGATTAGGGCATTCTCTTACACTTCGACCTCGACCTCTGCCTTTTCCATCTAAAGTTACCGCTTCTGTTTTTTTTTTCACGGACCTTTTTGCAAGCCTCCGGGCGCGGTCCCAGTGCAACCAACCATAAGTCCAGAACCAACCAAACCCCTAACCTCCTAAGAACGAAGCGAAGCTCACCCCATGCGGGAGGTGAGAGGAGGCGCTTCGAACGAGTCGGACAGGACATCACTCAAGAGAGGAGCCTCGCCATCGAGATTGGCTGTGTTGGAAATCGGAAGGGACAGCAGGCTGGCAGCAAAGGAGCGTGCAGCAGCGATGGAGAGAAGCCCAGACCATCGTGCGACAAAGGCGGCGACACACGCTGCGCGCTAGGACACGGCGGCACTGCGTGCTCGCGCCCGCGCAAGCAACCGAAGGAAGTCGGCAGCTTCGGCACTCCAGCGACCACCAACTTCAAGACCGAGGACAACCAGGCGACACCGAGGGGCGTCGGCGAACTCAGGGTAGGTACGTTCTTTGGCCCTGCGCGCCTCGGCCAAGGCCGCCCCGGCAGTGCTGCCGCGCCGGCGCCGGGGCGCACCAGCAATTAAGGAACATTACTTGCATGCGCATCATCCTCTATTTGTCACATTTGCCTGCATCTGGTCCGGCAAGATTTGTTTCTTTTTCGCACCTCTTTCCGTCTGCGAAGAAGTGGTCAGGTCAGTCGGCTACTGTCGCTACGAACGGCGCCAACTGTGCATTTACCTCACACATTCTTATGCAGTGCACGAAGTGGCTGTCTCCCCTTCTTCATTGGTCGGACATGCCTGCAAGTGGCTGAACATTCCACTGCTGGTCTTGGGCAGCAGCAGAAACTCTTCCCGGGCGGGCAGGTGGGAAAATTAAGAACACTACGGCACAGCAATTGTGCCACCGGAGCTGTGTACTCAACACCGATACACAACATTCAAGCACTGCTGGCATCAACACACTGTACGGCACTGCATGTAGATGTGAGAGACGGGTGCATTGCCAAACCCAGCCGAACCGCTACACCCGACACCGCTGAGTGTCGGCTGCCCATCGCTACCCGGCTGCGCCGGTGCTCGCCAAGTGCCACCTCCCAGTGTGGATGCCAGGGCACTGCGGCGCACAGATCAAGAAGCGCCACCACCTGCGTCGCCAGCCCGCTGTGGCTGCAACGCGCAAGGTGGGTGGAGCTGGTACAGACCGCGCTCGCACGCGGCGGAGGAGGTCGTAGGGGGTCGTCGCACCAGCAGCCGCCGACCTCGCATGCCAGCACCACGACGCGCGGCGGCCCTGCCGAACGAGTTCTAGGCACCGCGCGAGCTTGTCGACAGCCGCACCGTCGCGATCGCGGCTTCCAGGCTGCGGCGGCCCATCCGCGCGCAAGTGTGACGTCGCAGCACGGCGCTTCGCCGCGCCTGGTGGCGCCATACAAGACAAAACGAAGTCAAGCCGTCGCCGATCGTCGGCTGGGATCCGCGGCGCAGTGGTGTGCAACAGCCATTGCTGATGCACCACTCGGCCTTCAGCTCCGACGGCTTCGCGAGCGACCCGCACCCACGCACGCTCGAGGATCGAAGCTCGTCGAGCCAGCAGGCCGCTGCGGGTACATGCAGTGCAGTGATCGCCGAGCGCTGTCGATTCGTGCCGCAACCGGGCTCACCGTCGCCGCCACACCGAGCCGCTGCCAACGGAAGGGGGAGGCGCAAACGCCAGCGCAGGGCAATCAGCTAATTCGGGCGGCGCGAGCGTGCCAGCATCAGCTGGGATGGCGCGGAGCCATTCTCCAGCGTGGGCGCCGGACTGTGCGCAGCAATGCACGGGCATCGGCGTGGAGGCCGGAGAGGAAGCGCTCGCGGTCGGACGTGTTGAGTACGCGAGCTGTCGGTCTCTGCCAACCTCGAGGCCAATCGCCAGTCTCTGCCGGCTCGTCGGGTGCAGGCGCTTGGCGCAAGAATTGCACAACCTCGGTGCTAAACCTGCCGCCAACCTCTGTGCGAATGACGACCTGGGGAGGCCACCGCTGCGCAAGGTTGTGGGTGTCACGTGCGCGTCAAGGGAGACACGAGCGCGGCGTCACAGCACAAAGCTCCGCCTGGTTGCGCGTCGCGCCGTACACAACCAGGGCGAGGCGGCGCCGGTCCGCGGCTGGCACGCCAGACGCCGTGGTGTGGGCCAACCATTGCTGTGGCACGACCTGCCCTTCAGCCCCCAGTGCCTCTCTAACAATCTTGCTGCAAGCGCTCTGCTGAGACGTCGATAAAACAACTGTACGAATATTCACGAATTCGGAGCTGAACAACATCACGGCACCTCAAAATGCTGATAATCACAGCCTCATCAGACTCCCTACCCAAAGTCCAGACTTCCTGTCCATGCGTCGAGCATCAGGTACCCATTGTACCTTGTGCAAGTGGTCCACATCAGCCATGCCACCAGCATGCAACCAATCCGGAGAATACGACGCCCACAATTTCCGATCATGTGACGTGGCATGTTGGATGCCTCGATTTCCAAAAACAGAAAAGCAAGCCTGTAGCCGGCGAACATGACCTTCACCCCTGGCTCGAGTTCCTGTGCATTGCTCTTTACGAATCCGTTTTCATTGACTGCACGCCGATTGAGATGGACGTAAAAAGAATACTTGACGAAGCACGTGAAGCATTCGAGAAAGAGTCTGGCACATTGAAGGACTTCCTGAGTTCACACTGGCCACCTCAAGCCGACGAGCTCCCAGAAGGTATTACTGCAGAAGAAGCCATGCACTGAGTCTCTTAGTTGCATTTATTTCGCCTCATGTAGGGTTGGTTTTGGGGTCAAGCCTGAAGTCGCCGCGCGGTGACTTCGGGCGTGGGGTTTCAAGCCTGAAGTCGCCGCGCGGTGACTTCAGGCTTGGGGGTCCAGGGTTCAAGGTTCAGGGTTCAGGGTTGAGGGTTCGGGGTTGAGGGTTCGGGGTTCAGGGCTCGGGGTTGAGGGTTCGGTGCCCAGCTATGTGTGGAGGTCCCGGCTTCACAGCCCGGGCACCCTCAAGTCGAAGTGGCGACCGTAAGCCAACCAAGCCAACCAGCTACACGGGCAAAAAAACACTTGATGGCACCGGTAACAAATAAAAATATGCACAGCTGGAAATGCTTATGCCGTGAAACTTCCACGTGCCCCAACAACACCTTGTGTTTAAGAATTTTTCTCGCATTCCGCATCAGATCTGACAAGATATATGTTTCGTCGTCCTGCAACCCCACGAATTTTGCTTGAAGCTCGCGTGGCGGTCCTGGCAAGCAGTCCAAACATACAGGAACAGTCAATCGTGGAGTGCGCACAAAATTTTTTGGACAGGCGAATCCATGGTCCCTGCACGAGTACCAGCGCCACACGACAATCAAGAGCTGTGCCGCAAATGACATGCTGCACCGCGCACAGAGGCAACTACTACTTCGGCAAAGAACTCCCGCTTGTCAATCGACTTTCTAAGCACGAGCAGGCCTTGTTCTCGGAGGGGGCAAAGTGCCCTCCGCCTCCAACAGGGCGGGTCGCTTTTCAGCACGGCCACAAATATCCAGCCGGTTCCCCTCCACCGCCTGGAATGCCCGAGCTTCACCTGCCTTGCCTAGGCGGGACACGGAAGCCTATGCGGAGACGCGTTCCAGCCTTGCGTGCGCAGAAGTGGCAGTGGAGGTGGAAAACAGCGGTTTGCACCCCTTCGCTGTCCTCCCCGTGCAACGCTCTGTATCCGGGGTCGAACCATGAGCGAACGGCAGCAGCCCGGCAAGCGGGGGCATCTGCCCGAAACACAGCACCATTGTTAGTTGCGCCGCAATCGGCACTGCGTGCCTGGCCGCGTCCACAGGCGTCCCCTTGCGTGCCCAGCGAGCCCCGTTCAGGCCTAGCGCGCAGGCACCGCCTTTGCAAGAAGTCCTGCACGACGTTTGCCGGCCGGTGCCCAGCTGCCAGCCAAATCGATGAGCTGCTGCAGCCCAATACCAGACTGCCGTCCGCAGGTGATGATGTTTCACCTAGTCTTCGTATGTATATGTATATATATATATACATACATACATATACATATATATATATTTTTTTTTTCACGTGCTGACCGCAGGACGGTTGTTTTCAGGACTCTCGGTTGGGACGTCAATCGGCGCTTGAGAACACGCCCGCACCATGCAGCTTTCGCAGATTGATTCATGACGCATAGCAAAACTTTTTCGTGATAAGTCTACACGTCTGACCCGAGCCGCCAGCTTTTGCGGGCACAACTGTTGGGTCATCAGGCGCATCGATTGAAGTTTGCGAATAAACGCCCAAACAGCTCCGTTCCATCAACATGCATGCAAAGCCCCAGCAGCAGAACCCAGATTTTGGCAAACTTTTTCTTCAGGCCGCCCTGAGCAAACCGCACGAATTCAACCCTGCCTGGCGAGGCATGGGATTGAACTAAAACAAAACAGTTCGCGACCTGAGCGCTTCATTCCCGATCAGATATGCACCTCCGGCGTCGGCAGCACTTGATCTGATTAACACTGGTTGACACAGATGTTTCGAGTGAATTTCACTTGGTTTGTCTCATTTAGCGTTTGCGTATCTTCAAGCAAACATTCGTGGCTCTCGTTTTCTGCTTGCAACAGGAACGTTCGATTGAACTTTTGCTTTTCTTTGTGACTTTTTTATAAATTTGTAGCTTTTTGTCTTTCGAAAACGAAAACATGTAGCTTTGTCCTTGTTGGCTGTTGCAAAAGATGTTGTAATTGATTTTCCAACCTTTCACCCAACACACCAAACGTAAGAAGCCACACGTCTCCGCTTCAAAATGTAAACAGCCACCAAAACAAAGTGGTGCAAAAATATTGAAAACAAAAAATAAACTATCAAAACATCTTCCAACAGCCAACAAGGACAACGCCACAAATTGAAAAGACAAAAAGCAACAAAATCAGTTAAAATACAAACTCAAGCTTCAACTGGTCGTCGTTTCCGACAGGAATGACATTACGTCTTCGCATTCGAAGCGTCGAAGCGACATCTTCGTTTTTATCGATGAAAAAAATAAAATATTCAAAAAAAACAATTGAATCATCGAGCCCAATTCCGAAATTAATTCAAGCTTGCGAGTGAGCCTCGAACATTGAACCTTTGGTTCCCTGTGTTTTAAACCCAACCCAAGTTCAGCAAGTCCAGATTGAACTGGTTTGGATCTGACATTTACTTAAGTTTCTAAAAAGCAGTGGGGTTGGTAGCGTTTTTTTTGGCGTGAATGGGCCTCATCGACTACGGCTGTAGCACTCGGTCCCTACAAACAAACAGACAACAAACTAAGCAAAAACACTACAAAGCGGTGAGACAAATGCGAAGCTCTACAAGGGCTGCGGCGCACAGGCTTTGCCGGTGTTAGCCGTACAGCACAACTACGGAGCCTCAGCGACCGATCCGAAGCAACAAAGAGCCGTCGCTCTGAGCTGCCCAAAGCAACAGGTGGAGCCAAGTCCAAGCTCCGACAGCCGTTCTAGTCTCGCCAGACAACGGGCAGTCCCTGCGCTTTGTTCCGTCACGATCGTGCACACCAAAATCCAAAAGTCCAACGCTCACCGTGGCGAGCGGCTTCCAGACATGATGTGGGGCCAGAGTCGTTACGACTCAAAGCCGGCCAGATGCGCACCCCGTAGACGAAACCAAACGATCCACGGTGTGCAATACAGTGTCGGATTGGATGCCGGCGTCCAACGGCCACAATCGTCGCCCACAGTGCATGTGGCCGGGCGAGAAAGCTGACCGTGGGGAACAAATTGTGGTGCGTCGAGGCCCAACACAGCGCAACTCAAGGATCGTTTCCAAGGAACGGTATCGGGTCGCCTATGTCGAGGCTTGGGCCAAGGCAAGACGGCGCAGCTGCTCGGACAGGACGGGCCCCTGCGGCGACCTGATGCTGGTGGCATGCGAGCTTGCACCCGGCGCAATTCTCAGTGCAGGGGTTCATTCCATTCCAATCCTATGTGTTTATTTGCCCTGCTCGTTTGCCCAGCTGTCAGCTCGGCAAGGCGGCTGGACGTCGAGGCGTGCAGGGATGCTGGCCAACATGGATGACGCGCCCGCAGCTGCAAAGCAGGTTGCCAATGCCATGGGCTGCACCTGGTCTCGGATATATTTAGGTTCACAACGACAGCGAAGGCTATGACGGCACAGAGATCATTGTCATAGGCTTTTCTGGGCCTGAACCGAAAAGGGCCTGCCACAAGGCCTTGGGTTTCCTCACTGGTTCGGACAAGGGCTTGTTTACTGCAGCAACTGCAGCCAAGGTCCAGCAAATAGATATGAAGACGCGATTGAGAAGCGGCTTCGACCGGGAGGCGGGTGAGGAAGGGAACCCGCATGATGACAGCTGCCCCAACTGTGTTCCGGGATAACTTGTGGTGTGCCGCAACCACGGAACAGCGCGGTCAAGGCTCCCCCCCATCCTCTACTGCAAGCAAGCAGAGGCCATAATCAGCCATGCGAAGTGCACACCGACCCAACAGGACTCCGGTGGCCGTCATGCCAGAGCAAGAGAAGCAAAGATAGTGAATGAACCTCCACGACGTATGTCGTCGGTTTCCGCGGCACCACCTCAAGACTCCCCTAAAGGTGAAGCGGGTGCCTCACGAGGTCCGTCACCACTTGGCTATCCCAGATCATTGTCAGGAGCTCTGGCCGCCGCACCTGCTCCGGGCCCAGGGGCTCAAGCAGTGGTGTGTGTAACTCCCACGCAGTGGTTGCATGGCGGGAAAGAACCGCAACGACGTATGTCGTCGGTTTCACCGGCAACCAACGAAAGCGTGTTTGCCAGTCGGAGACGACAGCTGCCCCAGCAGGAGTCAAGGACAGCGTGTGGCGCGTCGCACGGCCGAAAGGCGCAGCCCAGGCTCCCCCCCCCCTCCCGCTCTGCAGGCAGAGGCCATAACCAATCATTGCGAAAGCACCCATCTGCCCAGACAAGACTTCGGCGGCCGTCGCGCCCAACAAGAGCAGCAAAGTTAGCGAATGGACCTCAACGACGTATGTCGTCGGTTGCCGTGCCATCACTTGGAGAGCCCTCCGTGGGTGAAGCGGGTGCCTAACGAGGTCCATCTTACTTAACGATCCCAGATCCGGCTAGGGGAGCGAGCCGCCGAGCCGGCACAACGGCCTTTATGGGCAAGGCGGCAGGAAACCACCTGCCCGCCTCGTGAGACTCAATCTTGCTCAGGGCTATGTAGCCCTCTCATCTTCCAAGGAACCGACCCAACGACGTATGTCGTTGGTCCCAAGGTCGCTAAGGGCGGAGGTCACCTGGCGGAGCCAGCCGCTGCATCGTACGGCCAGCGGTCGAGTAGGCGCTGCATGTCACGGCCACTCGATGGGAAGTGACTCTCCTTCAGAAGATAGAGCATTTGATAGTTCCCTTCGTTGTACATTTCCTTCAAACGTGAAAAGGCGTACTGGTGATTGTCATGGTCCTCGCTATGAAGGTGTGGCATCAATTCCGTGGATATGCAGGGAAGTTGGAGGCCGGGCCCGAGGCCCCCTTTTGTGAGGAACTCCTCCGCCGCAGCCTTCCAACGGTCCTGCGCCCTAGGGTGCCCCAGCCTGAACCAGGGGCGTGTGCCATCCGGTGGTGTCTGTGCCCGGCTCTCCTCCCGGGCGACCAACCGCTGAAGGAGGACCATCGCTTTGGCCTCAACTGCGTCGAAGTGCGCAAAGCGCCACAGGCGGGTCGGAAAGTAAAACTTCTTCTTCTGCGGCCCACGAATCCAGTAGGCGACAACCGCTCGGAGATCCCAGCCTTCGGAGGTGGCCGCAGCGCGAAGACGCCACAGGGCGCTGTGTAGTAAACCGGCAGCCTGAATCGCAAGCGACGGCTGAGCTTGTAACCCCAGCGGAATGTCCGCAAGTGGGAAGAGCAGTCGAAAGGTGCCGCGATAGGAGCCAGGATACGTAAACATGCGCGGTTCGAACTCACCGCGTCTGGCCGGAAGGAGTCCGTTCTCAAAGCCCGCCATCAATCGGTCAGCAATTGCAATCTGGGGACGGCCTACCAAGTCAGCTGGAACCTTGCATGTGACTCGCACCTCAATGTGTTGGCCGTCACGGGCTGGGGTAACGTTGGTGAGCTGCAGAAGTGGGGCGGCCGAAGGGTCGTCGGCTAACGCTCGGGTGAGGAAGAATAATAGTTGTACAGGCAACAGCACGCCGCAATGTAGTAGTGGTGTGCCCTGTGTCGTCTCGACACTCGTACTGCCTCCCCCAGCGGTGCGCCGCTGGCTAGAGCCAGCGCCCCGCCGGCTATTTGTCGGCAATGGGTCGTGCTTGGCAGTGGGGTCGCGCTTGGGAGCCAAGGACATCTGCACCAAGGCTGCCATCCCGGACGGGGGATTTCCGTCCCGCAAGAGCCCGGGGAAGCGAGCCCTTAAGTCCCGCGAGCTCATCAAGGAGCAGCCACCACGAAATCTCAGGACGGGCTAGTTCATACCAGGAGAGGTCGAAAACCTGTCCTTCAGGCAGGCGAACTGGGTCACAAAATTGTGCCAGTGCCACGGACACGGCAAGCAGTGGCGTCAAGCAGACGCGAAAGGCTTCACTCTCAGTGCAGCGCCGCAACATGAGGGCTCGATCGGCAAAATCCACGACTTTCACCCCAAAGTTCTGAGGGCTGAGCTTGACTTCACAAGCGGGCAGCGACAAGGGGAGAGAAAGCAGGGTGAGGCAATCAGTGGAATTGGGCAGCAAGTGCTGCAGTGCCCCGGCACATTCTATTCCATCAACCGGCTGCTGAAGTCTGCCTCCAGCTTGGTAACGCCGAAGCGTGTTATGCTGCTCTGCAAATTCAGTCTCATCTTCTGCCGGTACACACGGGCTGGCAATTGAAGCAACTTCCGGCACAAGGCGACAAGGCGGGGTTTCGACTGCGTCCAACAGGGCCGCCACACGTTGGTTCCACGTAGCGCTGGGTCCGGGCGGACCTTTCCCGCCGGATCATAGAGGGCGCGTGGAAGGCCCGTAGTAGCAACCGGCGGTAGCAAGACCGCTTCAGGGCAGGAATGGCGTATCTGCGACGACACATAGCGCTGTAACCTCCCAAGCAGCGTGGCATTGATCGTATCCGAGGCAACAGCATAAAGGTTTTATGCTTCCGGCACGGCAATGACTATTGACTCCGATGCACCGGCTTGGCTCCGGCACACGGTCGCTGGCTCCGCGCATCGTGTGTGACCCGATGAGAGACCGGTGGTGAGTGGAGCGAAGTGCACTGTATAGCCTTTTGGGGGGAGACACGCCCCCTTCTTTGTGCTCACGGAGGCGATGTTAAACACCTCCAGGCTCTCCATTTGCAAATCTGCTTATTGATCGATCTGTGCATTTTTCGCTCTGGAATTGTAGCCTCCGTGCACAATTGGATCGCAACAAGACATTTGCCAACCGTTGTTCGACGGAACTAGAACGGCGGCCGGAGCTTTAACTGGCTTACTAATTGTCTTGGACAGCTTGGGCAGGCCACTGTTGTTGTGGAACGGTTACTAAGAACCGTAGCTGGTGATCAACGGCCAACACCAGCAAAGTGTGCAAAGTCTGCATTATCTTCCGCTTGTTTGCAAACAGAAAAGGCTTGCCTTAGCGTTTTTTTCTTGACAGTCATGCTGAGAAAAAAGATTACAGCAAGCGGGCTTTTGTTAATCAGTGTTGGACATGCTGTACAGTCAAAAACTAAAAGCTTTTGCACTGGTTTCCCACGCATTCCGCGTTCCAAAAACATCCATCTACGACAGCTGGCCACTGCAGATTTTTTTTGGCGTGAATGCGGCTTGTTGGCTGGCACTTGGTTTAAAAAGAGAGCAAAACCAGCTGCGGCGCCGTACTGTGGCAAATCTGTGTGTGCATGTTGCAATTGTTGTCTTGTAAGAGTCAGAGCGCACTTCTTTAAAGCACAGGCAACAAGATACACATCTGAAAAAGCCACTGTATGCTGTACAAACTTTCACTCTGTGGCGTGCTACTTCGGATACTCTTTGGCTGCTCTTTCAGCTGCGATCACGCGGTTGCTGTTCTTGTAGTAGCCAGTTGTCGTCGATAATCTCTGTGGTACCGTTATGATACCACAAGTCCGAGTGGGCAGCCTGCTTCCCTGCGGTGAGAAGAACTGTACACGTGGAGCTCTGTGCCACCGTACTAGTACAAATAGTCGCGATAGCGAGTACAAGTAGAAGTCCCTGATTCCAGCGGGAGGTTGCTGATGAATGCTACTCTGTAAACCTTCCCAGGTGGAGGCTGGGAGTGCCAACTCGGCAACTGGTAACTGTACAGAAGCCGGCCATTGTGGATTAGGGTTGACAGGAGGGTTGCTCATAATCTAGCACCCGCACAGGTGCCCCTTCACTTCCACCTTGTGGAAGCTCCTCAACTAGATCCTCATACGTTAAGACCCTGGGGGGGACATCAACTTCGGGCCCAGGCGAGGGTGGCGGAGCCACATGAAGTTCTTCAGGGAATGGTACTTCTACGACATCATCAGCATACTGAAACCGCATGACTGGTCGCTGAGGCCTCTGAGGCTCGAACTCTGGTTCTTCCCTGTACACTTTTTGTCCTACTGGCCTATGGCGAAGCTGCGGTGGTTGGGGTGCAGGACTAGGAGGGCGAGGCGGAGGATCTACGACTTCCGTTAGGTCATCTTCGTCATCAAGCTGTGCTTCGGACAGCACATCCGCTTCCTCCTCGGGTTCGTCAAAGCTTCTCCGAAGCCACCGAGCGCTAGACAAAACCCTAAAACCCTGAACAAGCTTCCTACTCAAACATTTTGCTCCTTCCCACAGAACGATACTGCAGATAGCTACCATGCCAAGCAGCGCCCAGAACTCCCACTCATGAGTACTGCTTTCGTGTGAGCGGCCTGCGGCTTCTTCAACGACACCAACACACAGTAGCAAGGTCAGCGAAGCAATGGTAGACGTTGCAGGAGTCGCAACATCACAAGTCAAACTAGACAAGCCAAGTATCGCAATCAACTCCCTCAACCTACTCACAGGCACACTCTTTGTCCCCAGGTCAGCTCCATTGCTGACCCCTGGAACGTAACCTATGCCAACATTGTCAGCCTGAAACTCCTCCTTGAAGGCAGCAGCCCGTATTCTAAGATGTCTTGTACGCCACGACGCATTATCTACTGTGATGATCTGCAGGGCTGCCTTGTTGTCGTTTAGAACCGTGAGGCGAACATTACACCCAAACAGCTCTGATGCCAAATATTGATGTGCCCTACCAAGCTGATATCCGGTCATAGTGCTGAGTAGCTCAGCCTCAGCTGTAGATTGGGCGGTGAAGGGCTGCTTGCTCGACAGCCACGTGACCAAACACCCATCCTGATATGCTATGGCACACTCGTGGGAACGCCCCGCCGCTGGGGCAAAAGATGCATCAGTGTGCACGGTGATGTGATGCAAGGCCTCTGATGCTATGCCACATGACAGCTCCTGGGTACGATCATCCGCGCTGTAGGCCAGCACCGTATCTACGGTGTTGAAAACGTACCCTAAAAGGTGTTCAATGTAAGGCAGCGTGCCAGTGGGATTTCGGGACATGCTAGATGCCAACTTGCTTACACCAAACATCAAATCAGGCCTTGTCCTCATAGCTACCCAGAGTACTTCACGTAGCATACCCTGACATGACCTGAGTGCACTTGGGTCTCGTTCCTCAGGGCTCACCTCAGGAATTTCGATGTTACCAGGCGGCAACGGCACACACTGCATCTTGATGTGTGGGTACCTAGTCTGGAGATCACGAATGTAACCCTGTTGGCCCAACAGAAGTTGATCACTCTTCCACGCGAACTCAATCCCAAAGAAAGCCGCAGTGCCCTGAGATAAATCATAAATCCGGAATTTCCATTACCGAACCTGTTTCCCAAGTGGCTCGAAACTTGTTGACAAGAGCCAAAGCGAACACCCTCTGACCCATAATAAAGAGGTCGTCGACGTAGACTGCAATCCACGCCAACGCCTGGTCCTTACTGACATTGGGCAACCTAAGCGACCACACCTGGGAGTCAGCAGCCGAAGCATCGGATCAAGTGTGGAGCTCAACCTCCGTGAAATCCGAAAGTGAAACCGAAACCTCATGTCAGCAATCGTTTGGTCCCGTGTGATACCCCAGTCCCTAGGTGATTGAGGCAGGCCGTAAACGGCGCGGAGACACAGATAGAACTCGTCTTTTATCGGCGAGGCCGTGTGCGATCAAGACTTTGGGCGGACGAACAGCAATGAGCTCTGTAGGATTGTCAGTGAGTGTTGGCGTGGAAAAACCGCTCTGTAACCTCCCACTCAGGCGCACCACACTGATGGCATGTTCTTTTGGGGGTCCCTTGGGCCTTCAGTGATACTTAGGAGCGGAGGACACTCACCAAATCTCAATCTCAAGCCCGTTGCCGATACCACCTTTAGCATCAACACCGCAGCAACAAACAATCCTCATGGAACAACCTGCTGCAATCATCAGCGCTCGCTGAGTCCAAACCCCATCTTCCTTTACCATCCCGAAAGCGAATAGCTAAAGGATCCGGTATTCCATGTGCGATCGGGCATCCTCGAGAACACGCGAAGCAGATATGCCATGGTATGGGGGGCTATTCAAATTCTCCTTCACATCTGCATGGAGCCAGCTGCGGCCTGAAATTCTTTGTAGGACAGAAAAAAGAAAGGCAGCGTTCCGACGCTTCTGGTGACCCCTTATGGTATTATTCAGATTCGAGTCCCCGAGGCCTCGTAATCTTGCAAAACCAAGTGTCACTCTCGACTACATAACCGTCAACCCTGAAAGCCTCTGCACGGAGCCTCCTCTCGAGGCCGTCCGAGGCCTCATTTCCCAGGATTGAAGCCGTTCGAGGCCGCCCGAGGCCTCATTTCGCGGGGTTTGAAGCCGTTCGAGGCCCATCTGAAGCCACCTGGAAACCCCTTTAGCTTGCAAGATTACGAGGCCTCGGGGACTTGGGGCTTTATAATACTAATTGAGGAGTCCCCACCAGGCCTCGGGCCGCAACTGACTCCCTGTAGAATTTTAAGCCGCAGCTTGCTCGAAGTTCCCTTCAACTACGCATCTAAGCATCTGCGGCATCTGCTGCCCAGGAACAAGGTCCCAAGCTTGTCGGCGACGACGTAAAATGACCAAATCGCACAGCACCTTGGTGCCACGTGCCGCCGCAAGATGTTGAGGGCATCCTGTCCACGTCACTATGGAAGGCAACTGCAAGATGAAGATAGGCGTGTAGATGGACTCGTTCTGGCGACGCACGCTCCATGGTGGCCCGAGACCCCCGCTGCTGAAACCTTCTCAGCCAAGCGGCCAAGGAAAGAAACAAATTGGCCAAGCAAGTTCTCGAAGACACCTAAACCCAGCAAACCCACCCCCGAGCCCCTTCTAGGCGTGGTCAAACCCACCCAAACCCACCCCTTCCAAATATGGTCAAACCCACCCAAACCCTCTCAAACCCTTCTAAACATGGCCAAACCCACCCAAACCCGCCCAAACCCACCCAAGCCTTCTACATGGTCAAACCAAACCCACCCTCAACCAACCCCAAACCCACAGGCCGCATCAAGGCCACGAATAAGGCCTCGGGAGGCTTCGGAGGGCCTCGGAACCCCACGGGAGAGGCTCTGGAAGGCTTCGTCTCTGTTTCGAAACCCCACAAATGACGGTTCGAGAAGCTTTGCACTGTTGGTGAACACGGCAAGCTGCGCGACTCCAAATGTAGGGCTGAGAAAGTCCAGCAATTCTGGCTTCGCTTGAGTGGGCCTCCCTTAGATCGTCAGGTTGCCCTTGATTTAATCGCAAGATTGAACAGTGGGAAAACGATGCTGGTCAGCAGTCCACCATGAATGCTGAAGAAGTGGCTTTGATTCACGAGGCCATGCAGGGTATAGGGATTGCTGACTGTGCGGAGATTTTATGAAGGGCGATTGAAGTTGACGACGGCGGTGAGAGAATCATTACTGCGTGGACGGAGGCTATTCTGAAGACCATGTACCCCGCTGTTCCCAACAACGTTTGTGATGAGGTGTCACGTGGTGGACCCCGGAAAAAGGTTTCAAGAAACTTTGATGATTTTGCAAGCTTTAGGCTGTTGCTGACTCCATAAATCTTGGCAGTCGTAGACAGAAGCCTCGATGATCTTGTTGCAGCGATGCCTTCTAATTAAACTCAAAGATCTCGATTGGCCTAAAAAAGCTTCGAGAACCCTTGATGACATTGCAAACTGACGCTGATCTCTAGCGGATATATAAGCAGGATGAAGCACAAGAAATGATGCTGCCGGACGACCCCATTTCTGGGCCCACGAAACGAAAGCAAATCTGGCTTCGCCACCATGGGCCTCCGCAGTGCAATTCCGCTGGTTGTGGCATGTAAGGTGAGCGTGCAGCTGCTTTGGACAAGCCTTCTGGCTTTTTCAATCTTGTGTCTGCGTGATGCCCAAAACTACTGGAACAAAGGCAGGCGCACGCCCGGATCCAGCTGGTTGGCACCGAACATTTGCGACCCCCAAAATGGGGCCGATTCGCGGCTTCGAAAACAAGGCTGCGAAATGTGCCCGGCCTCCCTAAATACAGAGTCTGAGCATGAGTTGGAGGCCTGGAACCCCGACCCCAAAAATGGGGCCGCCAAACGGCCCCATTTTTGGGGTCGCGAATTCTTCTACTTTGAGGCACGCCCGCCTGACCACTACACGACGAGGCGACTGGCGGACAGGCAAGCGTCCACGCAGCTTGGCAAAGACAATCTTACATTTGGAGTCGCGCAGCTTGCCGTGTTCACCAACAGTACAAAGCTTCTCGAACCGTCATTTGTGGGGTTTCGAAACAGAGGCGATTGGCAAGTTCACAAACCTGGTTTCCTGACTCACAACTCTGTCCTTTCTATCAAACAGCAAGGAGAACTGGTGCTGCGGGCGCTGCACGCTCCTGACACTCACGAGCTCGCTCCAGAAGCCAACGTAGCTCGGCCTCTCCAAGGTTGCCAGCTCTTTTCATGAGCCCTTACCAGGCAACAATTTCCACCCTACCAGCAGTGCACTTGAGAAGCTTCCTTCAAGCTGCGCTTGAGCTGGTCACGCTCGGCTTTGAGTCTCTCTAAGTTGCCGTCCATCACGACACCAAGGGGCCAACGTCTACAGTCTGCAGCTTCAGCTCGTGGCGTGATCTGTGGATGTGTGTTTTCAAGTTGCTCACCATTGTCATGTCATCTTCAAATGCCACTGGAAGGGGTGGGTTTGGGTGGGTTTGACCATGCCTAGAAGGGGCTCGGGGGTGGGTTTGCTGGGTTTGGGTGTCTTCGAGAACTTGTTTGGCCAATTTGTTTCTTACCTTGGCCGCTTGGCTGAGAAGGTTTCAGCAGCGGGGGTCTCGGGCCACCATGGAGCGTGCGTCGCCAGAACGAGTCCATCTACACGCCTATCTTCATCTTGCAGTTGCCTTCCAGTGACGTCAGGATGCCCTCAACATCTTGCGGCGGCACGTGGCACCAAGGTACTGCGATTTGGTCATTTTACGTCGTCGCCGACAAGCTTGGGACCTTGTTCCTGGGCAGCAGATGCCGCAGATGCTTAGATGCGTAGTTGAAGGGAACTTCGAGCAAGCTGCGGCTTAAAATTCTACAGGGAGTCAGTTGCGGCCCGAGGCCTGGTGGGGACTCCTCAATTAGTATTATAAAGCCCCAAGTCCCCGAGGCCTCGTAATCTTGCAAGCTAAAGGGGTTTCCAGGTTCTGGAAGGCTTCAGATGGGCCTCGAACGGCTTCAAACCTCGGGAAATGAGGCCTCGGGCGGCTTCGAACGGCTTCAATCCTGGGAAATGAGGCCTCGGACGGCCTCGAGAGGAGACTCCGTGCAGAGGCTTTCAGGGTTGACGGTTATGTAGTCGAGAGTTGACACTTGGTTTTGCAAGATTACGAGGCCTCGGGGACTCGAATCTTTATGATACTATTAAAGGGGTCACCAGAAGCGTCGGAAAGCTGCCTTTCTTTTTTCTGTCCTACAAAGAATTTCAGGCCGCAGCTGGTCCAAATCCCTCTGGTGGACCCCGGAAAAAGGTTTCAAGAAACTTTGATGATTTTGCAAGCTTTAGGCTGTTGCTGACTCCATAAATCTTGGCAGTCGTAGACAGAAGCCTCGATGATCTTGTTGCAGCGATGCCTTCTAATTAAACTCAAAGATCTCGATTGGCCTAAAAAAGCTTCGAGAACCCTCGATGACATTGCAAACTGACGCTGATCTCTAGCGGATATATAAGCAGGATGAAGCACAAGAAATGATGCTGCCGGACGACCCCATTTCTGGGCCCACGAAACGAAAGCAAATCTGGCTTCGCCACCATGGGCCTCCGCAGTACTCTAGGACACCCGTCTTGAACGACCACTGGTACTCGTCCCAAAGTAGGATGCACTACAGTACAAGCTTTCTAACGCCATGCTTCATGAAAGTCCAGGCGTACCAACTTGGACATGGACACAATGGGCTCGCCATCACCTGAACCGATCAAAGTACCGAAAGCTGACACACCCATGTAGGTTTCACCTTCTGCAAGTGCAACCTTTCGCCATTCTACCGGTTCTTCACCTTTCCGTCTGGGACGAACACACAATGTAGCGCCTGAGTCTAGCAGACCAGTCATCCTCCCAGCTTGAGGTTTAGGGTATGGGAGGCCTTCAAGGGTCGGGTACAAAAGATCTTCGCGACCGCATCAATGCAAGACATCCGTTGGGTGCTTACCAGCTTCTCCTTCAAGGAGTTGGACTTCAAGGATCAGGTGCAATCCTCACTGTTCTGCACGAGAGAATCGCGTCCCTTCGAATCCATGAGGCTGATTGGGTCTCCTTATCTCCATCAAAAATGACCAGCTTCTGAAGCTCAGCCGTTGAAGTTTTCACCTCTTCAGCTCTCCCGTCATGGTCTCCACCGTGTGTGGCGAAAACCCGTTTCAACCCATTAAAAACCACTCCAAACCTTCGCGTCCCTCGGAACTCCCACCACTACAATCGTTTGTGAAGAAATCGCCCTCAACACACTAGTTCCCTGCATTTCACTTGGAAACTTTCGGTGCCGTCAAGATGAAGCCTTCAAGGTAGATTGCTTGCCGGCCAAGGGTTCGGTGGGGACACTACAGGTTGCGGAGCCTTTACATTAGGAGACTTCGAAGCAGCCGCAATTGGCGGGGGTCAGATTTCAGTGTATCTGTACAAACTTTGACTCTGTAGTCTACTTCGGACACTTTTTGGATGATCGAATGTTCTTTGTGATTTGTGCGTGTTATTCTTGCAGAAAAAGGGGCCATGCCTGTAAGCCTAGTCCGCCTGTCAGATGATCTTGCACAGCTCTGCTGTCGCGACCGCTGCAGGCACCGAGGCTCGTACCTGAGCCAAGCCATTCTGCAAATCATTCACGCTGTTGTTTTTCTAACTCTGTTCGTGGGTGTGGCTGTGTGTGTGTGAATGTGTGTGTGTATGTATGTGTATATGTGTGGGTGTGTGTGTGTGCAGGTGTGTGTGTGTGTCTGTGTGTGTGTGTGTCTGTGTGTGTGTGTGTGTGTGTGTGTGTCTGTGTGTGTGTGTGTCTGTGTGTGTGTGTGTGTGTCTGTGTGTGTCTGTGTGTCTGTGTGTCTGTGTGTCTGTGTGTCTGTGTGTCTGTGTGTCTGTGTGTGTGTGTGTGTGTGTGTCTGTGTGTGTTGTGTTGTGTTGTGTGTGTGTGTGTGTGTGTGTGTGTCTGTGTGTGTGTGTGTGTGTGTGTGTGTGTGTATGTGTGTGTGTGTGTGTGTGTGTGTGTGTGTGTGTGTGTGTGTGTGTGTCTGTTGTGTGTCTTGTGTCTGTGTGTGTCTGTGTGTCTGTGTGTTCTGTGTGTCTGTGTGTCCTGTGTGTCTGTGTGTGTGTGTGTGTGTTCTGTGTCTGTGTGTCTGTGAGTGTGTGTGTGGTGTGTGTGTGTCTGTGTCTGTGTGTGTGTCTGTGTGGTGTGTCTGTGTGTGTGTGTGTGTGTGTGTGTGTGTGTCTGTGTGTGTGTCTGTGTCTGTGTCTGTGTCTGTGTCTGTGTCTGTGTCTGCGTCTGTGTCTGCGTCTGTGTCTGCGTCTGTGTCTGTGTCTGCGTGTCGCTTTCTCGCGCTCGCTGTCTTTCGATCTTTCTGTCTCTCTCTGTGTTGGCTGTTAGCTGTCTTCTGTCTGCACGTGTATTGCACGTGTATGTGTTTCTATTGTATGTGTATGATCTTGTGAGTGTATGTACAGTGATAAACATAGAAAACAAGCAACTGCAAATACACCGAAGGAATCCCATAATCTCTTTCTGTTATTAGGGCCACCCTCCTTAATGTGGGAAAATTTGTTTATTAATACCGGGGGGGGTGTTTCACGGAGTGGTTTCATAACTCCTCCTAATTAGCAAATTTTCTGTCTAACTACGAATAACTATGAAAACTCATCGAGCAACCGTTGACCCTTTGACAGCGGTAAGTCGCGGCATGCATGCCGCTGATCTTTGACATTTGGAGCACTGTCGAAAACCCCGTCAACCTTGCACCGTGAGAGTGCCAGGAGTGTCCATAAAGGTTTTGAGGATGCTGCTTTCCGTCATCGTTTCAATGTGGGGCACCGTGGAACTCCCAGGGAACTCGCTTGGTTCTACTTGTTGGCGCTGGGTGCACTATAGCCGACATCTTTGCTCGAAGACCAAGCAGCGCAACAATGTTTCTTTAGTAAAGGCTGTTGCACCGAAACTCACTCCCATAGCTTGAAGCCTTTGTCCCAAAACGGTAGCGGGAAAGCTGCACTAATTAGTGTGACGCGCTAGTGAGGGCTTTGAATTGCTACGCCGGGCCGTGTTTTTGCTTCAACAGGGCCGCAGTTGACACTTGAAGTCAAGTCTTTTCAACAGCGGGTTGGACTTGAATTTGACGTGGGCAGAAGCAGCGCCAGAATGCACAATTGAACAGTCACCGCGCATTCGCACAGGTTTCGACACGTTTTTGAATCTCGTACACTTATACTGTGAAGAGCTGTGCTGCGGGGCCCGTTAGGAACAGGTATGTCGGCCACGATCATGCTTTGTCGGAGCTGAGACCGACAGTAGAGCGTGATCGGCAGCAAGTTCGATAACTAGCAGCGTTCGTGATTATGTTGTGGTTGTAACTCTATCCTGTTATATCATTAAATGAACACATACTAGCTGTACCTGTGGAGAGGCTTGGGGAGCTGGACTGGGGAATGGTGCAAGCAGAACTAAAGAAGCCGGCCGGCCCGACCAGAAGAGCTACAGAAATATTTCGCAAACAACATGCTAACTTGTCTCCTGAGGAGTCCGATGGAAGGACCGCATAGTGGCGGACGCCTTGAGAGAGGCTTGAGTTTGGACCAGAATTGAATTCGAAACCCGCCGTGTGGTTGATGCACGCCACACGTAGCGGGTTTAATCTGACGATTCGGGGGGCGGGGACTGTTCCTTCTCCACACCTTGCTCACTGCAAGTTTCCAACACGACAAGGCACAGCCGTTAGGCGTGCAGAGCCGTTGTTCATCGAGCCCCCCCCCCCAATGGCAAGCAGCCGCTTTGCAGATCATGGTGGGTCGAGATTGGTAACTTTTGTCTCATGTAGAGTCATGGCCCTTTTTAGCTTTTCGCGAACGTCCAGGTCCTGCAAGTTGTGGAGCTGCAGGATGTAGTGGGACTGCCTTCGCAATCGCAAACACTGCAGAGCAGAGTTGCCACTCAAGGAGACGGTCGTTTCAGCTTGGCATTCGAGCAGCATAGGTCCGACGTGCATGCTGAGGGAAAACAGAGGAAACCATGCACTTGGCAGTGACAGCTCGGGTTTAAGGGTGACAAGGTCGGCACAAGTCGGCACCGAGCTTTGAGCTTGCTCAAGACTTCGGGTCCTGCTGAGGGATTAGGTTGTGGGCCCGGCGACAAATACCAAAACGCAAGTCGAGAAGAAAGGAAAGGTTCACCTGCAGATCCTTCCGCCCGCTCGCTGATCCATAGCTTGCCTGCCCTATGGAGTCATCACACAGAGCATCTCTCGGTTCTCATTGAACCACTCGGAGGCCGGGTTGGAGTCCGATTACGGACTGGGTCGCGGTAGCGGATTGATAGAGAAGAATGGCAGGGTTGCGTGATTGTGATTGGTTCACGTTTTGTGATTCAGGGCTGGGAGCCCTGAATATCTCCTTCTTTTACATGTTGTGACGGCCTGAAGTCCCATGCACCCTCATCCGTGAGCTTTATTCCGTGGATGGATGCCTGCAGCGTCTGTGCTCAGAGCATTTCGAAGATTGATGTTTTTGTTGGCGGTCGGAGAAGTTTGCAGTGCAGAGTATGCAGTGCTGATGAGCGCTCCTGGTTTATAAGGACAGCCCTGAATCGGATATCTGCTTTGGGCTTAGGCTTAGAGGCTTAGAGCGCACCGAGTGCATTGGGCACGGAAGCCTTTCACCTCACCCAACCGGCAAGTCTGCACCCTGCTTAGACCCTTTATCTTGCCTTATCCGAGCTTCAACGTGGCGAGCCAAGCTGACGAGCCCTTCAAGGCGCGCTCAAGTGTTGAGGGTTCATGTACTGTTTGATGACAGCAATGGTGTGTCGGCTATCGGTGGGATGGCGACTCTGAGCAATGGTCAAGCTTCAGCTTTAACCTTCGGAGTCTCGGGGGCGTAAAATGCACATGTTCGCCTGGCCCCCCTTGAAAACCGCACCCCACCCCGTCAGCAGCATTATCGTCAGTGGGGTGTTCTTTTCATTTTGCCTTAGTACGGGCCCCCCTTTTTTCTTGGCAAAGTTGTCTGTCATCTGTTGAGGGCATTGACCGCTTGATTTGTCAAGACAGAAACTTTACCACTTGCGAGCCATCTTTGCGGCATTGCCGTGACAGGAACCTTGATCTCGACGTATCACAATCAGCTTCAAAACATCATGCGTCATTCACCATACCACGAGCATTTACGAGCCATCACACGACATTTGCGCAGACAGCAGCCTTGCCACAAGCACCTGCGCAAATCGTCACGCGCCATCCACCAAGACAAACACGTAACACTACTTAGCACAAGAACCATCTTCGTGGCATTGGTCGAGACAACAACCGTACCACAAGCACCTGCCAACCAACACTGGCCAAGACAGAAACCTCACCACAAGCCACAACCAGCAACTACCAGACTACCACAAGCACCTGCGAGCCATCTTCGCAGCATTTTGCCGAGACCACATCTTACCACAACCTGGGAACCATCACGGTAGTTCGCCAAGACCAAAGTTGCCAAAGCCCTTAACTTCGGCCCTATGACATAATCGCCTGCGATGCATCTTGGCGGAAATCAACACGCGGCATTTGCCAAGACAATAACACCATCTTGCGGCATGTGCCAAGGCAACAGCCTTATGTAGAGCACCCTCCGAACCATCACTGTGGCATCGCCAAGATAAGAACCTTAACAAGCACCTCCGAACCATCCCTTGGCATTTGCCAAGACTTCCAGGACAAAGACTACCACAAGCAGCAAGCACACCATATTCACGGCATCTGCCATGAGAAACCCACCACAAGCACCTGCGAGCCAGCGTCGCGCGGCACCTGCAAATCATCACGGAGCACCTGCCACACTCCGACATTAGCCGATTAGATTAGCCAAGACGAAAACTCACCAACCTGTCGGACATGTTACTCAAAATTAGCGGTACTTATGAGCCGGAAGGGGTTAGGCCAAAACTAATCACCCGAGGTAGAACACCTCAATTTGCCCACAAGCAAGAGGCCTTACGAGCCCTGCAGGCCCAACAGGGCCCGACTACACGGAGGCTAGTGGTCAGCGCATCCTCTCCCCAAACCTCAACCGGCGGCGTTTAGAGTTTGGAGTCAATGACCTCGCCGTCTGCCTTCCATCGGCTTACACATCCTGCGCCGCCCCGTGAAGAGTAATCTGGGCCTGAATTCAGCTTGAAAACAGCCTGAGGTCGTTAAACCTTCCGATTCGCTGGAGAGCCAGCTTTTGAATCCTGAACCCTCCCTCTGACAAGGCGCTGCACAGCGTGTGTTTCGCGGTCAGCGTTCTCGACGTGCTTCTCCAGCACGTCGATAGAGACGGGAGCTCAGTTCAGGTCTGAAGCTCACAGCGTGATGATGCGCACGGCCGAATTCCCTACTTCCGCCGACGTTGGCGGAGCCGGTGCAGAAGCTGCAAGGGCTCCTGAAGGCCAGTTTGTCTCAGGTTCAAGGCGTCAGGTTTGGTGTGTTGGGTTGAAGACTTGATTTCTTTCTCTGGCAGGCCGTGAAGGCAAAGCAGGCCGCGGGAGGGCGCCGTCAGCACACGTCAGGGTTTTAAGATAGTTTAAGGGCCTAAGCCATCCTAAGCCCTAGTCTCTAAACTCTTCTGCCATGCGAGAGGGAAAACAGCCCTTCAGAAAAGGGTTGGGGATTCGAAGTTGGGGCCACATTTGCACAGCTTCAAAGAGTCGGGTGGTGGGTTCCTCAGCTCTGCAAGTGCCGGTTCGGGGCTCGCAGTTGGAAACTAGTTAAAACACAACTACTGGCCGGTGGCCACTGAAAGCGCCAGTAGTTCGCCCAATACTTTCGTTCTTAGAACTTTCCGTCGTAGTAGCCGTCGTCATGCCGGCAGGGAATGATTTGTAACTTCGCGTTTTCGTGTGTTGCATGTTTTAGAAAGCCTATATGTGCAGCTGTGTGAAACTACCCACACACAAAAAGCACATAGCAACAGAGGAATGTTGCATACAAGATGCTGGGCCGACGACTAAGTGTGCTCGGCATCTTGGGGTTGTGTACTGAATGACTGCGTTTAGGAAAATCTGACCGCATACTACCCGACAGTGTCAGAACCCTACTGGTGAGAATGTTTTGTTTATTAGGCCTAAGCCTGTAGTTCTGTATTGCATGTTGCGCAGAAACCTGAAAGTGGAGTTGCTTGAGACTTTATCTCATAGAAATTGTGCATTGAGACAGGACAGCATTGTGGTTATGAAAATCCGCCCACATACTACCCACCAGTGTCAGAACCAAACAAGCGAGAATGTTTTGTTTATTAGCGCTCAAGCCTGTAATTATGTATTGCATGTTGCAGACGGCCTGAAAGTGGGGCTGTGTGAGACTGACGACATAGAAATTGTGCATAGAAACAGAAGAACGGTTCATATAAGAAACTGAGCCGACGAATGTTTGTACTTGGCATTCGTTCGGGTGTGTGGTGAAGTACTGCGATTGAGAAAATCTGACCACATGCATTCAGGCCTTAGGGCACAGGAGTGTTTCATGTTCGGAGTTTGGCCCGAGAGCTCAGCTTTGTAGTGCGAGCCTTGTATGGCCGAGGATTGACATCGTAGATACTTTGGGATTGTGTAATCAAGAGTGGATGCTGTTTCTGCACCTGCTTAAAAAGCATCGTTGCGCTCCAGATTGTGAATCTTGCGAATCTAGCGTCGAAACCTCCCTCCCTTCTTCGCGGCACGAGCTTTCTGAAACGAGTCTCTAGTGTGTTGCAGGCTTGGGTTTAGGACTAGGTCGGATTGACCTGAAAAGTTTACCGGGGTAGTTTTCATTGTTTTTTTTTTGGGGGTGTGTGTGTGTGTGTGTGTGTGTGAGCATATATGTGTATATAATATGTTTATATACACATATACATACATATACATATGTATATATATATATATTATATGATGGTACCAGTGGCTTTGCCTGGGGAAGAGGCAGCTGCCGCCTCTCTAGCTGCCGCTCAGTCTGCGGCACCGGCTGCAGCAGCGGCAGAGCCCGAGGCCATGTCCAGCCAAATCGATGATGTTTCGCATAAGGGAGCTTTGGAACTTGAGCGAGTGGCAGGAATCATCGGCAAAGGCCTTTTCTGCAGCCTCCTCTTCCAGCTGCTAGCTGCCTAGCTATGGCGCTGGTCTGCGCGGGCAGGTGTCTGTGAAGGTGTTGGCCGAGGGTGCCGACGGCGTCAACGAGCTGTGCTTCAGCGTGCACGCCTGCCATGTTTGGTATTACATGCCAGTTGCGGTTCAGATTCTTTCGTGCCGTGGTGTCTCTGGCCAGGCGCATGACGACTCCGCTGGGCAAGGTGATGAAGGCACAGCTGGCCTGGCCCCTCGTTTACCATGCTTCGTGCCTTCTTGTTCAGGAATGGTGCCGCCGCCATCAAGTTCCGGCAGAGGAGACTGCATTTTTTCAGGGGGAGCGCCTGGTGAAGCCCGAGGCCAGGCTTCGCATTGGATCTGGCATTCTCGGTTATGTTCGTCATGGCACAGACCGCCCTTCGAAGGACACGCTAGTGACACTGGGCAGTGGCACCGACGAGGCAGTGTTCCGCACCGCCAGCAACCCTGCTTTCAACAGCGGTCGAGTGAGTTTCTTCAAAAATCGCCCGCGGATTGCGGGCGCTGCTACATCCACAAAGGACCATCCATGTTTGTGTACAGGCTACATGCAGCTTTTTGATGGCAGGTAGGATAATCCTAACCTTCGAACCTCAAGAGCCCCAGGTTGGTCCTTGCTTAGATTTGCACTGAAACCCCGCAAGATGCCACATTTCGACCCCTCTCCCACAATCTCAGCCTCCCTGCATAGACTTTCGCTTGGGTGTTTCACCGTGCGTGCTTGGTGCGGAGAGACGCAGCTCAGCGAAGGTTGCAGTTGACGAGGAGGAGACAGATTACGAGGAGGAGACAGATTTTGCACCGGCCCAAGACATGGAGTTGTTTAACAGAGAGGCTGGCAAATTTCGTGATATTATGATTTTGGGTTGAAAACAGTCTCCTTAGCAGAATTCCATTGTGCACGACACCAACCCCCATGCAGGAAGAACTGTAATTAGGGTCTTCGCAGGATCCGGTAGGATTTTGCCCGGGATTTGTGTAGCGTTTCGGCTCAGGCTCAGGGTAGGTTACAAGGCCCGGCGTGGGGCTTAAGATTGGCTTGAATGGATGTTCAGCATTCAGCTTGCATTGTAAAGATCTGTCCTTTGCAGGGTGCAACTTCACGGCCGAGGGTGGATTCAGGTCAAACTCTTAAGCCAGAACAGAGCAGCCAGAATAGCTGGGAATAGGTACTCCGTCGGTATATACTTAATAAAGGTTTCTTAGGTGTCTTCGGGGCTCCCAGCAGGAATTACTTGTTTTGTATTCTGGTAACATATATCTCCAAGGGATCATGTAATACAACAGATCCATGATGGGTCTTATAAGGGCTTTACCGTCGCGAGGATTAGTACAACGGGGACTATTCAAGGTTCCGGGTGTTGGGGTTAGTTAGGGTTGAGGGTCTAGGGTGTCCGATTGTGCAAAAGGTCCTATAGGCTGCTGATGACCATGGAGCTGCTCTCAGGGTTTCAGGTGTCTCCCGGCGAGCACAAAGCAGCACTGATTTATGACATCGCATTCATATCGTACAAGGCCTTTCAGGTATGACTTAAAACCTAAGGTGTATCCCTTGATTTATGGGCTGTCTCTGCGGGGCCAAGGCTTGAGAAGCTTTGCACCAAGCACTAAAGGCCCAAAGCTTCGAAAGCAGATCGTAGTTCGAATCTCCCTGAAGCCCTCAACCGATGAACCTCTTACTCTGAACCCTAAAATCTCAAAGACCCTCAACACTCAGGACTCCTCAACCCGAGAGCACGCACCGAACCTGTCTAGGGCCCTTGGCTGTGGCTTTCGGGCTTACTTGTTGTTCGAAATTTCGGGCTGTCCGAAGCCCGAGGCTCAAGACTTTAGCCTGAATCCGAAACACTGAACCCTAAAGCCCAGATACCCCAGCTTTGCAGATTCCGCTGCGTCCTCGGTTCAACCCTTGGGGTTGTAGATGTTCGGTATAGGGCGTTATCAGGGCTTGTACAAGCGCTTAGGCGGGGTCTCCGGCTTACTTCCTAATTGATGTTTTTGCGCAATTGTGCTCGCATCTGCATGCTAAGCCTTCAGTCTGTCTGTTTAGCTGGACGCAGGCGTCTTGTTTAGTAGGGACTGTTTTAGGGCTTGATCGAGACTTTACACAGGCTTCGTAAGGGTGTCACAGGGGCTTTGTTTCCAAGGGCATGCTTTGGGGCTTGAGATTCTGTAAAGCAACTCCGTAAACGCGAAACACTATCTGTTTAGGGTTAAATCCCAAAACAAGAACCTTAAATCATACACACTCACACACAAGAAGCTACGATGCACAGTTATCGGTTCATCGGATGTATCTTTCAGGTGTGCCTGCAGTATCTCGAAATCGGCATCCAGCATTGAAGTCAATCCTGCAACCTGTACTCCGTGCCCTAGGCCCCAAATCCTAGACCTGAAACAGCGGTAGGGGTGCTGTTGATGGTGGTCGTCGTCGTAGTAGAAGCATAGAATCAGAATCATACAAGAAGCAAGCTCTGCGCTGAAACACTCGTTTTCCATACTCTGTTTCTCCAGGAAGTCGGTAGGTTTAGAAAATGCACTGCAGGTGAACCACCGCCACCGCCCTTTCAGGCCGCCCCCGACATCCCACCGGCACCGGTGCCGCTGGCACCCGTGCACGAACCATGCCTGCCGGTCCCATGCCAGCCGACTGTTGGCTTCTACCCTGCCATGATGCCGGTCCCATGCCAGCCGACTGTTGGCTTCTACCCTGCATGATGCAGGTCCCATGCCAGCCGCGACCCGGTCCGGCAAGGGCCAGTTGCAGTCTCATGCACGGATTTTAGGGTTCTTTTGGACGGGGTCCATAAGTGTCACTATAAAGGTTCCACGTAGCACAGCGCCGCCGAAACGTAAAATAGGTTCGCGAGTGCCACTATAAGGGTTCTATGTAGTATAGCGCCCTTGAAACATAAAACAGGTTTCTGGGTGTACATGAACTCCACTACAACCTGCAATTATCAGAGGAACCTTAAGAAACAGTCTGGAACACATATTCCGACTTCTGTACTATGTATCGATCGAAACAAAACTCGTGTGGTCACTGCGGCTATTTGTGTGCTCGACGCTCAATCTACCTGTAACCTGTGTATAAACAACAGAGTGAGACGATCGACTAAGCCCGAACCCCAAAACCTCAAGCCCTAGCTAAACGATGGGTGTAAGTTGGTGTCCCATGGAAACCTCCCGAACGCACATATATAATACAGTGGCCTGAACAATCAGAATAGGGTTTTGGGGTTTATTGTAGTATAATACCATAATGAGAACTTTAAAGTAATGAGAACCTGAAAGTAAAGTAGGCTTAGGGAGCTGCTGAACGGCCTAAGTCTGTTTGTGTGTGTGTATGTATATGTATGTGTGTGTGTAGGTGTGTGTGTGTGTGTGTGTGTGTGTGTCTGTGTGTGTGTGTGTGTGTGTGTGTGTGTCTGTGTGTGTGTGTGTGTGTGTGTGTGTGTGTGTCTGTGTGTGTGTGTGTGTGTCTGTGTGTCTGTGTGTCTGTGTGTGTGTGTCTGTGTGTCTGTGTGTGTGTGTCTGTGTGTCTGTGTGTGTGTGTGTGTCTCTCCGTGTGTCTCTGTGTGTGTCTGTGTGTCTGTGTGTCTGTGTGTCTGTGTGTGTGTGTCTGTGTGTCTGTGTGTGTGTGTCTGTGTGTCTGTGTGTGTGTGTCTGTGTGTGTGTGTGTGTGTCTGTGTGTGTGTGTGTGTGTGTGTGTGTGTGTGTGTGTGTGTGTGTGTGTGTGTGTGTGTGTGTGTGTGTGTGTGTGTGTGTGAGAACCTCCCTAGCACATGGGAGCAGAGGGTCACTCCTACACTGTTTGCAATTTTGCTTTTCAACATAATCCGACATTGGACATTTACCAAATCAACTGTTGCAGGGGGGCAGGCACTCTTTGGCAGACCCTGCAACGAAGAGGCCAGAGAGTGGCGCAGAGGACGCTGTTGTGTACCTGCAAGCTGGGCCCCCTGAGGCAGCCAGATTAGAAAACGCTGGCCCCCTGAGGCAGCAAGATTAGAAGTGCCAAGATTACGGTTTCCACCTTTTGGTGTTGAGCAACAAACAAGTTTGTACGGTTGCCGCAATCTGACAAACTTTTGCAACATGAACAACATGCCTCTCTTTTTCCTCTTGCACTCGTACTCTTGGCCGAATCCATCAGTGTGATCAGCGTGGGTCGATGAGACTCCAGAGCAACGGCTTTCCGTCATGGCGCCGTGGTGACCCTCCGGGGAGACCGGTGATGAACCGGGTGTTCAGCCTTCGTTCAGATCGTTCAGAATCTCCGATGCTACTTTATCTCTCTCTCTCTGATGCTCGCATGTGAGTCTGACATGAGTGCAGGTGCAGTAAGGAACGGCTAATGCAGTAAAGTGCGTCTAGTGAGCAGGTGCTACCTCGCTAGTCTGCCCTCTATTCTACCGCTTCTTTATTCCTCAGGGACCGCAAGGGCATGTGCATCTGACATGAGTGCAGACGTGGTAACAGTGTCTACAGCAAGTGAAACAGCGCTCTCTTCGGAGAGTACTCGGCCCTCTTCCTTCTCTCCGTCTACGACCTCTCAAATCAGTCCAGCAGGGACAACCAGGACAGCCTGCACTTTGCTTGTGCAACTGTGTTTGTTTCACCCACTTCGTTGCAGCTATGTGGCCGGATTATTTTGCCGCGCAGCCACCAGCAACACCATATGCACCAACAGCCCGACCGGTGCTTAATCAATTTCACCCGAACACCTGGGTACCGCAGTCACAAAGCTACCCAGCAATGATGCCAACTGGCATTGCTGCCACTCAGCAGCCCACACTGCCGACACAACCCACTACGATTCCTGTTGAGCAGACGCACAGCTTCCCCATGATGCCGTGTGGACACACTGCTCCTATTCCACAGCATCCGACGGTATATACACATCTCAGCACACCACAACCCCAGATGCCACAACAACCTCCACCCCAGCAATTCATGTCACAACACCCCCCCACTTTCTGAACCCTGCTCTATTGCCTACCCATCCAACAGTTTTTCCCACGAGCCCATCAACTCTGACACCGCATCAGCCCCAGCCTACCACATACAACCTTCCTTTTACACCACCTGCTCCACAACCCCAACCTGCACCTTGCAACATCCCTTCCACACAACCCGCTCAACAACCCCACATACCGCCGCCAACAACACTCCAACAAGCTTCACAACTTCACCCCACCAGTGTTCCCACTACCGATGCTGCACACACATTGCCCCGCAGACACCGGCAATGACTCCCCAACAACAACCAACAAACACAGCCAACACCCCCTCCGTCAGCACATTGCCACCCACACAACCACCCCCGGCTACGGGATCGGCAGACACCGACCAGTTTGCAGCACGTACTTCTCCCCACCATCCTCCGTTGCCACGCAGGCGACGGCGCTCACCCACACGCAGCAGAACTCGCACCGTGAGCACTAGGCGCCGACGTCGCACACGCAGCAGAGCACGACCGGCAAGCAGCGGGAGACAGCACCGCCGACGCAGACACCACCGATCCCGCGACACTCGCAGAAGTCGTTCTCGCAGGGACACCAGGCAATCTTCGTCGACACCTCCGCGGACCTCGGTTGTGCTCCGTAGCTATTCTACAGTGCGTGATGATGATGCCAACAAGTGGCATTACAGAGCCACACAGCCACGTCAGAGGCCACCTACCCCACCCAAGGTCCCACAAAGGACATTGGCCTCGCAGGTTCAGCGAATCGCCCTTCGCATCAAGGGCAGCCAAGCAGCACAACAGCAGCCCCCAACAGGCCAGGGCACACCCTCTCGCCAACAGGTTCAGCACAATCCCTCCAGCTCTATTCGGACACCTGCCCCGATTTTTGATGCATCCACAACTGCTGCCCCATCGGGTCAGCCAACCCTCGAACAACTGGGCAAACAGAGCAGACCACCACAGATTGATGTGGCGCCTTTCTCTGAGCTTTACGATCATGAAAAGCCGACCCCCCACGCTGTCGACATGGAAGAAGCACATAAACTCGCCAAAACCTTGGGCGAGATAGCTGCTGACAGCGATTTCAGGCAGGAGACTTTAGCCGAATTTGCACATGCCGTGCTACAGTCGGGCACGCGATCAGCGTGCAACGAACTGGGGGCAACGCTGACGCCAATATCGGACGGCGTACATACTATGTTATTCATCCCGTGGGCTGGAGAGACTCGCAGAGCATTCGGCACTCGTGCCACCGACCCACCCGGGGAAACATACATCTACACCGCCGGACACGGCACGAGCATTGCAAGTGCCGCGCGCATAATGCGCGAGGACTTGGTCCGCCCAAGTTCAGTCAGCCATTGCTTCGACGACAAGTCCTATCCACCCATTCCCTCTTGCGTCATATACGGGAATGCGACCCCAGGAGATGTATCGGAAAGCACGGTACATATAGTTACCGATCAATGTACACGGCGGCCCAAGGGCCAACAGGGAGTGATCGTCATCGGGACAATACGGACTAAGTATCAGCATTACAAGATGACGTATCGGGACATGTACAGAGAAGCTTTCATCGTGGGGCGAAAGGGTGTCGTGCGGACCCCAGAGAAGTGGGGATTCCACTCGGGGCATTTCAGCATCGTTGGATTCGGCCTCATTCAGTGATGTTGCTTTCTTCTTTTTCTTCCGTGTCTTCCTTTCACTCTCGAGTATATTTTCTTCCAGGCCTGAATCCCGTTGCACATAGCTGTTTGCAATCAAGCATTTGCTCCGACACCGCTTTTGAGCCAAAGAAGAGTCGATGCAGCTGCATGCTGGATGCATCGCACAAGTTGATGTTGACACTCAAGCCAACCATGTTGCTCATGCATGTTCCATGTGCAGCTTTTGCAGTCACAGGCAATTGTAGTGCCCCATTGTGCAACCATGTACAAGCCGACACAGCCTCAGTGGCATACAACAATGCCAACAGGCATCATCGGTACAGCAATCAGTACGGTGCAGCGACAAACAGCCTCGACCAGTAGCACCCCAATGCACCCGATCTCCCCACCACCAGGGATTCACAACATCCCACCACACACCTCACCCCTAACCCCGACTACTTGGGGTTCAGCTCACACTTACAGCCACAACACCACTTTCCCACCTTTCCCTCCACCCCCTCCCCCACCCCAGCAGTTTCCCGGCCCAACATCACCCACCACACTGCCAACCCCCACACCTGCCACTCCCCAACACACATTTGTGAGTCCATCTTCGATGACGACTCGAAACCCCAGCATTTCTTCACATACATTACCTCAGGCCACCGTCACACCCCAACAACAACAACACCCCAATCCCACGCCTACAAATCCCCAGATACCAAACGACTTCGTTCAAACACCAGAGCATTGGGACAACAGGCAGCTTTTTGGCCTCAACCTACCCAAACACATTCAATCTACACCACATTCAGTGCACAACCGCACGGCAGGCATGCCAATCGCAACAGCACCATTGGTCGCATTTCTGCGACACAATTGGTCCTCGTACTGGCTACGGTACGCCGCACACGGCTTCGACATCCATCTCACATGCAGCAAACACATCAGCGAAGCCGTCTTTACCACTGAACTTATGGGTCAACTTCGAGCAAGGAGAATTGATCTGGACCAAGCGGCCACCGCATTCTGCTGGCAAGAAAAGCTCACACTCGCAAAACGACCAGCAATGTCACACCTCATCAAGGAATTGGTGTTGTACCTGCAAGAGCTGCAGGACCAGTACAATGATGGCAACAAAAAGGACAAGCAAGATATCAAATCTGACACAGACAACACACAATCGCAACCCACCGAATCTCCAACACCACTACAATCCAGCAAATCACAACCTCATCTCCCACTTCAACCTTCGCAGCCGACAGAGGCAGACACTATGGCGGCACATCGCATCAGCGACCTGGAAGCACGACTTTCCACAGCACTGGAGACAATTGAAACTCTCCGTGCTCCGGATGCACACAATGAGGCACCCAGCACACCAGCACCAAAGAAACCAAAACGAACCACCGCACCCAGCACTCCCATCAACACGCCCTCTCCACCCCCTCTCTCACTTTCCACAATTGAGATTTCCCCCACCACAACCACTCGTGGACAAAAACGTGCTACCATCGATGACTCTACACACACCGACACCAGGCCTACCACTGATGGCCTCTCCCCTTTCACCACAACCGCTGCAGAACAAGACAACAACCCGTTACATGCTTCCCCAGCATCGGCATCCACCACAGGTATGCACTTTCCGGGACGCTCCACTCTGGGCGCCAAGCGACAGAAGCAGTCAACTCTTACACCAACGAAGGCGGCACCACTCGATCCCAAGATGGATCCCCAGCGCATCTTTCAGCAGCCTACAAAAGCCAGTGTTTGGTTTCAAGATCATTTCACTGGCGTTCACTCCGAATCCGGCATCACCAGATGGTTTAGTGCCATCAAAGGCATCAGCGACAAACAAAAAACACAGGTAAAAAAAAAAAAAAAAAAAAAAAAAAAAAAAAAAAAAAAAAAAAAAAAAAAAAACAAAAAAAAAAAAAAAAAAAAAAAAAAAAAAAAAAAAAAAAAAAAAAAAAAAAAAAAAAAAAAAAAAAAAAAAAAAAAAAAAATAAAAAAAAAAAAAAAAAAAAAAAAAAAAAAAAAAAAAAAAAAAAAAGGGTAACAAAAAAAAAAACAAAAATGTAACCCCTTGACATTGTTGCTTCGGAATTTCCTTCACTCAGCAACTCACAAGAGCAGACACTGCAGACCGCTGCAATCGCTTGGGGTGTCCCACCCAAAGCCATCGACAAATTTGGCTCCCCAGCACTGATCAAACTTGTCGCCATCATCAGCCAGATGACAGAGTGACTCAGGCAGTACTTGATTCAACACCGACAGACACTAGATCACACAACAATTTTCCGACAAAAACAATTCAAGAACATCATACGCATCCTGGATCAAGGCAGATCCATCTTACAATTCGTCGCACCATTGGCAGAACCAGTCTCCACACAATTCCATCAAATCATACTCTGGCTTCAAGGCCTGACTTTGTTACTTCGTACACAGCATTTCTACCTCAAACATGAGGAAGGACATTTCTCCAACCTGCAGAGACTGTTTGCACATTCAAACATTTCTTTTCCATCGTACACACTCTCTTTCTTTCGTCATCCACAGGTGGTATACTGCAGAGTCACCACACAACAACCTTTTCGTGGCTACGTCTACATCGGCAGCACAAGTCACTCTCTCACACAACGAGAGGGCACACGCAATCGAAAATTCAAGCAACTTCAACAACACAAGATTGTACAAGCCGAACTTGCCTTACGATGGTGACATACACACAAATGCTACCACCAATACACACCAATTGTACTACAAGCCAACATACCCACCGAGCAATTAGAAGCCACGGAGAACACTCTCATACAACACCACCAATCCAAGCTCAACTTTCCTTACATCACATCACACATGAAAGGAGCTTTTTCCTTCTTCACAAAAGCAGCCAACAACAAGCACAACGGCACAGCCACCTTATGGGCGAAGCAGCGCCGAGGCAAACTACACCACTCCATTCGGAGCTTCACCAATTCCACCTTATTCAACACCAGAAAACAGGCATGGACCACAGTATCACATCTTACTTCCAACACTCGCACCAGATTCGACACAACAAAACAACTGCTTCGCTCAGACACACCAGCAGCCACCGTTTACGCTTTACACAAACTCTCAAACAACTTACCACGACGTGACCGCAGACACGCTCACAAAGCTCTCAACACCGTCTTCAAAAAGCGACGACTAAAACCACCTCCTGTCACAAAACCCATTTACCTACAGCCACTCTTGCACCCCACCTTCACCCAACAACTACGACAATTTTTGCGCTCTCGTTTAACAAGCAACAAACAACACATTCCACCATTCCACCTTCCCAGCACAAAACCTGTCTACAAAAAGCACCCTCCCATGCAACAACTTCTACACAATTGGCGCGATGCCCACACCACATGGCAACCTGATTCACCACCACCCTGTACATGCTCACCATTACACTCACAAGTACCCCAGGAGCACATTTTCCACAATCACATTGCTATCCAACTTGCAGAACTACAACCACAACATCAGTTTTTTGCATACTCCGGCAAAAGCAATTGCCTTCAAAAGCCCACACAGTTGGCCTCACAATTATGCCGAGCCATACGCACATGGCATCGACACTATGGACTACCTTACAACCATCAAACTGCAAAGCAGTTTGTATCTGAACAAATACCACAACACAACACACACTGCAATAAAAACAACATACTACAGGTCAAGATGCTCAAGCAAGTCCAACACAAAATACCCACGGGTATCATCCATTGCGAAGATCACTTCCCGAACCGACTCACGTGGTACTGCCCAGCACTATACCACACTGCCATACACAACACTTTTTTAAACAAAGAGATCTTTCGGATCTCGCAGCGCCAACCTCTACAACACCACTTCGATGTCTACACAGACATCCGCAGTCTTCTACCAACTTACACATGGGCGTTTCCACAATGGGGCCGCATCCCACGTGCCTACATTTTACCGAAAAGAAAGAAGCAATTCGCGAAAGGACGTCCTATAGTGGCGTTCATTGACACCATGGGCCGGAAATTATGGGAAGCCTTAGCAGATGTACTGCAGCT
>CAJNDT010000005.1:0-167958 GCA_905221615.1 Symbiodinium sp. CCMP2592
TCACTCGATCGATCATCCACTGCACTGGCTGCACTGGCACAGCGATTCACTGACTTGAAGTCTGGCCCCGCAAGGACGGAAGGTCTGGTTGACAAAGCTGCCTTTTTTTGCACGGAACGCAGAATCCATTGTACCACCGTGTAGTACAACTAGTCTAAGAAAACTCGCGAACAAAACTCTGAACGACGCTGGAGGCGCTGCTTGGAGGAATAGGATTACAAGTAAGGTAACTATAGCTCCAATTCTATATAAGACCAATTAAAGTATCTATAACCCTAGTCAGCCTAGTTACTGAGTCCCATGATACTCCAGGGCATTGGGGCGGGGCCCAGAAACCAAATCAGATGCTTAGTGTGGCCAGGGCTGGGATCGCGGGGACTGGGGTCTGGCGGTCCATAGTCTAGAGTACAATCTATAGACTCTAGAACCCGAGGTAATTTTATAAGCTTTTCCCCTGACCCCGGACCCCTGACTCGTTATGGACAGCATCCTTCCTCCAACACTTCCGTCCGTGCAAACTGCTCGACCTGCAGACAGGCTTCTGTGCCGCTCATGTTGTACTCGGAGGCAGGCCTCCTGCTGTCTGTTTGCAGATGCTGGCCGAGCAAATTATGAATCATGATGTGTGCTCGTGTTGTGACACTCCTGCCAGGTAAAGCAACCTGTTCCAAACATTTGCAGATAGCAGTGGTGCTACTAAAGATTTGTGGATATCTGTTACAGGCAATCTGACAGTCTCCTGGCGTAGGATGAACGATGCTGTCAAGTTCGTGGCTCTCCAAAGTCTACTGTCTACAGAATAGTCTAGAAACCCTGGGGCCCCGGTCACAGTCTGAAAGCATTACCAGGTGTAGTAACTCGTTCGTGACAGCATCGTTCCTACAACACGAGCAGCAGGTAGGCTGGCCTCTGTATGTTACGCATGTCCAGCTGACTCTGAGAAAGACCGCGTGAAATCCTTGCTTCTGCAATCTGCAGGTAAAGCAGACTGTTCTTCGAATCTAGTCTGCTGCAGCGTCAGCATCGTCAGCCGTGATTGTCAGCTCTGACGTGGACCGGAATCGAAATGAGGAAGGCGAGGCACAAGGGGACAGGGAGCCGACGATATACGCAGCCCATGTTCCAATGACAGCACGATGCATGGCATTCCCGGACAAGTTCAGAAACATGCTGTCAAAACATGGATCCACGGCCTTGTCAAGCACGAACTGCTTCCACGGACTCTTGTCCTCTAGCAGCGGGACGCCTTGCAGCAGCATGTGCTCTGCTGGCAAGGCCGTGCGCTGCAGCTTGTGGCTCCAGATCCTTGCTGCATATGGAAAGCAAGAAAGCAAAGCCAAAGTGTTTTCAGACCGAACGTACATTATCCCCCCTGGGCATGCAAGCGGCAATGATCCACGAAGAAGGCACGGGGCACTGTTTGCGACCGTGGTCCACTCGGCGGTCTGGGACAAGTCGACCAAGAAGTCCTCGCCCAGCTCGCCC
This sequence comes from Symbiodinium sp. CCMP2592, assembly GCA_905221615.1. NCBI lineage: Eukaryota > Dinophyceae > Suessiales > Symbiodiniaceae > Symbiodinium > Symbiodinium sp. CCMP2592. The sequence goes on from CAJNDT010000005.1 coordinate 1,486, forward strand.
CCGTCCTTGGCAGCGAGCTCCTCAAATTCCTCAAGCATTTTTCTCTGCCGCGGAGTCAGCACTCGTCTGAAATCAGCTGCTTCGAGAAGGCCTTCTTTGTGGCAGAGTTTCTGACGGAGTTTGTTTCGGAAGTATTCCTCGACGATGTTCGGTGGCATAGCCAGTAGATCGCTGCCCGTCATGGCCGCAGAAGCACCGAAATGAAACTCGAAGTCGGACTGCGAAGCGGAACAGTGCCATCGACGATGGACCAAAGCAGTGAAGCGCCTTGGCCGTCTCACCGGCCATCCAATGTCCAGCCTAGGTCAGCAGAACTGGTTCACTCCATGGCCCTTCAATGCTAGAGGATAACGCCACACTTGAACATCCATTTTGCGCCCAGTAACGGTGAAAGGGTGAACTGGAAGGCAGAGTACCTCAGCCACCGAGGCAGGGCACACACACACACACACACACGCATGAAGTTCGATCAACTACATAACTGCGACAAGGCACAAGTCTTCGAGCCCATCCATGAGATGCTCCACGTGGAATCGCATAACGTTCTCGCGCAGGAGCAAGTCTGGCTGGTGGGCTTTGAGGCCCTCCTTCCACCACAAGAAAGAGACCTGCGAAGGACCATGCGACCTGAGGGCCTTCTGGTTCATCGACGACCAATCGTAGCAGCATGTGCCACTCACTTGGATTTCCAAGCACCTTCGGTTTGTGGCCCGGGCAAGACAGGCCTCCGGCGCCAGAGCCGGAACATCTTGCTGTTTCCAGCGACAGAAGACTTTGTGGTCCAGTGGAAAGTAGCTGGACAGGTTGTGGTGGACTTCCGTCGCCAAGTTCTCAGTGCGGTTGGCAACAACTCAAGACAGAAAGCCTGGGCACACAAGCCCAAAGGCGAAGCCCTCAAAACCGACCCTGGTGAACAACTACAAATTCAACTGTGAAGCAGCTAAGGAAGCTTTATTTTGAGCAAGCGTCTTTCAAGAAGGCAGATCTCTCCTCGGCAGTCGCCTGAGCAGTTGGAGCAAAAGGCGCAATGTCGGACATCATGTCTTTGGACACAAAGTCCTCCACATAGCCAAAGAGATGCTTTGCACGACTTGTTGCCGACAGCGCCTGCACTGCATGAACATCCGGGTCGCAGACGCTGTGCACGACGGGTTCCAACAGGTCTGCAGAGTCTGTGCCCTCTGCAAAGTGAAAGTGCTCCTTTAGCGCGGTGATGGCATCAAGCAAGCCTTCCTCTCCATTGCCACACCCGCTATGGTCGGAGTAAATCACCATGCAGTTGCCATTGGCCAAGTGGGCTTTCCAGCCATATCGCAAACGTGGTATGCGATGAAGCTTGGCTGCCAACTTCGACGGCCAGTCGTAGAGGTCGCCGATTGTGCTGCCTGCACGATCCCGAATCATAACCCGCTGGCGCTTGCATGACATCCTCATTGGCCGTGGGGCCCAAAACCTTGGTTTCGGCACAGCTCCAACGAAATCAGCAATACACACCGAACGAAACCGAGTACAGTACATCTTGCAGCGAAATTCCGACACCCGCCGACTGGTGAAGCTATGATGGGTAGATGTGGTTAACACTCTCATGATCTCTCATGTGTACACCCCATCCCTCTGACCGCCCCTGTTACAAAGAAAGACGGATGTTGAGGTTGAAGTGTGCAATGAACATTGGATTTACAAGTTGTCTGTGCTCATCTTGACCGTGTGAGAATGGAATCTTGTAGCTGCTATCCGCGTTCATTGTGCCTCTTGGGTTAACGGCCAGTGGAAATTATTACCTTTAACGATCGTTCCCTGAAAAGCAAAAAATAGAGTTGTTGTTTAATTGGAGAAAGATGAATTCAGCCTATAAACACAACTGCGCGGCAGTAGGAGTTCTGTTTACACAAAACTGTGTTTTCTATTGGCCTTTGGGCTGCATCTTGAGTAGCCACATCGCGTCGGTGAGCATGTAGAATCGCAACCGACACCCGCCGACGTCCGAAAGTACGAAGCGCGCGCGTCATGTTTTTTCTGACGTTTTGCGGCCACCCCATCATGCCGTATTGGATGCAAACTTTTCTGATCGAACAACCGGTTTGCAGTCAATTCTTAAGTTTGAAAGCCTGAAACAGAAATCGGTGTTCATGTAGCATCATGTAGCACTTGTATCGACAATCTCCCCGAAGCTCCCCGAAGCTCCCCGAAGCTCCCCGAAGCTCCCCCTCAGCTCCCCGAAACTTTCCCCAGCTGCCCGCCACCTTTTCACAAGCCCAGCCGGACCACCACTTCCCAAAACCAAGTCCTTTATTACAACCTGCTCATGTCTGCATCACCCATTCCCATCGGATGTCTGGGGCACTTGGACACAGTCCCGGCTGCTTGGGCTCCCCGAAGCTCCCCGAAGCTCCCCGAAGCTCCCCGAAGCTCCCCGAAGGTTGTGGCAGCTCCCCGGACCTTTTTGCAGAACACGACACACCAGCACCAAAAGCTTGTCACGAGGTGCCGGGCAACCACACCCCAAAACAGTTCGCGCACAAAAGACCAAAGCAAATGGGGCAGCACTTCAGGACTCCGCAAAACTTGGTTTCAAGCTGGGGAACACACGATGTGGTCCTGGAAGCTCATGTTGCTCTGTTTCAGCGGTTCCAGCATGGCAATGAAGTGTTGTATTCGCAAAAGAAACTGGACTGTGTGGAAACGACAGACGTGCTATCTTACACAACATGACTACAACACTGAAAAGCCTCGGAACATGGCTGGCGGCTGGCAATGCATAGCACACATCAGCATCTATATGACCCAGAAGCGGCGGACTTCGCTCCTCAACGACAGATGCAGAGGTACTTCCAACGCCGCACCAGCTGCGCCCCTGACCCCAAAAAGGCTGCTGCTGCTCGGCTGAGCACCTTTTTTTAGGGTTTGGGTCTAAACCACAGGGTCTTAGGCTTAGGGTTCGGGAGCTCGGCTGAGCGATCCTAGCGTCTTAGAACTGGGCCTAAACCACAGGGTCCTAGGGTTCGGGAGCTCGGCTGAGCGATCCTAGCGTCTTAGAACCGGGCCTAAACCACAGGGTCAGGGTCCTAGGGTTCGGGAGCTCGGCTGAGCGATCCTAGCGTCTTAGAACTGGGCCTAAACCACAGGGTCCTAGGGTTCGGGCGCAGAAGCGGTGGTGACTTCGCTGGCCCGAAGCAAGGCAGCGACGGGATGCAGTGGAGGAGAGCCGCAGCCGAACTAGGTCCAGGATCGTAAGCTTGGTCGGGGAAGCCCCAACTCGATAGGTTCACAAGCGCATTCGGCGATCGTTCGTCGCGGGATTTCTGGGTTGCCGAGTGCTGTAAGTGCTTAAGGTGGGGGAAAGGGCACAAGACAACTCCTCCTATTGGGGTTCGGGTCTAAACCACACGACACAGGGTCCTAGGGTTCGGGTGCTCGGTTCACTCGCTGGAGGAAGAGCTGTCTGAGGACGAGGATGACGACGAGCTGCTGCCTGATGAGGAAGATGGAGCAGCAGCCTTTGGCGCCGCTGCCGCACGTGCGCTTGCACTTGCACTTGCACGCTTCCGCTTTCTACTTGGCACAGCAGATGAGGCAGCAGACGGATTGGGCCGAGGATCAGACGGCTCAGCAGAAATGCTATCAACCCGGCAAGCAATCATGGTAGCCTCGTCTGGGAGCTCCTCCAACACGGGATGATAAGCCTGGTGGCTGACCTTGTCCTCGAAGAGGAAGACACTGTTGCACCAGTGCCGGACACGCCATAGAGTCGTCATCTCCTGTGCTTCGTCATCAGGATTAAAGGACATTGTTTTCGTGCACTTCTTGTTTCCGAGAGTATGGGCCGGATGAGGGCACGTGGCCTGCCACGACTGCACCGGTTTAGCCTTGCCCTGCTTCTGAATCTTGTGCGTTATCAAGAAAGCTCCCCAACGGTGTGTCTTGTCTTGGCGACGCCTAGCCAGCAATTCATCGGCGGGCTGCGGCCGCTCAGGCCGCTCAGGAACAGCAGCTTGTGCAGCCCCAACATCGGAGGGTTCTTCATTCAGAATTGCCAGGGCCTCGTCTATTGCCTGGTGATCTCTCTCTCCAACCAAAGGCGACTCCACTTCCACAGCATGTCCTGGTTCCAAAAACGGCGGATCCTCGGACAAGACGGAATCACGGTCGTCCTGGTCCTGATCCCCTGGAAGCTCTGGAGCACCAACAACAGCAGGAATGGGACGTGGCTGGGCAGGTCCAGGCTCACTAGCTAGAAACAAACGATCACGGGCAACAGCACGAGACGTCTCTTTCGGCTCCAGATCGGTTAGTGCCTGAAGTGATGCCTCACCAGAAGCTACCTGAAGAAGGCACTGAAAGTACTTCACAGACGCAAGATGGAAGATTCTTTGCAAACCAAGGGCTATCAGTGCATCACGGTTCTCGTGGATGGCTAACATGGCACGCAGGTAGTGCCTGGACACCACAGGTACTTTCTTTTTGAAGTACCAAGTCTTGCCCGGCCGAGAACCATCCTCCGAAGCTGAAGCTTCCTCTGCAGGGCCATCTGGCAAACGGATCTGCATTTCCAAGCCTTTCCGCTTCTTGTGGGTGGGCAGCTGCAGAGCTACCCAACCTGCATCTCTCAAGCATGCCATGATCTCGTAGCGGGTCCACTGGCCTCGGTCGTCAAGCAGTCGCGGCTGCAAAACCGATACCGGATGGGTTAGTGCCACACGAGTCGAAACCCACTTAAGGGCTTCTGCAGTTAGGCACCAGCCTTCAGCACTGCAATCTTGCGCGGCCCAGCCGCGGTCTTTCATCTGCTGCAGGATTTGCAAAGACGAGTCAGCCGATTTGATGCGAGAACGTCTGAAAGCCGGTTTCAGCAACACTTTTCCCGAACCGGCCACAGCATCAGAAGACATGAAATCCGTGACGACCCGATCCATGCTCGCCTGATCGGCAAGAATCAGAGGTCCCGTCCAAGCGAACCTGACCCGACTCGAAGACTTAAAGCGAAAAACTGAGTGCTGAAAGAGTGCATCATTTATGATGGCACTGGCTGCTGCCAGCGACCCTTCAGAGCCTTGAGGCTTTCCAGTCGTATACAGGACTTTGGCATCAGGCTTTACATCACAGCCGACCACTGGAAACATGGTTACAGCCACATCTGAAGAAGTCAGTGTTGTCATGCAAGACCCTTTGACTTGCTTCAGCAAAGACGGCCTCCAAGACTGGACTTTGAACAAGACACAACGACGAAATCGTTCATCAGCGACTACAGATTGCTCATCACACATGTGGCTGCCCCACGTAGATGCTACGGCAGCGCTATGATCCTGGCCCCGGTCGCAAGGATCAGCTTCGATCAATGCCACCTGACCCGCGTCATCGAGACATGCATCCGCAAACCTGGCATTGCCAGCCAAAGTGCATTGCAACTGACGAAAAGGAAACTCGTTTGCCGGCATGCCTGCAGCAGCATCTTGCAGTGTGGCCGCAAAGAAATCACATGATGAAGTGGCTGTAACACGGAAGTGCTCCAAGGCTAGGTGGCGCTGCAAAGAGTTTGTGTCTGCAATCGTCAGCGGCAACTTGGACGCCGACTTGGCCTGGCCATGCGTCTGCTTGGCATCAAGGACATCTTCCCAGTCGGCGAACTGCGTAGCTGCATCGAGCCGGAACATAACCCTATCTACAAACCCGAAACACTGCAGCTGCTTGTCGGCTTGCTTTTTAGAAAGACTGTCCAAGGCAGTAACAGAAGCATTGCTCTTGAGCCCCAAGTGCTCAAGAACAAAAACTGGCAACCGCAATCGGTCAAAATGCTCTGCCAATTCGACCAACGTCTTAGGATCCTGAGCCGCGTTGTCCATGATTGCGGCTGACCTCAGCACGTTCGCAACGTAAGCCCCGCGATGATTCGGAGCTGTTTCTGTAGCACGTTTGACAACAGCATGGCGTCCCTCTATTGACCTTTCCAGCAGGGGAAGGAAGGCAATGGGTCCCAGCACAGCACGCAGCTGGAAACAATCGTCGGAATCGCGAGGCGACCCCTGCCCAAAACGAACGAGCGAGTCTCGAACATTGGAGTCTGACATGAATGCATGGCACAGGGGGTGGGCACTCGCCTTGTCCGGTTTTGACATAAATTCCCACTCGCCCAGCAAGCGACGGCAGGCAGCACGAGCCGTCGTTTCGGACGGATGCGCAAGGGCCAGAAAGGAGTGTGGCATGGCTGTCCAGTTCGCAAACTTCAACTGCAACATGAAGCTGAAATGCTGCAAACCTGCAACATATTCCGTGAACAGATCGGAGTTTGAAGGAAACACATCGGCAGCTCCTTGCAACTGATCACGCATGAAAGAAACCACGAAACCAGCGGCCAGCTCAGGAGCCCTCCTGCCTTTCATCGGGCAGGCAGCGTAGTGTTTGCACCTATCCTCATCGTCCTGGGCCGCTGCTTCACGTGGGTGGCAGGGACATGATTGAAACCATACCAGGAGCTCATCTGAGATGGCGAAGAGTTTGCGAAGCATGCTCATGTACTGCCAAACCTCAGCATTCTGTACCGCCGAATCAAAATTCTGAGATCGAACTTTGCCTCGAACTGCATCAGCAAGCACTTTGCTGCTCTCCGAGCTCTCCTGAGGACCTACAGGAACCAGTGCATCAGCGGCCTGAGCAGGGTCGTCAGGACCGGCAGCCTCCTGAGCAGGCTCACCTGAAAGAGAATCATTCCGAAACTTCCCACTAAACGCCCGCAGACTCCAGAATTGCCGCAGGGGCAACTCTAGGGGTTCCATTGCGCTCAAGAAGGATGAAACACTCTGCCACCTCCAGTCTAGAAGCCGCTCTCCAAAGGAAGCAAACTTTGCTCGATGCGCAGCCGCATCTCCTTGACCAAAACACCTTTCTTGCAACCCCTGCCGGACATGATGATCACAAAGGAAGACTGACATGGCTTGAAAGTGAGGCTTGTGCTTCCGAAACGAAGGCAATGCCTCACACATGTCCTCACACATGTTGTGCATAACATGATGGATGCCGGGTACTGCCAACGATCGTGCAAAACTCAGCAGAGGCCACGGATCACTGAGTTGACCCGGCCCATCAGTCTCACAGAACTGGCTGCACCCGAGCTGCGGGCAAACTAGCTCCGAAGAAACTTCCATGCCTGGCAATCCTGCTTCTGTTCCAAAATCTGAAGTGAAGGAAGACACCGCTTGAACAACTTGAGGTAAGCATGCCCCTGCCGCAAGCCAGAAACTATGAAGCAGCCCATGAAGCTTGTGGTGTAAATTGGATCGCTGATGACCCAGTCCTGCTGGCGGCAGTACAAGAACCTCAACAGCATCGGCCAGCTCCTGTTCTGCTGCGACCAATTCCTGACAGAGATCTTCGTCCAGGTCGTCGCCGCCACGTGGATGCAGCTCGCAGACCTTCCAAAACAGCAGAAGCATTCTTTGCAAAGGCACTCGATGACCCAGCATGTGCACTTCAGACAGCAACCAATCGCGGCCCCCCTGAGGGCTGCTGTCTACGAGAACATGCATTGCGATAGGAACTGAAGCAGGCTGTGGAAGCTCCCTGCACTGAAAACATTTGGCTAGACGGGAACGCAGCTGCAAGCAGGCTGCTGCTTCGAAGAGCACACGCCAACGAGACAAAGTTGCCGCATGGGGCATGGGGGATTGTTCTAACATCTGCAGCAAGTCGTTTGCAATGCATTGAGGAAAAGCCATCATGATGCCCTGCTTCAGGGCACTTTGAAGTTTCGCCGCATCCCGCAAAAATGAGGAAAACAGCACTGCCTGTATCGCAAACCACCCCGTGTACCGTCCGGTCAACTGCTGCTGCTGCTGCTGCTGCTGCTTTGGTTTAGAACGGATTGCAGTAAGCATCTTTGCAGATCGGTGACGGAGCACCTGGCGAGGTGCCCATGCACGAAGACGCAAGCGAGCACCCTGACCCAAAACACCCTTCTGAAGTCTGGAAGTCTGGACTCTGGTGGAAGCGAGGTACACCGGGTCCAGCTGATATGCCAGGCGACTGGCCCAACCTCTCATCATCGACAGTTCCTGCGACACCTCGGCGCGGCGTTCGGGGCTCCCGGCCGTGGCAGCTGCCAGCAACGTAGCCCAACCATCCATGGCATGAACGAGATTTCTGAAGGCTCCAGACGTCAACTCGGAAGATGCACTGTCGGGCCTTGGTTGGGGAGGCGCTCCATCTGCCACACGCTCAGCGTGAGATTTGACCCTTGCACACAAAGCAGAATCCGGAATGTGCTTTGGCAGCTTTCGGCGCATGGAGACTGCCACGAAACTCAGATTGCTATGCATAAGCAATAGGCACAAAGGCTTTGGCACAGCCAGGGCATGCTTCAACTCTGCATTTGGCCCTAGCACACCCGAAACTTTCCAAGCCTGAAGCAATGGCTGGGCCTTGGAAGCCACTTCCTCTGCACTGGAGCGTCCGAGCAGGAACAATGCCGGAGCACTGTCCCTGCGCCCAAGAGCTGTCATGCTGGAAACACAAAGGATGCCTTCCAGCGGCTCCACAGCAACAACCTGCCAGTGAAGGCGCTGCCAATGAGGGCCTTCCAAATCCCGCCACCACAAATCCTGTTGCACATCCAAGGGATGCTGCAACGTGAGCTCTGGGGCAACACGCACGAGTGCCAAGCAAACGGACATTCGGCAACCGTCGTCTTTACACAGCCCAACGACATCCTGACCCTCAAAGTTGGGCAAGCTGCTGAGACAACGAACACACGAATCCAGAGTTTGCTGCGAAAGGCTGCCTCGCCAACGAACCTGCCGACCCTCCGCGACCCCGACATCCGATCGCCTCCCTGATTTCTTCTGTCGATTTCTCCAACTGCGTTGTGCATCACTGCTTCTATCATGGGTGCAAAGCAAGAGTGGCCATGTGACATAATCGCATACTTCCAAAATATCCATCGGCCAAGAAGCTGAAGAAAAACTCCGGACTCCAGCCCAGGCGCACTATGCCACACAGCGCTACAACATCAAAGAAGGCACTGCGCTCCTACTTCTGCACTTCCGATAACATGAACTTCTTCCGAGAATGACACTACTGCATGAGTTGTCCCATTAGTCCCATGTTCACAATCCTGAGTCAGCCTGAGTCCTGACCTGAAAGAAAGGCCGGGCAGGACAGCAGAATCAAACTCAAACATGCATCGCTCTCACGGGTCACCAAATGCACATGCGTACTCTGAACTCTGAAGCACGTCCGGCTTTTTTGAAGCAGGCGGTACGTCAGCCGGCTGTGCAACTTCAAAAACCTGACCTGCTGCGTGAAGGCGGCTGCTCGTTTTAGGCTTCGGTTAGGGTTTTAGTTTTAAGGTTTAGGGCTGAGGGTTTAGAGTTTAGGGTTCACGATACTAAGTTACCAATGCTTCTAAGAAAAAGTTTGAATTAAAATAATATACCAAAACCCAGTACCCAACGCGATCGCCGCAGAAACATCCAGAAACATAACATAAAAACCAAGATACAACATCAATCGTAGGGATCCTCATTGGGTTGCGAACCAAACCAAGACAACACAAACAGAACTTGTGATAGAAAACTCCTTCTTGTCCAGTAAACTAGACACTTTTCTTGGCTTCCAACTTGAATCGTTAGCCCCATTTTGTTAATTATGGTTTTAGGCTTTAGGGTTTGAGGTTTAGTGCTCAGTGTGCAGTGTGCAATTACAGATACAGCGAGCCATCGCAGCAGATCTTTGTCATGTGCCAAAAGCACGGACACAGAAAGTCCCGCGGCAGACTGACTCGTCCTTACGCCGATGCTCTGCGTTGGTCACAGTTTAGCAAGTTTTGAATCGTACTGACGCGGCACTCCAAAAGGTTCAGCCCTGCATGACCCCAAAGGCCCCTGGAATGGCTTACTTCTGCCTCAGTGAAGAATCGCCTTGCGAATGCCGAGGTCGTGTCGTGCAGGTAAGAAATCTTTTCGATATTGTTCAGATAGAAAAGAGCAGTGTGCTGCTCGGGGGCATTCACAAAACGGTAGGGCTGCTTGGCCTGCAAAGTGACACGGACCCTGCACGAAAGATCATTGGAGGTTTCGACCACAAGCCGGAACGTCACGACCCGGATTGGCTTGCACATGTACGAATCTCGGACGAGAATGTGGTTGTACACGAGATAGCCATGCTCGCGCCTCATGCTGATTACAATTACAAGATTACAAGTTACAAGTTGTAAACTTTCAAGCTGGAACGGCTGAAACTGAAACTTCACAAGCGGACTCAGACAAATCAGGGCCCTGCAAGAGCCTACAAGTACACAACAACATAAAACATATCCAGGTACTCACGTCGCTCCAACACGTACTTGTGAGTCGAAAGCAGCCCAGAGCGTTTGAAGTGCATGTGCCAGGGACCTCCTTCTGTGCGATCAAGAACCAAAGCCAATGCATTCGACTGGATCTCTGACATCTCCCTCCACGACAAACATGGCAACATGTCGCGAAAGAGGTCCTGTGGATCAACAATGTCAGCACTTGGGATCGGGGCATACTCCCACTTCAGCTTCGGTCTTGGGGAGCCCAAGTCCCCAGCGCAAACCTCAGCCTCAGCTACCTCTGGGAGGCCCTGAGCCTCAGCCATCCTACCTAAGGCTACGACACTTGAACTCGGACCAGGATACTGCAAAACTGCAAGGAGCTGCAAGATCTCAAGTGCTATCGCAACACGTTTGCAGATGCAGACTCAGAGGCGCAACCTTTTGCACTGCCTCACAGCCTAAAATTCCTAAAATCACTCGAGCGGTCTGCAAACATGAAAAGCGGCGGCTCGGAGTCTCGGAGTCTCCAGTCTCCGCCATCTCAACAGTCAAGAGTTTCATCGGCTGCATCATCGGAAAATCGGACACAGCACCTGGGCGATGTGAAGCGAAGTGAAGGCTTGGTGGTCTCTAAAGACTGCGAGGTTACGACGTTGTGAAAGTGTTGATTCTTGCAAACTCAAGCACAGCATCACCGGAGAATCGCTGCCGGGCCATGCGTCATGCGAAGTGCAAACGAAGCCTTAGCAAGGCTGTTGGGACCCACGTAGTTGAAAATTGAAAACAGTACTAACTCTATGCTTCTGCTGTCGGTCCCAGGAACACGAGCCAGCACCAGAATTGCCAGGCATTGCCAAGTCATCACGATTACCAGTGAATCATCCAATGAATCACCAGCATACTGAATCGGAAAATAACCTTGGATGCTCTTAAACTCAACACAATCAACACGACGCCAACAAACATCCCAGCAGTCCTTTCCGGCTGGACAGATGTTCCACACCGCCCTGAGGCCTCTGTCCAGGCGCGTTGACGCTTTTTTTTAAGGTGGCGCGTCTTCCCCAGGAGGCCTACTCTTCCACCGCTTCAAAGAGCATTTCTGAACAGCAGCAAGTGACGGCTTCAGTCGCCAATCCGCGAAGAGGACAGACCTTCAAGCGACAGTGGGGCCGGGGTTCCCGGGAATCGGGCTGGGGTGCAGGGCACTCTAGATTTACACGACACTCCTGCACTCGCACACGGACCAAGAAACACCAAGCCCCCAAACCCGAAACAAACCCCTTCAAAGCAAAGCCGAGGCCCAGGCACAGGAGGTCGAAGAAAAAGTCGAGACCTGGGCGAAGGGGGAGGTTCGGAAATGCAGGGCACTCTAGTTACGCGGGCGGGGCGCTACCGGACAGAGTGCAATCCTAAGGACACTCCTGCACTCGCACACGGACCAAGAAACACCAAACCCCCAAACCCGAAACAAACCCCTTCAAAGCAAAGCCGAGGACCAGGCACAGGAGGTCAAAGAAAAAGTCGAGACCTGGGCGAGGCGGCGTGGGCTACGAGGCTAGCGGGCGCAGAAGCACACAGAGCAATGCAGGGCAGCGAGAGGCAGCCTAGGGTAACCAAAAGGGTTAGGGAAGGGAAACCCGGAACACAGACCAACCCAAGCAAGCTGAGGCCCCGACGCAATCCCGCCCACCCCCCAACGCAGCCGCCCACCCCTACCCTTGAACAGCGAGCACGGAAACAAGGTTTCGTGCAGGGCCGAAGGGAAGGGCCTACGGGGCTAGGGTGGCAGGGCAGCAAGGGGTTCGGGATCCTACCCAATAGACCCGGTTAGACAGATTTCTGCCGAACCGGTAACTTGTTAGACTTCGGCAGATTCCTGTCGAATCGTTAAAACAACAAGTTGCCGAATTCGGCAAACCTGTGTTGTCGAATCGACAAGTTGTTAACCGAAAGTAGTTGCCGAATACGGCAAAATCTGCCGAATACGACAAAACTGCGTCCGATCCCTCGACACGCGACCAGAGGAAGTTTCGAGGAAGTTTCGCCCAAACTTCGCCCGAAGTTTGGTGGAAGTTTGGGGCGGCTACAAAGGGTTTGAGAGGAAGTTTGGTGGAAGTTTGAAGGCCTGAACCGAGGAAGTTTGGTGGAAGTTTGAAGGCCTGAACCGAGGAAGTTTGGTGGAAGTTTCGTGTTGGCGATTTGGAGCACGAAAAGCTGGGAAATCTTGCACACATGGCACAGATTCAAGGGCGAAGTTCTTTCTTGCTGGTATTTACAGGCTTTTCTGTTTTGGGTTCAGGGTTTAGGGTTTAGGGGTTTAGGGGTTTAGGGTTTAGGGTTTAGGGTTGGGAGAGGAAGTTTGGTGGAAGTTTGGGGGCCTGGGAGAGGAAGTTTGGTGGAAGTTTGGGGGGCCTGGGAGAGGAAGTTTGGTGGAAGTTTTGGCGGCCTGGGCGAGGAAGTTTGATTGAAGTTTGGCCGGGGCCGGGTTGCCGAATCCGGCAGATTCTGCCGGATTCGGCAAACCATGGTTTGCCGAATTCGGCAGGATGGGTCGAATTCGACAACGATGGATCTGCCGAAGATTCGCTTTATTTTGGGCTGCCCAAACCTAAGGATTTTGCCGAAGGGTCTGCCGAAACGTGTTGCCGAAAACGACCGATTCAGCTGAATCCTACGATTTCGGGATTAGGCAACTTTCTGCCTAACCGGGTCTATTGGGTATGGGGGCAAAGGGGAATCGCGCACTCGACTCGCACTCACTTGCAGGGCGAAGGGGAACAACCTACCACCGGGGCCGAAAGGGGACAGGGTGCCCTGAAAACTTAAGGGAAGGGAAACCGGGGCTTAGGGGGGAATCGGGGGAAAGACAAAGCGGCACACCTTTGAACAGTCCACCCCTCGGCTGTGTCAGCAAAAGAAAGCCACTCCTCGGGTCGGCTGCGATTACCCGGCCAATCCAGGCAAGATTAAAAACTCGTTGAGCGCATCAGTGCATCGCACAAAAGATTACCCGGCCAGTCCAGGCAAGATTGCAAACTCGTAGCCGGAGCGGATCAGTGCAGCGCATGTGTAGCCCAGGACATCTTAGGCCTTGTCGTCCTTCTTTTTGCCCTTGGCCTTGGCTTTGTCGTCCTTCTTCACGCCCTTGGCCTTGGGTTTGTCGTCCTTCTTCGAGCCCTCGGCCTTCGGCTTGTCGTCCTTCTTCGCGGAAGAGCTCGCTGAGCTCAACGCGTAGAGATCTGCCACCGAGATCGCGTTGATCTCGGACACCAGCTGCGACTTCACGACATCCAAGTGTTCGGCTTCGTCCTGGCTGTCGTGCTCTGCGAACTCTCCTTGAAAGTCCTGCTGCCTCAGCAGGCGATAGCTGAGTCGCCGAAGCAGCTTGGCCATCTGCGTTCTCTCCGATGCTGTCAGCATGATGTCTACTATGTTACTACATACTGCTGCTATGTTCCCTCGCCCATGTGTGTGCCGCCTCCGGTGCTGCCTGCTAGGTGTTGTGTGGCATGCTGCTAAGTGCCGCCTATGCTGCTATGTGTTTATGTGTGCTGCCTATGCCGCCTATGCTGCTATGTGTGCTGCTCGTGTGCCGCTGGCATGCTGCTTGTCATTGTCGGTCGTCCTACCTTGAAAGAGCGAGCGCGGAAACACATGTCACTGCAGGGCCGTGGGAGAGGGGCCTATGGGTTAGGGAGTACAAGGCACTTGCAGGGCAGCTGGGGGCGAATCCTACAGCAGGGGCCGAAGGGGTTAAGGTGCCCTGAACCAAACCAAAAGCAACCCCGGCAAAAAGCACTCTAGCAAAATGTTACTGCAAAAGTCGGCGTCGGCCTAGCTAGAATACCACTACAAAATGAAAACAAAAATGGCATCAGGGAGCAAAGCGCGAGCACCACCGAGCATTTAACTGCAACACCCACCCCGGCCCCGCCCACTCGCCCCACCAACCGACAACCCGCCCCCTCCCGAGCTCAAGGCCCCAGGCCTTGTCCCTTTAAGCTTCCTCTGCCGCCCCTGTCACCAAGTCAGTGAATTTGTTTAAAATGTTTTCTGGCAGGTCTTCCACACCACCCAAGAGGTGCCTGCCCAGGCGCCTTCGACGATTTTTTTAAGGTGGTACGTCTTCCCCAGTAGGGATACTCTTCCACCGCTTCAATAAATTCTTCCACCGCTTCAAAGAGCATTTTTGGCTCATACAAAAAGACGACATACCTGCCAAACATATTGAAAATGCGTTTTTGGCTCACACAAGAGAGCAACATACTTACAAAATGTGAACAGCAGCGGTTTAACGTTTAGGGTCAGACAAGAAGACAACACACTTGTCAAACGTATTCAGTAGCGTTTTTGGATAATACAAGAAGACAACATGCTTCGGGAATCTGAACAGCAGAGAGCAGCCCTCCCCAGAACCCTTCTGCGCAAGTCGGCACAAGGAAGCCCAGCAGGCTCTGGAGGAGCAGAGAGCAGTCGAGGAGCAGAAACGCAAGGAAGCCGAAGTCCTAGCACAAAGGGCTTTGGAGGAGCAGGAAGCACAGCGCCGGCAAGCCGAAGTCCTGGCCGAGAAGGCTTCTGCAGAGCAAAGGGCTCGCGACGCGATCGAGGAACGGAAGCGCATAGAAGCCGAAGTGAAAGCAAAGCTGGAGGCTGAGCAGGAGCAGAGAGAACGAGAAGCAGAAGCGCGGAAGCAGAAGGAGGCCGAAGCTCTAGCACGTGTCGAAGCAGAGGCAGAGGCCCAGAAAAGTGCAGAGGCAACACAACAAGCACAACAAGCACGGGAAGCACAGGAACAGCAACGCAAGGCGGAGGTTCGGGCGCGAAAGTTGCAAGAGGCAAAGGATCGGCTGTACATGGCAGAGAAAATGCAGGCGATCCAAGAGCAAGCAATGAAGGAGGAGCTGGCCAAAGTAAAGGTGCAGGAGGCTGCTGTCGAGTTGAAGGCACCCGCACCTACTGCACCGATCCGTTCCTCGTCTCTGCTGACTTCTGCTGCTTCGTTCACTGACGATACCCTGGAAGGTCGTGTCTGCAAGGTGGTGCGTTAACAAAAGCATGTACGGATTGAAATATACATACAACACACATGTGTACGTGTAAGCACGAATCATGCACACCTATATACAAACACACTCATATACAAACGGAAATATGAGGCCCTTAAATTACATATTAGATCGACAGAGAGCTAGCAACTAGAGAGAGAAAAAGGCGAGAGAACAACTCCAATTTCAAGCACCGGTCCTTACAAACTAGTCGGGTTCATTATAAACAAATTAGCACCCTTCAACCTGACCTCAAATCTATAATCCAGCTGCTGTGCAGGGTATGTCGCCTCCGGACATCTCTGCTGCTACCTCGGCAAGCAGCGGGACTCCGGCGAAGCTACCGGCTGCAAAGAGTCGTGCAGCTAAGAAGGCCAGCCCGGATATGTTAGTACGCATAATAATGGTTTCAATATCGATTGTTCAGAACCCTGCAATATTGTCACGGGAGAGAAGATGCTTTGCAGGCTCAGAAAGACGACTGCGAACTTCCGCAGCTCTCGGCTGAGGAGGTGGTAAATACAAGAGCTTCTGGAATCGTATGAGATCGAAGAGCTTCGAGTAGCCTAGCTTCCAAAGTTGAGGTTTTGCTTGATCGTAATTCACTTACACATAGGTGATAGAGGATATCGCTTGCCGTGTAGTTGAGGTCTGTCGACAACAGCTCCTCCGTCCCGGATGCCAGTGTCGTGTCCAAGGATGTGCCCAATGCAGCAATTAATATACCGGCCCAATTATAATACATCAAGGCTGCTGGTCTTAAGCCCCAAACCCGACGCCTAACTTACGTTGCCAACCCTATATAAATACCTAGTGTAAAATTGTTTTACTTGGTTTCCTGTGCATAAAAAATCATCTTCTAGAAAACCCCTCGATCTCAACCCGCCTTAACCCCAAACCGAAACCCCTAAACCCTAAACTTAAAAGCTGTCCTGTGAAGCTGCTTCCGACAAGAAGATAGAACCCCGACTCCACAAAAAACCCACTAAACCCTAACTTACCCTAACGTAAAGCCACCTGGCACTGGATCCAGGTGCCATCGACAGCCCCCTCCGCCCCGGATGCCACTGTCGTGTCCAGGGATGTGCCCAATGCAGCAATTAATATACCGGCCCACTAATACATCAAGGCTGCTGGTCTTAAGCCCCAAACCCGACGCCTAACTTACGTTGCCAACCTTATATATTAGTACCTAGTGTAAAACTGCTTTACTAGCTTGGTTTCCTGTGCATAACAAATCATCTTCTAGAGAACCCCTCGATCTCAATTAACCGCAAACCGAAACCCCTAAACCCTAAACTTAAAAGCCGTCCTGTGAATCTGCTTCCGACAAGAAGATAGAACCCCGACTCCACAAAAAGCCCACTAAACTAAACCCTAACTTCTAAAGTAAAGCCACCTGGCACTGGATCCAGGTGCCATCGACAGCCCCCGCCGAGTTGCCAAGCACTTCTCCGCCAAGCAGCTCTCCGCCTGGGGCCGCAGATCCAAGTGCAACATCCACCCCAGCTAAAGCAGCTGCTTCGCCCGGTGCAGAGACCATCACCCCCGAAATTGCTGCTTTTATCGAAAGGCTAGCCCGAGACATGGCAGCACAAATGCAAGCAGGTGCTTCGAACTGGCAGCCCAGCCCACCACCGCCGAAGACAACCCCAGTCGAGGAGGCAGCTGCTGAGAAAGAACAGGTGCTCCCTGCTGCTAGTGCTCCACCCCCGCCAACGCAGCCCGTTGCTTCGACCGCGCTCGTCCCGGTCCCTCCTCCCAAAGCCGGACCTCCCTTAAATCCGAATCGAATCAACTCTTCGACGCATCCTGCCGAGTACAAAGAGTTCGGGCGCTTTTGTGAGTCCAACCCAGCTGCGAGCGAGCTGAAGGCTGCTTACTCGCCAGATACTGAGATGCTATTGTATGTAGTGGGTCGACTCCTCAACTCGATCTATCGATGACTTGCTTGCAATACTGCACAGGAAGGGTGGTGCTTTCAAGATGCAAGCTTTCGCGAAGTTTGTCAAAGCAGGGTGTGCCTAGGCTGAACCAGCGATATTGTGTACTTTGAACGCTTGCTTCCCCACTCTATTCCTACAACATCAGGCAACGGGCTGGCTCTGGAAGCTGTGCTTCGCTACCGGAAGCAGACCGAGGACTTGCAGGAAGACGAAGGACAGAAGTCTTGGACTGGTTTCTACTCTGCATGTGTTTTTTCTCAAGCTTTGCATATACGAGTCTTGTATCCGCAGGACACTATTATCCGTACCCCGAGATCTTGGAGTTCTTCCAGAGAGACCAGGTCAAGGCGGATACGTTTTGCAGGATGCGCCGAGAGCAACCGAAAGGGTTTCTTGGACAAAAAGCAAAACACCAAACCACCCAAAATAATCCTTTATAAACCTTAAACAACCTACTGCGATCGAGTATCGGGCAGACCTAAACCCTTGGCCTAAACCCACAATTAAGCCTAGGTAGGTGGTTAGCTCTAGGGAAGGTATATATGTATCGGCAGGCCGGTATATATATATATATATATAATAGATAGATATGTTGGTAGGTTAACATATATATATATAGAGGTTGTCATATAGGCATTTATGTACATAAGGAAATGGCGTAATATAGGTCGGTACACGTACTAGCATCTCAATAATTAGTGGAGATTTCTCCATGTCTGACGACCAAAGCTCATGTCAACCCCAGCACAAAACCAAATGTGAGCCCGAAGAAAAATAATTGAGAAGCCATATATTATATAACCTACAAGACCTACAATATTGAACCCCGCCTGTCCGGCTTTGCTTTTGGGAGTGGGTTTACAACATAACGCGGAACCCTAAATCCCTAAATGCCGAGGACTTCTACGTGTCGCAACAACCCTGACATAGAGACCTTCCTGTTCTACCAGCGCGAGCGTCGATGCCTCTCCACACGCAGTTTGGAGACTAAGCTACAGATTAAACACATTGGACGGCCGCGGTGTTGCAACGTAGTCAAAGTTCGCATTGTTGAGAATAAACTCAGGACGAGATATCCGTGTCTTTGGGCGCAGATCCTAAGTTTGCTATGGAACTCATGGAATTGGAGAAGGGCAACAGCGATGCTGGCGGTCATGCGCCACCCACGAGATCTAACTCCAATCCGAGCATTGGGGAGAGCTTGCCCCCGACACCGAATCCCAAGGGCGAGATCCCGGATCCTCAAGTTCCTCCAAAGAAGAAATCCCGACCTGCCAAACCCCAGGCCTGCAAGAGCCTGCAAGTACCTAATGCTTGTGTATATAGCACCCATGTATAGTCCTATCCACTAATCTTTGGCAGGGTGCCGAGATGGAGGTGACGCTGCTCGCGGACACAGATTTGCCATCGTTCATAACGACCTGGGTTAGTGCGGCCACGACGGCCGAAGGCAAAGCAACAACGACGTGTGCCGAGCTGCTTCGTTGCAAAAGCTTGGTGCTATACGTGTACTTGGGGTCCTACGTACGTAGCTGGAGCTATTTTATGTGTGTTTGGCTTAGGCTGGAGGTGCTCGAGTCCCAGGGAGAGTTGATCAAGTTGATAATGGATGCAACAAGCGGCCTTGCTGCAAAACGCAAAGCCCTGCAGAGCTTGGGTGCCAACGCCTCGTCTGCAAGTGTGCAGACGATCCTCTCGCAGGCCCTAACATCATCACTCTCAGTGTAAATATGTATACCACTTAAACCCCAAAGCCTCAATACTGCGCCAGGCATGTCCGTTTGTGCTGGCGTACAAGAAGCACGTGAAAGTTGCCAACAACCTGAAACTTTCCTGCACTATCGATGCTGAAGTTTGTTCCGTCGTGTGTTGAGTTTTTAGAGGCAAGCCTCAAATCCAGACAACCCTAAATCTCGAGCCCGACCCGAAGCCTGTACAAACCGAGAACCTGAGTCCCCGATGAAACCCAAGGGTTATGTAGAATCCAAATCTACAATTGTAATTCATATATAACAGGATCTCTGGGGTATATCCAAACCTTTATCCCTTTGCCCTTGACCCCTAAACTCCGTGTAAACCAAACCTGTACCCTTTCACTATTTACCCGATGAACTGTATAATGCCTCAGAAATAGGCTGTCGCCGCCGCCGTGAGCCGAACCTGTATCCCTTAAATACGCTTCAACTTAAAGCAAATCCAAACCCAACCCTCAACCCCATAAATCCTGCAATCTATAAAGGCACAAGACATCTAGACTAGAGAGTTCGATTCTTTAATACAATTCACAGCCATGAGATTGTTATGGTACTTTTCATAAACAAAGACCCTGTACTAGCCGAAGCACCCAGGATCAGCGGCCACAAGAAGGAAACCCAGCCGAAGAAGAAGGCCAAGGCAGCGTCGAAAGCGGCGCCGGCGGAAACCGCAGAGAACTAGATCCATGCAAGGCATTTTGCCATGTTTTGGTTTTGGGCAAGTCGCACCCCATAGCGCCTTCGAAGCCTTTCTGATAAGTGCTTACATGAACTACCCCAGTACATATTGGGCCCTCTTAAGGTAGGAAGGCTGGGGGTGGGGCACGTGGGGCCTCAAACTATGTTCGGGCTCGTTGGCTACAGCCGTGGGCATAGATCAACATAGTACGAGGCCGGGGGAGCTTCTCTATAGTAGAGGTGGCTCGAAATCATGAAGCAAAGCTTTCTGCAGCCCTGCATATGATCAGTCTGCTCTTGACAAAAGGCTTCAAAGCTCGAGTTTGAGTTCTGTTCACAGCCTGCCGTTCTGCATGTCTTGTGCCTAGCTAGTTTCAAGTGTGCTGTTGCAGCAGCTGGGGCCAAAGTGTCCGGATCTTGAACCATATTGAACCCTCGAATCCAAACCCATCAAAGATCAAGAATGCTAGCCCAGCCAAAGTCCCGAAAGCCAAGTTCCAAGCCCAACAGCTCGAAGCAGTAGAATAAAATCAGCTACACTACCTTAAACCCTAAGCCCCCAACCTAGTGATCCAGCTAAACTCCTAAACCCTAAGCCCCTAACCTAGTGATCCAAAATCCTGAAAACCAAGTTCTAAACCCAACCATTTGAAGCCCTGCTAACCAGTAAGTCTCCCGAAATACCACCAAGTTAATGTATGTGGTCTACACATGTATCATGCAGCGCTGATGTTGTGCCATAGGGTGCACGATGTTGAAATTTGCTACGCGGCTGGCAAACAAGCGAGATGCTTCTGCAACTACCAAGCCTAAAGTGGGACCGGGGGTCTTCTCCTTTACAAAATCACCCCTGGCTCGTGTTCTTTCAAAGAATGTTGGAAAAGGGCAGGCAGCCCACGACATGCAAAGGGTTGCTGCAGCAGCTGTATCTGAGTCGGGGATCAACAATGTTACACCGAGTTACTCGGTTGATTTACACTACACGTTTTCAGTCCGATCACGTTTATTATTAAGGGAGTTACACACGGCATATCGTGTCCATGTGGAACGACCATATTCCGAGGTACTGCCTGGATGTCTGGTTTGGGTAAGTCGGGAGAACGACCCGATCACATCGAAGAGTCTTTACATCGGGCAGCGAGTTCAGCCCGGGATGTGCCTCATCTGCAGTGGTGTCGATGTGCGTACTAGGCACTTATATATGTATGATGCGGAAGTGATGTGCAGAGCTCGGCCTGTGTAGTCCGTTTGTCGACTTTGCAAAAACCTGAAAAGGTTTGTGTAGAAGGCTGTCTGCTTCGAATAAAACCGCTGTTCCAGTGTGTAACGATTCCATCTGAGGCCACTTTGAAGGTGTCGCCGACCCACGTATCCGTTCTGCTCAGAGATGTGAAGTCCGAGAGTGTTCGTGCCCGAAAACGAAATGCCAGCGCTAAGCGACGAAATCTTCTGCGGCTGGCTACAGGTAAAAAAAAGAAGGCCCCTTTGAAGAAAAGCAAGCTTGCTGCACCCCCGCCAAGTCGATGGCAGAGCTGGCCCGTGCTCATGCCGTACGATGTTTGCAAAGCCATAAAGGCTTCGGGCATGGTGAAGGAGTTGTGGCTGGCCTACATTTACATGTAGACGAGCTTGTTATAAAGGCAGTACGATCGAAGTGTTTTGGATTTATGGCTCATTTGACGTGAGGCTCTGTGGAACACTGGACCCGCTGGCTTTTTGGAACCAGGCCTCTCACGAGGACTGGGGTGCGTGGCTTGCATAATTTAGATGCTTCTATAGCGTTAGAGCTCTCTTGTCAACTTAAGAACTTTATAAGCCGTTCGTTTGAACCTAGGTCCCACCCCGTTCAGTTCTGGGACGATGACAAAAAATCCCGGGCATACCCGGTAACCCTCCATGGTGATGAAGGAGAGGCGAAACGCTCAAAAAACATCCTTGTCATCAACTGGTCCCCCTTGGGAAATCATGGAATACCGTTCGTAACGAAGTATCCATACGTCGTCTCCTGCCAGACACAAAACATGTTTTTGAGGTTTTGTTGCGTTTCCTATGTTTGCTTGCTGTGTCTGTTTGAAGATTGGGTCACTCCCTCCTGGCGTCAGGTATTGAAGAGCGACATGATGCTATACAATGAAGCTGGGGACAACATCTCTTTGCATCACTTACAGGACACTCTGGTCCAAAGTTTAAACAAATGCAGCGACCCAAACAACGACCTCGGATTTACCATCCACATCGTCTGTGGACGTGGCGACTGGAAATGGCGGCACGAGTGGTTGAAACAAACCAGATTTTATGGAAATGCTGCTGGACCAAACGGTCTTTGTCAGAGGTGCCTGGCTTCCAAGACTACTTGGCTGGATCCAGTTTTCGAAAGATTCAACAATCATGCCGACCTAGAAGAAGCACTTGCCACTGCCGTTGGAGACATCAGTTTGAAAAATCTCGCCGGCTGGCGGTCTGAGATGGAGCTGCCGGACCTATTGCACTGCTGCTGGTTGGGCAGTGCCCGTGATCTCAACGGCAGCTTATGTATGCGGATGGCTTCGAAGTTTTTTGGTGGTGCTACGTATGATGAACGGCTTGCTGAACTTCGAAAGGACATGCAGCTTTGGTGCCAAAACAACGGCCTCTCACCCTCGATCATCGATGAATTCAGTGCCTTTCCCATAACTTAAACACACAGACTTTTTTTTCATGTATATGTGTCGACACATATATTGGACTATCAGGTTTGTCGAAAATGGGGATAGACGCCATCTCCCTGGACTATCCGAATGGGCCGTCCAAAGCTTATGAGAATAAGGTGATGAGCCATGTATGTGCACGGAGCATCTTATTTGTTTCCGTTATTATTTCTTGCAACCTAACCACTAGGTGGCTAATAATATTGGATAGATTTATATGTTTGCGAGGATTGCTTACTTTGCCGATCGTTTGCGGGCAGCTGGGCAGAATTCAGCAACATCAGTTTTAAACATTTTTGGTAAATCGCAAGCCGAAAGCCCTGAAATAAGCCATCAGCCATCCCAGAGCCTAAACCCGCAAGCTAGGTAGATCTTGTAACGATATATAGATATGTCCCAGGACCTTCCGGGACTTGAGATGGAGTACACGTGCGCATGGGCGCTGCACCACATGTCATCTGTTTGCGACAAGGCTGGTCTCTGGTTTTCTGAGTCTGAGCGCCAAGCATTCGGACAGATACGAGGTTGCATTCAAATTTTTCGGTTCACGTTTTAGGTGTGATGTTTCTGGAGCCAGAAACCGAACCTAAATCCAACAAACCCGAAGCCCAAAACCCTATGGTCCACTTTTTGTGTGTGTGTAAAAGCAACTATATGGGGCTTGCCTTGCATAAGCTGCGATAGGAAACTCAGGGGAAATGCCCACCTGAACCCTACTAGTTGGTTTAAACCCGTAACTTACGTATGTACTATAGATAGTACAGACGATAACACGAGCCCCAAGCCAAATCAACCTCTTAATGTATATAGTTGCTGGCACCCTTACATCCACCGTGCCCTTCACGAGGAGTGGTCGGACGTTCATACAGATCTACGTCGCACTGGCGGCGCAAGCGCTGGAGGATTGCAAACCGCTGCATCTCGATTGAAATTCAAGGTTGGATTCCAAATTCCAGGCTTCCACTTTCTTTTCTGTTCTTCCAAAATCAGATATGCTAGCTGCTAGCTTGGATATCTGGCCCACCAAATACAGCTCAGGTTTAAAGTCCGTCCCAAACTGCATCAACTACACTGCGGCTTGATCTGTCGGTCGGATAGCAGCTGGTGGAACCCCAAAAATGCTCAAAGGAGGACTACGTTGGTCATTTTATGAGGTTGGCCAAAGCTTCTGTTCACAGCTCAACTCTCGGCAAACGTTGCCTGCAGCGGTGGGTTTTACACTTCAACTCTTACCATGCGAGTTGCAAGGTGGACGCCAAAAGTTGAGTGTATCGCGGTGTATCGAACTAAACCCGCAAGCCTGAGGTCTCCCAACAAACTCTTCCCAGAAAGTCCGTGTAGCTAAACACAGACCCTGTGTACAACCATATTAGGGCGGTTAGGGTTTAGGTTTTTAGGGTTTAGGGTACAAATGCAAGCCCTTAATTTTGTGAGCGACATCCCCGGAGCACGCTCTGATTGAGACTGAGAACTTATATTCCTCTTCCCAAGCCAAAACCAACTGCACGAAAGCCCTATCTCGATGAGGCCGGGGATTCCAGGGTTTAGGGCTTCGATGGGTGGCAGGGTCAACATTTTAACTTTGGGGTTTATGGGCTTGGCGCGTTTAGTTTTAGGGGTTATTTGGGGCTTAAACGTACTTTCGACGGTTTCGAAATCATGGCTTGTATCCATCAGCTTCGTACAGGAGCACGTGCTGGTTTCTCTGTGTACCCCGCGAACCCAAGAAATCCAAACAAGAAACCCCGACCTTATAGGTAGGCATTCTCGGGGGTAGTCTCGCTAATATGGGAAGTCTTTCTTCGTTTGTCTGCGTGTGTGGGTGTGTGCTCGCAAGTGTGTGAACGCACGCGTCCGTCCCGTACGTTTGTCCTTCTTACTTAAATCGTTCGTGCTCAGGTGTGTGCGCATGTGTGTGTGTACACACCGTACATGTATGTATATATATATATATATACATATATATATATATATATATATATATATTAGAGTACAATATAGTAAGCATATGAATATATATATATATATATATATATATATCAACATGAAAGAATGTTTTTTGTTTTTTTCTTCTGATGCTCACGGTGTTCGATCTGATTCTCACGATGTTCGCTCTGATTCGCATGATCCTCGCTCACGTTCTCATGATAGCTCGCTCGAATGCTCATTTTGTGCGTACTTGCTGACTCGGTAGGACCACCGCACACAAGTGCAAGCATACTTCCCAGCACTTTCTGCATGGCTAATGTTGATCCCGCACACCGCATCGGGGCACCAAGTTGCTAAGTACAAAATAAGGGGCCGCGCTTTTTTAAGCACAGGACAAAACAGTACTAAGTACAAAAAACATAAAAGGACAGGTCTCCAGGCATGGACCAGGCACGGCGACAACTTCGTAGTCTCGGGCAACGAACTTGGTCAACCGCTTCAAAACACCGGTCATGAAGGACTTCAGTCCACAGACGTTCTCTAAGACTGCCAAGATCGGCTTTTTCGCAGAAATCGTGCGCAGGGCCGCAAGCCTTAGACTGGAATTGCCGGTCCCAGGAAATCTGTATGCCCAATGCATTTCAGAAGTCTCTTCAATTTTGCAGTCGAAATGCAACACACAAGACCTGCCGTCTGACCAGCCCTTTCGGCTCCCAACCGATGAATACGGTTGGCAGGGGAAACCACAGGTGTAGACGTCAAACTCGGGCATCTCCTCGGGCCGTCGCTTGAGAATGTCGTCGTAGAAGACGCGCGGCTTGTCTGTGGGCAATGGAACTTGAACACTTTAATCGAGACGAAGTTTGCCTGTCCTGTTCTCGTTGCAGCCAGGCAACGGTTGGCCTTGATGACAAGGCGTGCTTCGGGCGCTGAGTCACATGAGCTGACATGCTCGGACTGCCACTGGAGGGCAGCCAGTGCCCAGAGCGGTGCCTGCGACTGCTGCTCTAATGGATTTATGCCGTGGTGTACAACGAATGAACCGACAACGGCGCAGCTTCATTCAGGATCTAAACACTGACCGGACAGTGCACCTCCACGCCCGAGCAATCGGTGGCAATCCGCAGACCAGGAGGCCACCTCGCACCCGATTCCATAGCAGCCTGCTGAAAACATCGACTCCACGTCATTTCTACCTCGGGCTCGACGTGGCTTTGAGCAGATCCTGGTACCACCGGAGCAGCTCTGAATGGCAGGGGTTGAATGTTACGACTTTGCTGCAAAATGCCAAAGTTTAAAGCAAACTCTGAATGATTGTCTCCCTGATGCACTTCGCAAGCAGACATTTGTTACGCACACGCACACCCCTGGCTGTGCAACTCTTCCCCTGGCCCCTCGGACTCGCACAACTGCAGACCGTCTTGCTTCAAGGTTTTGGGTTTAGGGTTGGCCTGAAATTGTAAAGGTGATGTTCAGTTCGGATTCCGGAAATCATCCCGGCTAATGACGGACTGACTGCAGTGGCTGCGAAAAAAATGCTCTTCAAAAGAAGATGAAGACCAGCAGCTTCTCGAACTTGTGACAAGTGAACCACCCCCTAGCTGCACTCGGGCTCACAGCTCACTCTTAACCTGCTGCCTGCCTTTCCGGCGATGCCTCAGCAGGACCGTCTCGGGCTGGAGCTTCGTGACGTGCGACCCCGGGCCAGAGACGAGTTCACGCTTGACCTTTGTCTCGGACTTTTGTATCTCGGCCTTAACGACAGTCTGCTGTGTCTTCACCTTGGTCTTCTTCGGGCCACATCTCACCTTCACCTCCTTCTCGGGCCGAGCTTCCTGCACTGTCTCGCTGCTCGGTGCCAACTGAAGGATTTTCTTCATGGCCACAAAGTCTCTGGCGAG
This sequence comes from Symbiodinium sp. CCMP2592, assembly GCA_905221615.1. NCBI lineage: Eukaryota > Dinophyceae > Suessiales > Symbiodiniaceae > Symbiodinium > Symbiodinium sp. CCMP2592. The sequence continues at coordinate 27,711 of CAJNDT010000005.1, forward strand.
TGGCGCCTGACGCCCAGATGACTCGGCCATAGTAGCCAGGCAGCTCAAAACGCGATGGGCTTCATCTTCGGCAGCTGTTTGCAAGGCCACCAAGCCTTCCGCAGAGATTCTGAAACCCTCGGGCAGCATACCTCGGACAGCACTTGCGAACTTCATCTTCGGAATCATGAACTTTTTCAGCTTCTTCTCCTTTGATAGCCAGAGCACCGGGTGGCACGAAGCAGAAAAGCAACTCAACATATTATTACCGGTGCTAGTCTCAGAGTCAGCTAATTCGAATGAAGGGACGGTCTGTGGCTGACGCACAGTCATCTGAAGTCGCTGAATGGTGGTCTCGACTCGTCGCTGATACCGCTGTCCTTTTCGGGCCCCCCCGCGGTCAGCCTGTCACGAAAGAGTGCTGTTATTGACTATTCGGGTGTTGCCAGCCAGGTAGTTTAAATTTAGAATACCATGCTCCAACCGCCAGTTCACCGGGCCTTGGATCGGGCAACATCGGATGTTGCCGGCTTGACCTCGGGCCTCATCGACCGAACGGCAGCAGCAACCCCCAAACCCCCTTGGAAGACACCCCGAAACCTCAATCAAACCCTCAGCTCAATCCGTGGTTCTATGATCTTAGACCTTGGAAACCGGAAAAATTGGCTCAGTCCTCGAGTATCATGTAAGCCAAAGGCATAGAAGCATGGCTACCCGATACTTTTACTAGCTTGGAAAGTGCCAAAACAGACTCCGATTTGACATTGAGTGAAATGTATGGACCAATGAACCCCTACAACCCCTAAACCCTTCTTTAACCCTACTAATAATATTTAATACATCCGACCAAACGAAGCCTTCATTTTAGTCGCAAACCACGCCAAGGACTTGGCTGGATGCCTGTTTCGGACTTTTGCGGGCCTGAAAAGTGCAAAATCGGAGTCCGATTTGGGTTCAGGAGTCACGTCTTGACATGCCTGTGACACCCTCTTGGCTGGATTCGAGCTTAAGAATGCAATTCAGTGTCCGATTTTACACTTTCAGCTCTGTAAAAAATCCGAAAACCAAGGCCTCTTCCAGTTGGAGGCCTCGCGGGCCTTCTTGCCGAGATGTTCTTTCCATGTGCTCTAACTATATACCTACCTATGTTAAACCCTAAAATCTCCGGTCGGGGCTTACCTGTAATAAGGTTTGACCCCACAACCCAAATCGAACTCCTGTTTTGCACTTTTCAAGCCCGCAAAAGTCCGAACCAGGCATCCAGCCAAGTTCCTACTACCGTAGTTATTAGAGGAAGGGGGCCAATATAGGGGTTGTTAGAGTTCATCGACTGCAAAAGGCTAACTTTAAGGCTTGACCCCATCACTCTGACTTATTTAAAAATAGCCCTAAACCCTGGACCCTCGGAGCTTGGCTGTCTGGTTGGAACCTAAATCGGACTCCGTTTTTGCACTTTTCAGTACCGGAAAAGTCTAAACAGGCCTCCAGCTTAGTCGAAGCCAAACGATCTCCACGGCAGTCTTAAAACTCAGCCCGAGCGTCCAGAGTTTTAGGCAATGGGGTCAAGCTTTAAAGGTAAGCTCCGTCTAACCTAAACTCGAATTCACCCAGACCCTACTACAAACCCTAATTTTAGTTGTCGTCGTAAGAGCCTACTAACAAACCCTAATCTTAGTCGAGGCCAAACGACTCCCACGCGCCTGTTTTTTTGGAGTTTTCAAGGCCTGAAAATTGCAAAAGCGGGGTCCGATTTGGGTTCTACTTGAGCTCCGTGCAAAACTACTAAACCTTCGGTTCCCACGGTAGCAGGACTGGATGCCTGGTTCGGACTTTTTCGGGCCTGAAAAGTGCAAAACAGGAGTCCGATTTGGGTTGCGGGGTCAAACCTTACAGGTCAGCCCCGAGACTCCAGGTCCAGGGATTTTAGGGTTTAACATAGGTAGGTATATAGTTAGAGCACATGGAAAGAACATCTCGGCAACGCGAGGCCTCCAAATGGAAGAGGCCTTGGTTTTCGGACTTTTTACAGAGCTAAAAGTGCAATTTCGGACACTGAATTGCATTCTTAAGCTCGAATCCAGCCAAGAGGGTGTCACAGGCATGTCAAGACGTGACTCCTGAACCCAAATCGGCCTCCGATTTTGCACTTTTCAGGCCCGCAAAAGTCTGAAACAGGCATCCTAGGAGCTTGTTCTTCAGATGCCAACCCTCTCCCTGACCCTGTTATGTCTGTTGAACAAACCCGCCTTACTAAGCCCCAGGCTTTCAGGTTCAACACACAGAGTTACAGGGATTGTGTATTTAGCAACTCCACGACGACGAAGCTTTGAGGCGCTGACATGCACCTGGTGGAGCTCACCACTCGGGCATTCTTCACGACTCTCCGCACCATGGCGCTGCTGCACAATCTGGTCCAGTGGCCTGCTGGGGACTCCGACCCCACCCTCGAGCAAATGCTCCGAAGATCTCCGAAGACCGCAGGCAACGAAATGCCGGGTATGCCTAGAGAACAAACGCACTGAGGTCAATGGGACGCGGCTTGGGTCGCAACTGTCCGGCGTGCCAGTTGCCCAAGACTCGGGCCTGAGAGTCAGTCGAGCAGATAGGAACATATGCAATGAACGACCTTGCAGACTCGGCAGCAGCTTGGGTCGCAACGGTCGGGTTGGCCAGTTGTTAAGATTTCGGCCTCGGGCAGAAAGCTGAGCAGTCCTGTCCTATTGCACACACGCAGTCACTGACAGACCTCGCAGACGAACGGGTGCCGTGCAGAAGCATCGTCCGGCCTGTTGCAGGGAGCTGTGGTCAGACAGGCTCTGATGCAAACTAAAAAGCAGCAAGAACAGGACCAGGACGAAGAAGACAGCTTTTTACTCGTGCGTATGATGAAGCTGCCAGGCTTGCAGCTGGCCAAGGCTGTGCTCTGATATTGAGACGTGTCAAATGCCTCGGACAACCTATGTGAATCTTGATCATGTTCCAATAAGTTGATTCTGATGTTATTTAAGTGATGACCGTAGTAAACCCTAAACCCTACCACGGCAACTGACATTGTCTCGGACTTGCCAAAACGGACGTCATGCCAAAAGGTCTCGGGCAGACGCAAGCTAATTTCATGCACGCCCTCAACATCCTCGGTCGCAGGGTGAGTGGCTCAGCCTTCCTCTGAGTCAGGAACGTCAATAGGGCTGGGGGTCACCTGAGTCGCATGAATCATCACAGAGAGACATGCAGAGAGAAAGAGGGAGAGAGAGACAGAGAGAGATGGACTCGGCAACTGAAAACAAGAAACGCATCTTAATAAGACCAAGCTGCGGAAAACCACATACTGCGAACCCTTGGACGAGGATGCCTTTCCTCGTGCGTCAAGCGGCGGCGCCTGCGCTTCCCTTTGCCCTTGCTTTTGCCCTTGCCCTGGCCCTTCTTGGGTCTGGCTTTCGACTTCGGGCGGACCTTGGGCTCGGCCGTCGTAGCCTTGGCCGGTGTTGTCGCCTTCGGCTCGGGCTCGGCCGGTGTTGTCGCCATCGGCTCGGGCGTCGGGGTGGGATCCTCGAACCATACTGTTCGCTCGGCCGTGGTCGGGTTGGGCTCGGCCGTCGGGGTGGGCTCCTCGGCCGTGGTCTCGGCCGTCGTCGGGAGCCTTGGGCGGAGGGGGGCCCGCGGCCAACCGCGAAAAAGGAGGGGCTTTCTTGGGCACCGGTTTGGGTGCTGGAGCCGGCGCTGTCACCCTTGGCCGCATTGACAGGAGGCGAGGTTTCCAGATCCGGACGGGGGCCTCGGGCGTCTCCAGTCGCGCCCTCTTCGGCTCGCGGTGCCTCAATTCGGGAAGCGATAACTGAAGAGATTCAGAGAGAAAGTGCGAAAATAACAGAGAAAGCAATCCAATGATGTCTCAGGCTCATGCTCGGCCGATGTAGGTGGAATCTTGTTTGCCCTCTTGGTGCCCTGTGGCCTGCTGCTGGTACCTCTTCATTTGTTAAAGTGAGCCCGTGAATCCCTGAACCCGGAGTCCTCGGCCTTAGTGGCTGCTGGCCCAGACGACGACGATGGCTGCTCGGCCTGTGCCAAACCGCAAACCCTGCAACCTGAACATGAACCCCTAACCTAGCCCTGAATTTCTTACTATGATCGGCCTCCTGGTCCTCAGTGGCAGCCGTCGAAGCAGGCTCGGCCGGAGGGTCCGGCAGCCATCGAAGCAGGCTCGGCCAGATGCAGTGGCAGCTGTCGAAGCAGGCTCGGCCGGAGGGTCCATAGATGCACTGGCAGCCGTCGAAGGAGGCTCGGCCGGAGGTGGCGGGACCTGGGTGTGTAAGACACAATCCCAAACCCTGAGAAAAAGCCAAACCAGTCAGAACTCCCTGGGCCTGCATGGTGGAAGCGAGGTCCATAGCGCTGGCCAGATCCTCGGCCGTGTCGTCCCAATAGTACCAGTCCTGCTCTCGGGCCAACATTTGAAAGTATGATACTTAAGGCAATTCAATGGTTGAGCCGAGTCTCGTCTTTGTCCCAGAGGAAGCTCGGCCGTGTCTCCAGCTTCCACTCCTCGGGCTCGGTCCGCAGGAACGCCCTCTTCTCGGCCAAGAAGTTCCTGAATGCTTGGGCACTATTATTTAAATTGATTCTGCAGGTCGCTTAACTTAAGCTTATCTGTAGCATGGGACAAAAAGTCTGCAGAAACAGCCCAGGGTCGGGAAAACTTTGTTTTCTCGGGCGATGGCGTCTCGGTCCGCCGCCGAGTCGAAGGACCGGATCAATTTGCACACATGTTCGTGCACATATGCCGCCCCTGTTCATGGTTGGGATAGGATTAAAAATCTACATATTCCTTTATTGGTTTAAAAGTACCCATAAAAATGCAAAATGTTACCCAACTATGACAAAGGATCCGTGGGAGTGGCCCGACTCCAAGATGGCTCGGACGCCTGCGACGAGCTCCCTACTCGCGTCCAGCTGCACGAGACACCAAGCCATGTCGGGAACTCGGCCGAACAGGAACTCAGCGTCGTCCGACCGAGCCTCAGTTGATGTGGGGACCGGACCGTTCTGTATTTAATGCTGCGTTAACCCTAAACCCTAAACCCTATTATAAGGCAGCAAATGTCACTTGCCAAGGTACCGTGGGGGCCAGGAAGGCCTTCCTCACAGGCTTGTCGCCCTTCTTCGGAATCCGCACCCCCTTGTGCTCGGACCCTCAGCCCCAAAACAATCGGCCACAACTTTTTTAGCATCAATCCTGTGAATGCTTCCGACTTCCTGCTGCCAAGTGGCGCAGCCAGTGGCAGGCATCTCGGACGAGCTTCTGCGCAAACTTCGCGTAGTAGCCCTCTCCCGGAAGAGGGCTCCCCTCCCAGCACCTCTTCAGAAAGGCCCTGATCAAAGCCCCTCCAATCTCGGTCGCCATCTCTCGGGCTTGCGGATGCGGATGAAGGAGCGCCGCGAGGAGGCCCTGACAGTCACTTGATTCGATGCTCGAACCCGAAAAATCACTCTACTCAACTGAATGCAGTCCAGTCACAAGCCACGCGAAGATATCGACCTGGAGGTGATCCAGAACCCACGCGATGTCATAGTACTCGTTGTAGAGCCTGCCCACCACCGCCTTGTTTCGCCGGGTCGGCGCTATGACGAACTCCTCGGGCGACGGCGGCATACCTTAGTGCTCATGCAATTTCAGTCGGAGTGAAGTCACGAAACCCTAAACCCTAGACTTACGCCTCAACTCAGTCCATGATTCTGGGTGAATGCACCTTGGGTCGTTGCCGAAGCGAAACTCGGACGAAGCTCCATGGCACCCAGCTGAAGTCGAGCCCCTCCTTTGCGCCGGCTGCCATTCCTCGGAACCTTTTAAAGGAGCCGAGTACACAGTAGGGCGACCTCGGGCACAGTTTTCGGGCATTAGACTTAGATGATGTGACCTCGGGCTAGTAGCTTTCGGGCATTTAAGTAAATTAGGTGTGATCGGGCATTAGATGTGACCTCTGGCGTAGCTTTCGGGCATTTAAGTAGGTGTGACCATCGACCTTATCTGAGTCTGTCGTACGATGCCTAGGTATGCCAGAGGCGGCACACACTCGTTCGAGCCGAACTGCGATAGACTCTCATGCCAGAGCTGCTCATCCAATCAAGCTCCAACGACCAACATGCAGCTTCAGTGCACTACGGACAGAAAATCTGCCGAGCCTTCCAAGTCGTCTCGGGCATCAGTAGAATTCCCTCGGTCGGACCTCGGGCAGCCGCTGTCTGTCTGTCGTAAGATAAGCAGCAGAATCACCTTGGCTCAACTGAGGATTCAGAATCTGAGGCTGGAGCTGCAGCAGATGAGAGGCACACGGCCACCTGGGTGAGCAGCTTCATTCAACATGCTCTGCAGGATGCAACGGCAAACTCATTCAAGTTCCAGCAATCGGACCAATCTTTTTATACCAGCTCGGGCCGACCTGCTGTCCACCAAGGCCTAAGGGCAACTGCTCGGGCGTCGGTCGTGGCCCACCTAGGGCCGAACTACCTGCGAAGCCCACTGCCACTGGATCTAGCCTCGGACTTCTGCTCCTGGTCCTGCTCGGTCGTGGCATCCTTTCCTGAATGACACGAATGACTCCAAGCATTTGAAAATCACGACGACGGATTCCATTCATTGATTAATAAATGTACGCCAGGGCTCTCTCGGGCGGATCAGGAACTTTGAAAGGGCATCCAGGCACGACATTGCCCCACCAAAGGAGAAGACGGTGAGCGTCGGCACAAACCGATGCCATCTCCTCCAGGGTCCATGCCATGCACCCGCCTAACTCCAAGCAAGGGGCCGAAAGCAATGGGTCACCGCCGAGCCTGGACGCAAGCCAGCATGGTCTTCATGTCGGCCGTGCCCTTGGGGTACCTGACTTCCCTAGAGACCTCGGGCATGGTGCTGTACTGCTTCGGTGGAATCAAGGTCTGCTTCGCAGTCCACCACTTGGCACTATTGGTGTACCATCGCCACGCGTACTGGTAGTCATCGAACAACGTGTTCAACTCCTAGGACGCGGCGCATCCGGCGGATTGTGGATTTCATGCTAAATGCTGATAAGTCGCGGCCAAGTCCAGCACCAGCCTCCTGTGAAGCTCGGTCAACACTGGCTTCTTCTCGGACGGGTCCACTCGGCCAGACTGCAAAGTTTCATTCGCCTCAGCCAGCGGTTGTGCGGCATGCGCTTCAGAAACCAGAACGCAGTCCACTCAGTGCAAAAATATGGAAGGCCTAGTCACTGCAGCAGCAAGCTTCTGGCGCTTCATATGATCCCGTTGGTTTTTCCCTGGGTTCCGTTTCTTCTTCTTCGGGATCTCGGCCGCATTCTGCTGCTCTTCCTCGGTCGACCAAGAAACGGATAATGACAACTGAGACTGCAAGCGATCCATTTAACTTAATTTAAAACAATCACTCTCGAGTGGCCTTGCTCCCTGCCTGGACCTCCTCGGGCTTCTCGGTCTTCGGCTCCTGCAGGACAGTTCGGCGTTGACTCGCCAATGACACGGAATTTTGCTCGAAACTATATGAATTGCTCCAGCCAGAGTCCTGCTCCGCCGCGGGGGCGGGGGTCGGACCAGTGCCAGGAGTCGAGGAATCAGCACGATCAGCCATGTCCGAGAATGGAAGCTCCACGCGAGCTCTGCTAAATCAAATCTGCTGCTTGAATAGATGCAGTTCGCTACGTTTACGAATGTACTGGTCTAAGACTATGTCAGTGTGAGCGTCCCGGTGCCAGGTGGCATTAAATCATAATGAGCAGTTCCCCAGTTGTCTCGTTGGCTGTTGCCTCATGCCTTCCATGCATCTTGCTTTCTAACTTGTGGCTTCTCAGCTGCGAGATATCAATATCACAAGTCCAAAGCCATGAATATGCAAATCATGCAACTTCAATCACGCAAAGCGAGCAAGACTAAAGCTCGGGCCGGAACATCCTCTGGCCCCTTGGGCGATTGCCGCCGTCGGACCTCGGACTACGTGGGTCGCGGTGCATATGCAGGCTTGAGGCATGCACCACCTCGAGTGGCTGGCTGCCACAGTGCGCCCCCACGAGCGCCTCAGGAGTGAATTGCAACTCCCCAGACGACTTACACCAGCATCTTCCACCTCGGCCGGCTGCCACAGCACGCTCCACGAAGAACCTCGGAGTGCAAGGCGTCATTAAGCGAGGGAGCTATATGATTTGATGCATGCTCCTGGTTTGGGTCTTGATTCTGAAACTGAAGGACCTGTTCCGTAACGGAACCACCAGCTTCTTTTGTTTACGCCGGTCGCCGGGCTTAAAGATTAGGGTTCAGGCTGCGGGTTCAAGGTTGAGGCTTTCGATTCGTCTTACGGGGGCACCCTAACTAAGTTCCCTGAACCTCCAATCCTTGCAAGCACTTGGCATTTGCTGGGAGTCTGACGGCGAGAACAATGTCAGCTCGGGCGGGAACTTCGCCGTCGGACCTCGCGCGATGCACTAGCTACTAAGAGGCTGCTGACAACCAAGTCAGCTCGGGCCGGAACAGTCGTCGCTGTCGGACCTCGGGCAACGCACACTGAAATGCAAATTTACGCTTAGGAGTCTGATGAGAAATGGGAAAGCTCGGGCCAGAACATCCTCGGGCTCACCACTCGTCACCATCGGGCCTGGGCCCACACACTAGCACTCTATTCATGATGCAGGTTGGGTTTGGGTGTCTCTGAGTTCTTGCTTGCTGTGTACCGGAATCGGTAGTTTCTCAAACTTGGGGCGCAGGTTTTGTGGCATACCGGGCCATTATTACTCTCACAACTCGGACATGCCGGGCGACATCTCGGGGTTTAGATAGTTGGGGTTCCTGGACTTTATAGCCAAAGCGAACAAAACAGTAAAATACGGCACTCCCAGAACCCTCAACCCCGTGACTGAAATCCCTAAGTACCGAAACCTCGCCTGGTCTTAGCATCCCTGGAAATCCGAAGAAGGTCGCTTTCGTGCTTGGGGTTTGAGGATGTAGGGTGTGGGGGTTTGGTCTCGCGCACACAGCAGGCAAGGCTCCTCGGTGTGGGGGTTTAGGGTGTAGGGCTTTGGGGTTGTGAGGTTTAGGCTCGGGGTTCGCCTTCATGATAGCGGAATCGTACATATGGGTACAGAGGTATAGTCGTGAGCACCAACCAGCTAGTCCTTAGTATCATGCTTCAGTAGGTACTCTACGAGGGATGTCGGCGCTCCCACTCAGACACTCCAGCAAAGACTCGGACAGATGGGTTTATGCGTATCATTAAGTACTTGTAGGGTTCAGGGTTTGGGGGTTTGGGCTTGGGGGTTGTAGGGTTTTGGGTTTAGGGTTTGTGTCCTCGGACGTCCTCGCTCGGACGTGACCTCAGTGAGTGCTCTGACAAACAAGGCCAAGGCCCTGTCTGAGCAGAACACTGAAGGAAGTTGGAAGCTCTGACAAACAGGGCCGAAGCCCTGTCTGAGCAGAACTTCCGCGAGGATGAGTGCCATGACAAACAAGGCCGAAGCCCTGTCTGAGCACGGCACTCGGCTTGAAAAGTTGAAGGCATGACAAACAGGGCCGAAGCCCTGTCTGAGCACACCTTCCGCGCCTCATAGATGGAGCCGGCGATCGTCGTCTCCGGCTCCATCCACGCCAGCCGCCAGCCGCTCAGGGGGGTGATGGAGGTTTACGGGTTTAAGGCTTAGGGTCTAAGTTCGGGTGATGAAATTAAGGGTTCAGGGTGCAGGGCTTAGAATACCCAACTGTAAAACAACCTGATCTACCAAATGAGGGCTTAGGAGGTCTGTGGTTGGGGACGGTTTAGGGTGGAGGGGGCGAGGTCGAGGTTGAGGGCCTAAGAGGTCTCAGGCTGGGGAAGGCTTAGGGTGTAGAAGATACTATGGTTACCGGCACCAAGCCCCTAAATCCTAAACCTAACAAAATTTGCGTGTGATCCCTAAACAAAACTAAAACCCCCTCATCTCAATATTGTCATTAGTATAAACATATTATATAGATATATATACATATATATATATATATATGTATATAGGGTATATTTAATAAACCCTACGTCCTAATAAGCCCTGAAGCCCCAAAGCCCAAAAACCTTGAACCCTTAATAAAGCCTAAAACCTTTATAAACCCTCAAGTTCCTGAAGCCCTATGATCCCGGAATCCCACAACCTTGCCACCCAAGGAATCTTAAGTGAACCCCTATATATATATATATATATATATATATACATATATATAAAAAAATATACATATTATATGTAAAGGGGTTTAAGGCTTAGGGTTTAGGGTCATAGCTCAAATATACATATATTACATTCAGTTCATTTCCAAAACCCATACCGAAATCCTGAACTCCACCTCGGCCCCCGGCATTGTGCCTCGTCTGTTGTCGCCGAAGTCCATGGGGCGGAGAGGGGGAGGGGCAGGGGGTACTCGGGCGACTCGGGCGAGGCTTCAGGGCTCAGGGTTAGAGTGGGGCTACTGGGCCCAAAAGTTTCGGGTTGCTAAGCCTTTAAGCCAAGCTAGAACAACGTCAAACTCCTCTATACTAAATCCTAAAGTTGTGGTAATGCCCTAATGCCCTGAAGCCCCAAAGCCCAAAACCCTTGAACCCTCAGTCACTTAAAGCCCAAAACCTGGATAAACCCTGAAGCCCGAAGACCCCTGACGACAACGACGACGACCACGACAGTCACAACATCTCGATCACCACCATGCCAGCAGCGCAGCAGCAGAAACAAACAGATCAACAACATAAGATCCATCAAAAAACAACAACCAGAAAAATTAAAAAATTAACGCTATTTAACCCTAAGTATAGAAACCCTACATTCTACTATATCCCTACTTTGGTCCCTTTGGGCTTGGGCTTCAAGTTAAGAACACTGACACAACGACAAACCCACAATCTCTGCGGCCATGGGTTCCATATCGATGAACCGCGGAGGAGTAGGGCTCTTGAGCAACTGCAAGGCAAACCTCAACCGCAAAACCAAAGCCAGATTACCGGAAGATCCAAACCTTTCAAGTCCCGGGCTTGAACCTAAAACCATAAACCGTAAACCCTGAACCCTAAACCCTAAACCCTGAACCCTGAACGCTGATTCCTAAACCCTAAACCCTAAATCCAATTGCCAGGACCGAACCCAGTGGCCTGAACTTTCTCGAGGACCTGCGTGCACAGGTGCAGGTGCCGCAGATGTTATGGTACATTTACGGCCTAGTAGGAGTAGAATCATACAGGTTTCCCCAGGGAACCATGATTTTGACACTTATGCACATAGCTGTGCTTTGATAATCTTCTCTTCTTCGTCATGCTGTCGTCGAGGCTCGTGGTCTGGGGCGGTAGCTCGGGATCTAGGCTACCTGTATTGTCCCACCACTAGCACTGTCCCGCCTGGCGAAATCATCCATAGCCTAACAAAAACCTGCACCAAGCCTTCACCGACCCTGACACTAGTTGACACGTTTTGAACTGAAGGGTGATCAACCTTGTCATCGTATCCGCGACCGTTGACCATGCCCACCATCATCTGTCTTCATCTTCCTCATCACAAAAACCTTCAAACAGGTTGCAACCACCGTCACAAATACCATCATGACCATCCTTATCAACGGTATACAGGTAGAACTTTAACCTCACTCCTATCTTTGACTACAGTATGAAGCTCATAATGCAACCGTGATACTGCTATCAACAGTCCGTGCGTTGGTACGACATGTTCCCAGTATAATACCTGGAGGATGACTCTGATCATGACTGCTTGGCAGCTTCAGTTGACCAAGCCCCATGCAAACATTTAAAGCGCTGCATAACCCGTAACCCCTGAACCCCTGAACCCCCGAACCCTAAAACCCTATAAACCCTAAAACCCTGAACCCCAAACGCCCAAAACCCTTAACACACAACCCTAAACCCTAAAACCAAAAACCCTGAACCCTGAATACCCCAACCCCTGTACCCCCAAACCTCCGAACCCCAAAAGCTGAGTGCTCCGCCTCTTTCACGAGGTCGCTTAGCTCCCGGAGTTGACCCAAGCGGATAGCACGGCGATGTGTCGCGTCCTCACCACGACACTGGTCTTTCCTAGAATCCTACGGGTTCGGGGTTCAGGGTGTGGGGTTTAGGGTTTAGTGAAGTTTAGTGTTTAGGGCGTGGGGTTTAGATTTAGGGTCAGGGTTTAGGGTGTAGGGTCCAGAGGACCCATTGCAACGCAGATTTCTTTAAATTTTAAGAGAGTAACTGAGTACGGGATAGCTAGGCACTCGGACGCGGAGGGTGAGTGTTCTGGGAGTACAGAGTAGGATTTCAGTTTAGGGCTTGGATTGTTTTGGGCCCATTATACTACAATTATAGTAAGGAACGCCCAAAACAGTATAGGTAATTATTAAGGGCTGTATATTGGGGTTTAGGGGGCTGCTGCGTCAGACCAAGCTCCTTCGCTGCACGGGAGGCTGAGCGGGACGTGGATTGCATGAGATGGAGCCAACCCCGACTTGCCCGGTTTACAGAGAAAATTTAGGGTTTAGGGTTTAGGGTTTAGGGTTTTGGGGGTTGTATGGAGATGATAGTACCAACAAGACGTTAGGGTTCCCGAACCCCAGGACCTGCACCTCAAACCCCAAACCCAAAAGCTCTTGCACCTCTTGCAAAGACTCGCACAAAATCCTAAAACCCAAACCCCTAAACCCTAAAGCTCAAACAAAAACCTTCCGGGGTTCCGGCCACTCGCACGGCCTTGCCCAGATAACGTTCTGGCCTGGGCGTGGGCATAGGAATATCATATTGGGGTTTAGGATTTGGGGTTTAGGGTGTAGGGTTTGGGGTCTAGGGTTTTCGGAAGGGTCGAACTTGGTGTGAGATTTCGAGTTCTGTTTGACACGCTGTGCGGTGTCTGTGCGACATTTGAAGGTTTTGTGTTGCTTTTGGGGTTATGAAGCGCCTTAAACCCCTGTAGGCATCAACCCGCAACCCGAATCCCCGACCTGAAATCCACACCAGAAGCACCAAACTATGCCGTCATCAAAGGAACCCTTCACCCTAAACCCCCTAAGTTTATGTCAAGTCTAGAGATACGATGATTTCCAGAAACAGGAGGAAAAATAGGAAATAGATAGGACTTAAGGGTCTATAGGGGAAGAAATACGAACAACTAGGAAACTCAACCATAAGAATAACATAAGAGAGAAATAGGAGAAACATATAGGAGAAGCATTGGGGAAAAATGTAGGAAACACCTAGGAAAATAGGAAATTACACCGGGCCGCAGGGTGGAAAGTGGCGCGGGGAGCGCGGGCAGGTCCTATTTGTCTCCTCCTCCTATTTTATTTGTACTTTCGAAAAACCAGGATTCCCTTTTGCTTCCTATTTTCTTCCTATTTTGAGCCACTTGCGATCTGACTAGAGTTGACATAAGAGATTGACATAACCCTAAGTCCCCAAGTCCTCAGCCCTACACCCTAAACGACTTTTCGGTGACCCGACTGTAAAGGAAACAAGATCGTTAGGGCCATAGATAGGAGCTGAGGCCAAAGCACCGCCACCTCGTGCGACCACTGGACCTGGGAGGTTTCAGGTTTAGGGTTTAGGGGGTTTGGGGTTTGAGGGTTTAAGGTTCACCTTAACCCTGAATATATTCTACCTCTTTAGGGTTCCGCAGTATGATTTCCTTGTATGCGTCCATTCCGTGTTAAGGCTGGGTTAGTTTTTATTCTTTTAATGGGCCCTTATCCGTCTGCACTTGCGTCCGAAACGCCCAAAGTTGAGGGAGCCAGTTGGACCCAACTCCGTTAGGTTTAGATTTTAGGGTTTAGGACCTTCGGATCGATGCCTGAAGGCTCTACAACTTTTGGTTTAGGGTTTAGAGGTTAGGGTTTAAGGCTCCTTTAAGGAATCTATAAGGGTTTAGGGTTTAGGGTCTACCTATAATTAGTCTCCATTGTAGTTCCTTTTTCTGGTAAACCAGAATCTCTATTACAGGATCCTAACCATAAAGCTGGTTAACCAAAAAAGGAACTACGATGGAGACCATCGGTACAACTGTTAGTCTAGAGGCGTTAGGATAGCTAGGTATAGATAGACTAGAGACTGTGACTACAAACAATGACCCGGGGGAACACTGTCCCACCAGTGATTCCCGTATCGTGCGCCTTCGGATTTCGGGCTTGACCTTTCGACCGTTCTTGGGGGGGCCTAGGATCTACGGGATGTGCTTTTTTTTCTGGGTTACGTATCTATTCCGCATGTTCCTTAAAATCGCATTTGCACTGCCACAATATGGCTCCCAATCCGACCGGGGGTGTAATCCACAGACCCTACGCTTACATACTCTGCAGGTCGATGATCCAGAAATCTTTGCATTTTGCTACGGTGAAGCCGATATCTCTATATATGCTGCTGCTGATGGCAAACTGTGGTGGGGAAGGCGAGTTCTGGTGGACTTCTGCTAGCGGGTAGTACACGGGGATGGTATCAAGACACTGACGGAAGGTAAGCTCTGATGGCCAGCCCTTTTGCGAGCCTCTGTCAACTTGGGCAATCGGTGGCTGCTTCGTCGGCGTTCAGCGCCTGTCCATAAGTTGCCATCTGCGGCTTTACTGTTTAGACTTGAGGGTCTTATGTTTGAGTTTCCAGGGTTTAGTGGTTATAAGGTTTGAACTCTAGACCACCTTTCCGCCGCACGCAAATCCACGAGATCAACTACGGATTCATGATTGAACTCTAGACCACCTTTCCGCCGCACGCAAAATCAACGAGATCAACTACGGATTCATGATTGAACTCTAGACCACCTTTCCGCCGCACGCAAATCCAAGCAGCCGCGAAATCCTGACAGAACAACTCGCCAGAACAAACAGTATCAGTTTCGAGGGGCCGCTGCCAGATGGCCATGCATATGTCCATAAAGGGAACTCCAGAAAGTTGGAATATGGATTAATGGTAGGATCCCCTATAATTTACCTTAAAGGGGTTACGATAATGATAGTCCAACTTTCTGGCTTCTACTGTATGTGTGTACATTTACTTGCGGGGTGTGGGCATCATCGCGTTCATCTGCATGCTTTGGCTGCAATCATCGAGTTCATTTCAGGCACATAGGCGCACCCACAAGAGGCACATTTACATCAAGCAGCACACACATTCAAATGAGGGAGGGGTTGAGAAGCAGACAGAGACAGAGACAGAGACAGAGAGAGAGAGAGAGAGAGAAGAAAGCACGGCAGGGCAAGAGAGAAGACGAGAAAACGAGAAAGTGGAGAGAGTGAGAGACAGAAAGAGAAAACACACAGAATCAAGACGGAGAGAAGGACCAAGAGAAAGGGAGAGAGAGAGAGAGAGACAGAGAAAGAAACAGACAAGCACATGAATGTATGCAGGCATTCGAGCAAACATCTATCTGGCTTAGCGAACACGCGGAATCCTGGAACACAGGGATTCAAGGATTCGGGTTTGCGGGGTGAGGGGTTAAGTCATGCCGCTTGCCGTTCAGGGCGTAGACCAGGCTTACGGACCAATCCACTGTTCATATTCCTTGTCGGGACTACTGCGGGACGGCGGGCTTCGAACCTGGTCTGCAGAAATCAATCGAACGACAGTCAAAAGATCACTGCGCCCTTGGACTTCTCATGTAGCTGATACTTAAACCTCCAAAGCAGGTAAAATAGTGACCCAGCACCTACAAAAGGCCATTCTTCTACATACTTGTAGGGTTCTGGTATAGGCCACCCCATAAGAAGGATCGGCATGTTCTGCCCGACAGCCGATGCCCAGAGTTCCCCTAAACAGGATCCTTGTTAGGGAGTCGAGGCTTTCGGGAGAATAAGATTTACAGGTTTATGGGGTTTGAGGGTTTAGGGTTTAGGGTTTAGGGGTTAGGCTCTATTGATTCAAGGCTTATGGGGTGAAGGCCTTCTAGCCATTCATGGCGGGTGCTTGCGGTCCAACAACAGAGGGAGCATGTTTCACCGTTTCACCGCTGACATGCGGCATGTACAGCCAAACAGCAAAGCTGCAGCTAGGTCTGAACAAACCATTGATCCTGTTCAGAAAATGCGACATACCGCAAACGATGCATTTCCCTAAAAACACAAACCCACTCAAAGATCCAGAAATCCCTTAGTGTGGACCCTTATCGCAAACCCACAGCGGTCTGTTCTTTTTGGGACTCGTAGGCAAAGATGCAGTCTCTAAAGATATTCTCCCGCTCACTCGTCTGACTTCTTCCCCTTGGCAGTCGCTTTCAGTTCAGGGCGTCATGTAGGAGGATTGCGCATGTAGTTCGGAATACTAGCTGTTCAGACCCATATATGGAAGAAATATAGAAACCCCCTGTGGAGCTCTTATAGCAGCCGGATGGAGAACGTTTGAAGGAAGCCCATTCTAAGTGTTCAAGTGCAGAACCCCAAACAACAGTACCCGGACTCATGAAAGAAGTGCCCCGAAATAAGATACGCATATCTTCTGGATAATCCGAATATGGCGAGACCTTGGGGTGAGGGGCTTAGTGCAGGCGTGTAAGGCTTAGCGTGCAGATTCGTGTAGGGTTTAAGGGTCAGGGGCTGAGGGTTTGGGGTTCTGTGTGTTGCGAAACTGCGAAAACAACCGGAGACCTCAACGCAACCCTCTATCACAACACCCTGGACTCTGGACCCTACTTCCAGATCCTGAAAGCCTATCCACGGGCCCCGAGACAGGACATTAGCTTTTGGATTGTACTATGAGAGTACCTTAATATAGGGGCCTTGATAGTTAGAATAGGGTTTGGGGGCCCATTAGACTACGTATTACGTATATTTGTAATACGGAACCCCCCCCAATAGTAGTATAGTTGAGTATTTAGGCCCCCGAAATTATGAAAGGATAGCTGTAAGGTGTCTGCCCCCCGGCTGAGAGGATGAGGGCTTCGCGGGTTCTGGATTCATAGGGTTGATGATATAAATCCCGGATTACCCATAATAAGGAGTAGAGCATAATTCCCATAGTTTAGGGTCCTTAAGGTAATGCCTTGTTTATATCATCAACAGGATCATACCTGTCCTCCCCGTTCTCCCAGATTTGCACAAGCACATACAGCTCAGCACATGTTCCACATGCGAAGTGTTCGCTTTGTATGTATTGTAACCATTGTCACCATGCACAGATACCTTGAACCTGACAGCCCTGAAAGCCCGACACAGACACAGCCCAAACAACTTGAAGCTCTGACACGACATATCATTGAACTTCCATTAGCCAAACCCTCAACACGCAAAAATCATTCCAAACCCTGACCCTGTCTCCAGTAATTCAGTAGCCCTGTATCATGGCTTTCTCTTGGTGTGAATATGCTACAGGTATTCTGAGACCACAATCAAGTAGCCTTCTTCTTCTTCTGGAGCTCAGCAGCGCGTGCCTGCTACGAAAGAAAGGAGTCGAACAACATGGAGCTTCTGAAGCCGCAGTACTCTAGCCATTGCGGGGTTTGGGATGTAAGGTCTATAGGGCTTTGGATATAGGGTCCGTGCTTCAGGATGGGCATACCGGCTTGTCAGAACTTTGTGTTGGGCATTAAATGCCTGAATCCCAAATTTTGGGATTCAGGCGTCGGGGACAGGCGACGTAACTTGGGCACAGTCGCAAGTGGTGATGATGGCGGTGATCGTGTGTTCTATGCCCGGACATATAATACTGCAAGTCAGCAGTGCCATAATAGCACGAAGCTGAACATGAATTGCGCTCCCGATGAAAAGCACTCTTTGAAACCTGAGCTTTTAACACTAAGCGAAAGCCTGAACCCCAAAACCCTAAAACCCAAAACCCTAAACTCCGTAAACCGAAGCAAGAGCAACACGCCTCGCGCTGCTCGTGGTGGTACTCCACAAGGCGCTGTTGGTACGCCGCCTTCGACGCAGTGATCGTGTGTGCTGCCTACGGTGTCTACAGTGCTCAGTGAGTGTGTGTCCGTCTGTGTATGTATCTTTATGAAGACACAGAGAGCGAGAGACAGAGAGAGAGAGAGAGGGGTTCGAAGAACCAGTCTCGTTCCAACTACTGTGGTATGTACATGTGGGTAGTTGTCAATATTAGGGTCCCTTTTTGGGTACCCTAAATATTAGGTGCCGTATTATCTTAAGGACCCAAAAAAGGACATCATTTTGACAACCAACCATGCGCATAAAGGACCCCCAGCCTGAGCTCACACATCCCGGGCCTTGTAAACGATTGAGGCAGAAACTCTGGGCGCACGCACAAACACACACGCGCACGCGCACGCCTATGTGCCAGATCTTTCTTTACATATATTTCTGCATTTATGTCTGTACATATGTCAATACAGGTTTAGCTGTGTTCGTCAGTGCGCGTTTCTGCATCTGCACATATAGATGGATGTAACTATATAGATGTCTATAACATCAATACACAAACATGGGCACAAAATACACATACGTGCATGCATGCATGCATGCACGCATACATACCCACGAACGTACGCACATACATGCATACATATATATATATATATATATATATATGGTCACACCCCCCCCCCCCATGATCCACCCCAGCCTTCTCCTCAACTACTCTTGTACTGTCCTCTGGTATAAGATGCGTATTGCTAAAGTCAGAATTTATCGGTATTTACGCTGTTTTATGCAGTTCATGTACATGTACAGATGCGGCTTTTCGCTTTTTATATCATATACAAACAAGCCAAAACCGAAACCAGATTCTGGTTCTGGATTCTGGTTCTGCTGCCGCGCTCTTGTCCACTGCTTCGTATCAGCTCTCGCTGTTCAAGTCAAAACTTGGCCATCCTATTTTGGAGTTTGTCGAACTACTTACGATGTACAGTTTGAATAGACACCGCTGCTCTTCTCTTCATAACATAAGCTGTAAGGACAACTCCTTCAGTGAAAGCAACCATGCCAGTGGTATGTTTGGCTTACTAGCAACATTGTAACCACACTAAACATAGGTGTTGCCCATCAGGAATCCCCGTGTATCTTCATGCTTCAGGGGAACCTCGAACAACATCATATTTTCAAAACTTCAACCGACAAGGGAAGCATGGTTGTTCTTGTTCAGGTGGTGTTATCAATAGAAATCTTGTTTCAGCACAAAGAAACACAATAAGCCACCTTAGTCCCTTATCAGTCGCTGGAACTCAGTGGCTGGAACTCAACGAGCTCTTGCAGTATACCAATACCACAAAATCGGAGTGATTAGGGAAAGACATGGTCTCCCTCCACCAAACTCCAAATACATTCGGTCACAAGCATAGTATGTCGAGCTTCTTACGCTTTATACTTCGTGGGAATTAAGACAAGCATGTATCTGGAAAGCATTCGTTATTGAACACATTTGTTTTTTCTTTTTAACAGATGCAAGACGATCCTGGCTCAGAACACATAATCGAGCTCCGTTGCCCCGCGCTACTCGCAAGAGTTATATAGCTCCTGCCATCTTTGAATACAGCATGAAACAGGTCCAGACCTCTCCTCATAGCCTCCAAGAAATGGTGGAAAAACATCTTTTCTCATTATGCTTTAGGGAAAACAGTCAAACACTGGACTTACTTCTTGAGCAAGGTTGACCTTGACTCGGTTATGATTTTGCTCCACGAGAGAAGACTTAGTACCGCCAGTAATCGAAGCAATTGAAAGCTCATTTACCAGGTTCCCCAGTTTCGCCTGAATGGCACCTTCTATGTAATGATATGAAATATCGGAGCTTATCAGCTTCTTCAGTTTGTGAGGTAATATAGAATACAAGGAATACTTCTTCTTTGTTCAAGCTACGGGCAAGAGTTTAAGAGCTCGACAGCATCTAAACATGATGTACAGTTCAACGAACATGTGCATTCGCAAAAAAAACGTTCTAAAGCATCCACAAACACAAGCAGGTTTCAATATTCTAAAGTACAGCTGTTCTTCAATTTCTTACATTGAGCAAAAGTGATCTTAACAACAGCTATGACTTTGTTCGATGAAAGAAGCAAGAGCACACTTGAGAACGGAAGCAATTGAAGGCTCATGTATGAGCACATGGTACGGCTGTTCTTCTATGACTTTTGCATTTCAGGTTTCAGGAATCTTGGAGATTCGAGCCTGGCAGTGTTTTCGCATCCGAGGTTGCCAAAACACCGCCAGGCACCAATTTCCCCAAACTTTGTGAGGCTGGAAGTGCCAAACCCTCGCTAGGCACCAATTTCCCTAAAATCACCGACTTCCTGGCATCTATGGAGGCCGTCAGAGTTCAGCTGTATGAATTTTGGGGAAATTGGTGCCTGGCGGTGTTTTCGCATCCGAGGTTGCCAAAACGCCGCCAGGCACCAATTTCCTTAAGGTTTGTGAGGCTGGAAGTGCCAAAACCTCGCTATGCTCCAATTTCCCCAAAATCCCCAAAATCCCGGCATCTATGAGGCGTGCCGGGCCATAGTTGCTCAGAGTTTGGGATTTTTGGGGAAATTGGTGCCTGTCGATGTTTTCGCACTTCCGCCTTTGCAAACTTTGGGGAAATTGGTGCCTGGCAGCGTTTTCGCATCCGAGGTTGCCAAAACACCGCCAGGCACCAATTTCCCCAAAGTTTGTGACGCTGGAAGTGCCAAAACCTCGCTATGCTCCAATTTCCCCAAAATCCCCAAAATCCCTGCATCTATGAGGCGTGCCGGGCCATAGTTGCCCAGAGTTTGGGGATTTTGGGGAAATTGGTGCCTGGCAGTGTTTTCGCATCCGAGGCTGCCCACCTCCCATGATCCACTGTTTGCAAGAAGCAGGTTCGGGTGGATCATGGGGGGGGGGCGTGAGCATATATATATATATATATATATATATATGTATGTATGTATAAAGGGAGGAGACAAAAAAAAACTTGCAAATTGACATCCTTCGCCCCAAGTCTCGTTTGCGCCTTGGCCTCCTTGCCAGCCTCCATGCGCTTTCTGACCACGGCCTGTCAAGCAAAAACCGAGAAAGCCGAGTCACCTATATCAACTGTATAGAACCGTTGAAGGGGCCAGGTTGTAGGAGATTGGGATTAGGGCTCGCCGGAGATTGGGCTTGTCGGGCTTTTCACGGTTGTGGAGTTGTTTGGCTTTGAGGGGTCTAGAGACCCGAGCAGTCGATTCATCCTTCAACAGAAGATGCCTAAATATGCCTATAAAGTCACTGCAATTCACAACATGCTGATACCTCGGCTTCTGACCAAGCTACTGGGATGCCCAGTAACCTATGAATAAAATGGGCTCCCTTTTTGATAGTGGGTAACTTTATAAGGAACCTAGGACTGCAAAAAAGGAATAAGGGTACTACTGGACATCCCAAGCTATGCTTAGTGCTTCGGCACGGGCTAGTCTTGGGACTGATGGCTTTGGCGTTAAGGGTTGAACTGTTGAGGTTTAGGGTTTAGAGCTGTCGCCACTGGGGCTATACCCTAAACCCTAAACCCTATACCAAGGCTTCAATCTAGGAAGCCAAAAGAGCTAGGAAACCAAGAAGCCCCTTGTCTTCTTGAGTTCTCTTAACATGGACTTTCAGAGTTTAGTGGATAATGAAGGGTCCTGAATAGTTAGAATAGGGTTTTCGGGTTGCTTTAAGCGTTCTTTACATCGTTCTATATATAGGGGATCCATGATCAGGTTCTATGATACAGGGGCCTGAAGTTCAAAATAGGGTTTGGGGTATAGCTGTAATGCAAAGTAAGGAGCTAAGGCACCACCAGAATAGGCTTGGTCAAAACGCCTAGGCCAATATATTTTTGGGTTTAGGGTTTGGCGCTCAGGACTCAGGATATGTCCATACAGAAACATGTTACCCTATGCCTCCAGGGACCTTATTATGGGGTCCTTAAGGGGTCTAGGGCCCTACTTATGAGGTCCTTGGAGGGATAGGGTTAATTCCCAAAGTGATGACGGAAAAGACAAAAAACACGTACAGATAGGATACGGATGGACAGGCAGATGGAGACCTAAACCCAGAGGCCCCAAAGTAGTTCCTTTTTGGGATTACCCTATAGGATTCTATATACGAACCCCCAAAAGGAACTACTTTGGGGCCTATGGGTATAAACCCTGAACCCCACACACCCTGAATGGCACATCGCCCGCCTTGAAGTAGCGCTTGCGCTGGAGGAGGGACGGCGTGATCAGCCGCTGGATCTTGGGTGCCTCTGCCAGTTTGCTCTTCCTTAGAACCCAGACCTTCCAAAATCCCTTAATTAAGGAATATACCTTAAACCATATTAAGGATCCTACTATAATTTAAGGGATATTCCTGAATTAAGGGATTTTGGAAGGTCTGGGAAGCTGCTCCCACGTTGTAATAGTGACTACAAGGATTAGATTAGGGCCCCTATTGTATTCCTATAAAACCACTATTACAGGGTGGGGGCCCCTTCTAAGCTCTTCCTTGTTTCTACTTGGTGGTGTCCGAAAATACGGGTATCCTAATACAGTACCCTCAATAGTAGGATCCTTATGTAATGATCCCCCAAAAAGGGATAAGTATTCGGAAAGCTTCCGATTGGGGATTTTTGGGTTTAAGGACTTTGCAGCAACAAAAACTGCGACTGCAGAGCGTGGCTGCACTATCATCGATCCAGACAGCACTCAGGCGGCGTTTTTTTGTTAGTTGAGGGTTTAGGGTCTAGGACTTCGCAGGTCTCTGTACAGCTCCTGTGTCATTGGGATGCCAACACAGGCGCAGCTGGAAGCACAAAGCCAGTGCTCCTCGACCTCTAAGAGCAGGGAAACCCCGAAGCCCGAAATAATTAATCCTAAACCCTATAAACCCCTGAATGCTAAACGAAACCCGGCATGCTTCACTGAAGGTGAGAAGCCGCTGCGGCTACTGAAAGGGATTCCCCGCTTTGGGATGGTTTCTGAGCATATTGGAAACCAGAGATGCAGGAGTTGTGGGACGTTCTCCTGGACTGCAAAACAGCTAATTTGAAGTTGACTTTAACCTACCAAACCCTACTTTTTTGTAGGTTCATATTTTTCACCCTAATATGGGGTTTATAGGGACCCTACAAAAAAGTAGGTGTCGGTAGGCTAAGGCGTGATACAGCAGTACACGGGAATCTTCGAAGAAGTCTGTCTCACGGCTGGGCGGCAATACGAGTATCCCCTGACCATGTGCTCTCCCCAAGCGCTCATACTTCAACGTCCCCTAATTAGCTTGCAACTTCCCGATCCAGAATGCCAGGCATATCTGCCTTAGCTTACTGCAGTACCGACTTGATCCGCCAACCCGGTTACACGAAGCTGCTGCATCGTCACGGCAATGCCAACAGAACAGCAGCGCAGCAAAACACAATGGGAAACATGTCAGTCAAGGATAAAGGGTTCTAAGTCGCAGGGAGTGGCATAGGCATGTATCCTTAGTAATTATAAGGACCCCAAACCCTAAACCCTAAACCCTAAACCCTAACAAACCCTAAACCCTAATAAGGTAGAACCCTTAAAGGATCCCTGTACATGCACCGCCAATTTTCAAAAACTCAGGACCTAAACCCTTTGTAGAACCCTTCTAGATCCCTTAAAGGAACCCTTAAAGGATCCCTTTAATGGTACCCCTAAGTTTCGGAAACTCCCCATCTACCTGCTGAGAAATGGCCTTGGACTTCTTTCCCTCCTTGATCTCCCGTCGGACGACAAACTGCCTCACATCATCCTCGCGCGGGCGGGCTTGGGGGTTTCGGGTTGAAAGGAAGTTTAGGGTTTAGGGAAGTTTGGTGTTTAGGGCTAGGGAAGTTTAGCCCTCGAACCAGCCGTTGCGCCGCACTCGGACCCCATCCGGGTGCCCAGTATCCGATCCCGCAGAGCATCCATGTCCCAACCATGATAACGTCCAGATCAGACCCCATCCATGCCCGCAGAGCATCCATGTCCCAACCATGATAACGTCCAGATCAGACCCCATCCATGCCCACAGAGCATCCATGTCCCAACCATGATAACGTCCAGATCAGACCCCATCCATGCCCGCAGAGCATCCACGTCCCAACCATGATAACGTCCAGATCAGGCCCCATCCATGCCTGCAGAGCATCCATGTCCCAACCATGATAACGCCCAGATCAGACCCCATCCATGCCCGCAGAGCATCCATGTCCCAACTTGGATAACGTCCAGACCAGACCCCATCCATGCCCGCAGAGCATCCATGTCCCAACCATCATAACGTCCAGATCAGACCCCATCCATGCCCGCAGAGCATCCATGTCCCAACCATGATAACGTCCAGATCAGACCCCATCCATGCCCGCAGAGCATCCATGTCCCAACCATGATAACGTCCAGATCAGACCCGTCCAGATCAGACCCCATCCATGCCCGCAGAGCATCCATGTCCCAACCATGATAACGTCCAGATCAGACCCCATCCATGCCCGCAGAGCATCCATGTCCCAACCATGATAACGTCCAGATCAGACCCCATCCATGCCCGCAGAGCATCCATGTCCCAACCATGATAACGTCCAGATCAGACCCCATCCATGCCCGCAGAGCATCCATGTCCCAACCATGATAACGTCCAGATCAGACCCCATCCATGCCCGCAGAGCATCCATGTCCCAACCATGATAACGTCCAGATCAGACCCCATCCATGCCCACAGAGCATCCATGTCCCAACCATGATAACGTCCAGATCAGACCCCATCCATGCACGCAGAGCATCCATGTCCCAACCATGATAACGTCCAGATCAGACCCCATGCATGCCCGCAGAGCATCCAAAAAAGCACACCAATTCATATAGAGCACAAATTCTGCCAAAATCAGCCTCCCACGAACAAATCACCAAAATCCTCCGACATGCACGAAGTCCCACGCTGGCCAAGCAAATCGGCTTCAAGGCTCTTTGAAGCCCTGGAAAGGGCTTAAAGCCGAGGTGGCTATTTTTGAAAAAGTAGCTAAACTTCGCTCGAACCGGGCGTTGTGCCGCAGGCACAGCCGTAGGAGCTCCCCGCAAATGCTGCTTTTGCTGGCAGGCGCGGCAATTTCGCAGTCTTGCAAGAACAGAAACGTCCTGAAGTCCAGGTGGGTTTGAGGAAGTTTAGGGTTTAGGGGTTTAGGGTTTTAGGGTTTAGGAGTTTACGGGTTTAGGGAAGTTTAGGGCTTAAGGGTGTAGGGTTCAGGGAAGTGAAGGGGTTTGGTTGTTGTTTCGCATTTCGAGGCCTATCGGCTAAAGTATACACTCATTCTTTGGTTGGGGGTGTGCCTATCAGCATATGTCACTAAGTAAAAAGATAGCCTGCACTATTCCCAAAGAAAGGTTTCATTCACCAAAACACACGACTCGCTATCCCCAAATCTCATTGCTCAGTCCCAATTTCTTAATGCCTACCATCTTATCTCATTCAGATTGACTCTAGGCTGTCTGCTTCCAGCGACCTATAGCCAAAACCCTAAATGGCCTAAATCCAACAACCGAAAATGTTTTACGCTCCCCAAACCTAAAACCAAAACGCTACATACCCCGCAATCTAAGACATCAAGACGCTGCTCTGTCAATCGCACAACCCTAAACTCTCGCTTTCTCCCAAAACGCTGCGGGTTTGGGGTGTAGGGTTTCGGGTTTAAGGTTTAGGCTTTACAGTTTGGGGTTTAGAATTTCGGGTTTCAGGCCTATGGGCCTGGTAGGCTTTCGGGTTGTGGCTTTCCGAAACGATGCACCGCAGCCAAGCGAAGCGTTTTGAAAAAAAAAACACGCAAACCCCACACCCTAATTCCCAAACTCCACCTCAAACCCTGAAGCCCTAAACCCATCCCTAATCCCTAGAACCCCAGTCCCAAAAAAACCTGAAGTCCCTGTATGGATCCCTTTCTGATCCCCTATGGAAGCCCTTAAATCAAGGTCCTTCTTCTCCAGGCCGAAGAGCTTTCGGATGTTGGAAGCCTTTCGCGGTTTTTTTTGGGGGGGAGGTCCTTCCAAGGTTTTTAGGGGCTGAGGGTTCTTTATAAGGCTTAGGGTTCATGGCTTATGGTGCTGGGAGGATCCCGGAATTTGGTTATAGGCTTTATACTGTCAGTGCCAACATAATTAGACAAGGGTTTTGGGGCATATTATGATATGCTATGATAAATACACCCGAAGGACTCTTAGTGGTAATTCTGTCGCAGTGTAGGCTTTCTATAAAAGAAGGAGAGGGTTCGGTGTAGAGGACCTAGTAATGCGAACGGCAAGCGCAGTTTTGTGCGCAGTTACCTTATTCACGGGTTTGGCGCTTAAGGCTTCCGGGGTTCCATGGTTACCTTCGTCCAGGGGTTTTGGGCTTAAGGGTTTAGGGGGTTTCGGGGTTTAGGGGCTCCACAGATACCCTGGTCTAGGTGTGCTGGGCTCAAGGGAGTTCAGGGTTTAGGACTCCTCAAAGCATGGGCTACTGGCCCATGGTCGCAGGCTTGAGTATTCTAGGTAAGTGAGAATTCAATATTCTTTGCGGTTCATATTATGACTGACATCGTATTCTACATCTGACTCCAGATCTGCTTGAAACATTAAGCCCCTGTATCATGCACGAATGAGAAACCTGGCAACAAAATACATATATATATATATATATACACATGTTTACATCTGTATATGTGTACACATACCAACACCTGCAACTCTAAGCCCCGTATCCCGTATCCTCGAAGACTGGGCTGAAACCATGAAGCACCTTAAAGCTGCATGAACCCTACAGCAAGGAATCATGAAGGCTCGTGGGCAGGAACTCATCACTCCCCATCTGTTGCTGGGTTCCCCTAGTAGCCCCCTAATGATAAGGGTATCACTATTTTGTTTTAATATGGGAACCTAGAAAGAGGGCCAGAGGGTACAGCTTGGGAACCTAGGTTATGAAGGCCTCAAAGAATGGGATCCTCAAAGCATCACGTCTTCATCCTTGTAAAGGCCCCAAACCCTAAACCCCAATTGCTTGTCGAAAGTCGAGGCGCCCCAATGGTTGGTTAGGGCCCCCCATAACCACAAAGCCTAAAGCTCTGAAGCCCCAAACCCTTAAACCCTAAACTCTAGACCCTCAACCGCCGAATCGCAGCCATGGCCCGACTGTGGCGGGCCATCACATAACTCACCCACCCCACGCCGTCTGAGGCGGCAAACCACCAAAACCTGTCCCTTTTAGGGTTTAGGACCTAAACTCTGTTAGGTCCATGTTGGTTAACAACAACCACACAATTCTGCAGCCAAGCTTCTGCTCCGAAAAGGCAGGGCAAAGTACGGTAGGAGGGCGCGGGGCCAAGAGGGTCAGGGGGGCCAGCCAGGTCAGGGGGGCCTGGGGGGCCAGGGTCAGCGTGTACGCAAAAAGAACAGTTTTTGTCCAAGTCCCCCCCAGGAGGCCCGTAGGTCCTGGAACTCTGCTCGCTGGAGCTTCCAAGCCCCCCCCGGGGGGTTCCTTTTTGGGGGCTGGCCAAACCGGATTTCGGGTAGCAGGTGTAGGGTAATGACTTCAATAGGGACCAGTACTGGTCCGGGCTACAGTACCTGGCTGTGGGACGGCGGGCGAGCGTCCTGGATCGACCTGCCCGCTTAAACACCGCCCACCATCGAAGGTGGGCGGCCTAGGCCATGAGTTTGGGTTTAGGGGTTTAGGGTTTAGGGCTTATAGAAATTGTATAGGGTCTGGGTCCGGAGTTTTGGGGGGTTTTGGGAGGTTTTGGGTGGTTTTGGGTGGTTTTGGGAGTTTTGCCGGGTTGTGGGTTTGCTTTTGCATTTTGGTTTCTGGGATTTGGGGGACGGTTTTGTTTTTGTTTCGCTTTTTTGGCTGGCTTTACTGGTTGGGCTGGGTTGGGCTGGTAGCCTGGGTTGGTCTGGAGTTTTGGGGGGTTTGGGGTTGTTTTGGGTTGTTTGGGTTGGTTTTGCCGGGTTGTGGGCTTTGCTTTTGCATTTTGGTTTCGGGGATTTGGGGGACGGTTTTGTTTTTGCCCCCTCCTCCCTTGGTCCGGTTTTGCGGTCCCCTAACCCTAAACCCTAAATCCTAAACCCTAAACCCCATGAAAGCACAACAACGAAGGACTGCCGGGTGCCCGACCCGCTTTGGCCCGAGCCGGCGGGGCTTCTGATCATCCTCAAGGGTTTAGGGTTGGGGATGACAAGGTCATTTAGGGTTTAGAGTGTGGGGGGGGGGGGGGGTAGGTTTATCTGCGAAACATGTTCTTCAGGGGTTTGGGTTAAAGGTTTGGGGTTTAGGGGTTTAGGGGTTAGGGGTTTGAAATTGGGGGTTGTAAGGCCTTTGGGGTTTAGGCTTCGGGGATAGGTTTAGCTAAGAAACATTAGCTTGGGGGGTTGGATTAAGGGCTTATGTTGGGGGTTGTATACGGTCTTTTGGGGTGTAGGGTTTGGGCGTTAGGGACAATCTGTGAATGCTTGCCCTAAACTCCTAAACCCTGAACTACCATCCAAGTGCGGCCACGTCACGGTGAGGCCTGGAATGTCCTGCTCACCCTTCTTGACCAAGACCTCAGCTCCCAAAACCCTAAATCCTTCACCTTAAACCCAACATCCTAAACCCACCATACTAAGCCCTAAATCCTAAACCCTCATCCTAAACCCTACATCCTAAACCGTAGATCATAAAGCCTAAACCCCTTGAGAGCCTGGGCGGCCCGCAGCAACAACAGACAAAGGCTTGCATGCCGGCTTCTTATTCTTGAAGCTGCAACATTTTCTATATTATTGTATCAGCTCCGAACATATTCTATTCTGGTCTGCTATATGGGAGCTTCCAAAAATAGGGGACCCTAATATGGTACCCTAAATAGTAGGACCCTCATTTTAAGGACCCCCAAATAGGGTACCCCCAATTTTCGGAAACTCCCATATGGAATTTTGTTATCTTGCGTTATATGTGGTTTTGCTATGCTAGTAAAGGGAACTCCAGAAAGTTGGAATGTGGTTTCAGGGTAGGATACCTTATAATTTACCATAAAGGGTTTAGGCTAATCATATTCCAACCTTCTGGCTTTTACTTTAATTGCTTAGTACCCTAAATAGTAGGACCCTTATTATACGGACCCTAAAATAGGGTACCCCTAATTTTCGGAAACTCCCACATGTGGTTTTGCTATGCTACTAACTGCTAGTGAGACTCAAGGCCTCGAGAGTTGGAGACTTGTTGCTGGCATACTTTCCTGTGCAGCGGGGGTCCTTATAATAAGGAACCTACTGTTTAGGGTACCCTATTAGGGTCCCCTATTTTCGGAAACTCCCATATAGCAGACCAGAGTGGAATATAATCCCTAAGGGTCCAAAGGGCCCAAAGGGCCCAATAATTACCCAGGGGCCCCAAAGTAGTTCCTTTTTGGAGTTACCCTATAGGATTCTATATATGAACCCCAAAAAGGAACTACTTTGGGCCTTAGGGTAGTCAGGTTTCGGATAGTAGCTAATTATGTAGGTTACCATCTGAGAGAGTATATGAAAATGCTGTACTTGGACCCTTAAGGCCTTAAGGAAAGGGAGCATCACATTGGCAGCAAATCCGACACATCGCCCCGCACGAAGGTAGTCCCGGCCAATACCAGAAAGACCCCTAAACCCTAAACCCTACTGGCAGGATTTCTCCCAATCTGCAGCCTTTGGCAAGCCCTGTGTGAGGTCCCTCAGCTATCGAACTAGCCCCAAACCCTTAAACCCTTCACTAACCCCGATATACAGGCCTTAGAAATAGTCCAGGGTGTTGGTGTATGAAATACCTCACAACTATAGTAAGCAACCCCGAGCCTCCAAAACCCCTTAGTTAAGGAATATACCTTAGATTATAATAGGATCCCTTATATGATTTAAGGTATATTCCCTAATTAAGGGGTTTCGGAGGCTCTGGGAACCTCCCAGAATGGTTTTGGTCATTTTTCGAAGGGAAGATGCAGAGACCTAGATCGATGAGCAGTGGTAGCTTTCGGTTGATTGTTGTTGGGTTTAGGGTTTAGGGTTTAGGGTTTCTTTGAATACGGGCTTGTTGCTAGCTTCAGTTCTGCCTGTGCTCAGCTTAAGCAGCGCGTTGCAGCCGGTGAAAGCAAAGACTGGGCTGGATCAGCCCTGACATGCCTTGGGCCCCAGACACAAAGAAAGACACAAAGAAAGATATAAAGAAAGAGCGGACGAACTAAGTAAAGAAACGTACACCAAACCCCTAGTCTAATTATTTAGGCTCCTTTATCTCACAAATTCCCATGGAGGAACCCTTGAAAGGAACCCCTACTGCTGATGGACAAAATCCTGCATGACCCCAAGGACCCTAAACTATGGTAATTATAGTATATTCCTTATAATGGGTAATGCAGGGGATTTGGTCCATCAACAGTATTCTAATTATGAAGGCTCCTATATTCACGCATCTCGAAGAGGATCCTGAGCATGCGGGCCAAGCTCAGCACTGCCAGGTCGGGACCAACGATGCAGCCTCTGCTTCTTTTTAGGGTTTAGGGTTTAGGGGTTTAGGGTTTAGGGTTTTAGGGGTTTTAGGGTTTTAGGGTTTAGGGGTTTAGGGTTTTTTTGGGTTTAGGGGTTTCGGGCTTTAGGGTTTAAAGGTTAACGGTTTCTTCTGAGGTTTACGTCAAGGATTCCTTTGAGGCTTCCACCTTATCAGGCTCTAAACCAAACCCCTAAACTTTAGGGCTTAGGAGCTGCAAGGCCTCTGGGCTTTTAAGTAACCAAGGAGCCAAAAGTATCAACTTGTATTTCATAATGGTTCCTTTAAGAAAAAAGGATTAAAGTATGGTACTCCAAAGGTCAGGCGTTGTTTCGGGCGTAGGGTCTTCAGGATTAGCGTGTTGGACGCCAGGGGGGCATTACAGTGAGCCTATCGGGGCAATTGAGATTCAGAGGCCGTTTAGGACCGCTGACATGTCCCCCTAGAACCCCCTGAGAGCCCTGTAGCCTAAACCCTAAATCCTAAACCGTGGCTCTATAACCCTAAACCCTAATTCGACACCAAACCGTGGCTGCAACCCTGAACCCTGAAGGAACCAAGGAAACCTGTAAAGGAACCCTTTAAGAATCCTCATGGATCCTTAAAGGAACCCTTTAGGAACCCTGTAGAAGAACTCCAAAGCCGTCCCTAAACCCTAAACCCCTACAACCCGAAACCCTAAACAGCTAAACCCTAGACCCCTAAAACCCTAAACCTAAACCCTAAAACCCCCTAAACTCTACGTAAAGCCTAGAATCCCAAAATCCTTATACCCTAATTCTCCAGGGCCCCCTCAAAAAAAAAGGCCCTAAACCCTAAACCCTAAACCGTAAAAAACAAAAAAAACTTTCGTCGGAGCGCCTCGGACCGACTTGCGCTTCCGCACGCCGCTGCGGCGCTCCCGGAAGCAGGACATGCCCTGGGTAGTTGGAGGGTTTGAGGGCTTTAGGGTTACTTTAAGGGATCTATAGGGTTTAGGGTTTTAGGGTTTAGGGTTTAAGGGTTTTGGGATTCTAGGATTTAGAGTTTAAGGGGTTTTAGGGTTTAGGGTTCCTTTAAAGGGAACCGAGAGTTCCTTTAAAGAGTACCTAGGGTTCCTTTTAGAGTTAAGGGTTTAGGGCTTAGGAGTTTAGGTTTAAGGGTTTCCCCTCAAAAACTTAGAGTTTAGGCTTAACCTGGGCCCTAAGGAACCTGGCTTTTTAGGGCCCCCTAATATGATTTCTTGATATAAGTCCCTAAAAAGGTAGGTTATTTGGGTTACCTGGAGAATTAGAATTTCTTTTTGTTACAGGTTTAGGGTTTAGGGCTTAGGGTTTAGGTTTTAAAGTCTAGAGTCTAGAGTTCAGGGTTTAGGGATTGGGGCTTAAGGTTTAGGGCTTAGGGTTTAGGGTTTAGGGGTTTAGGGTTGAAGGGTTGAAGGTTTAGGGTTTAGGAATTATGGGGTAAGGGTTCAAGGTTACTTTAAGGGATCTAAAGGGTTTCGGGTCTTAGGATTTAGGGTTTGAGAGTTTACCTTAACCCGGAATTACCTACCTTCGGGCATTTGTAAGGAAATCAGAATAAGGAACCCCCTATATAGGCTATTTAGGGTTAAGGTCCTGGAGAAGGAAGGAAGGTTTAGGGCTTATGGGTTTGGGGTTTAGAGTCTAGAGTTCAAGCTTGAGGGTTCAGGGCTTATAGGTTTAGGGTTGAAGGTTTGGGGTTTAGGGGTGTGAACAAAGGTTCTATATAAAGGCACATGGATGTTTTAAGGTTTGAAAGCTCCATTAGGCGTGTTTTAATGCTCTATAGATACACAATTTTATATAATGCGGCTTGTCACAGGGGGTGCTTTAGCACAAAACATTAGGCCTCTTTCTTGAAGCCGGGCTCCAGGGTCTGCGTCGCAAGGGAACAAGACAAAAAGCTCAAGGGAAAAGGGACAAGGGTTTGTGATCTGGCTTTGCTAACCGCAAAAAGTTCAGGACGGAGTGTGAGATATGTATGTGGCAAACCTGGTGAAAAGAATTGGGCGGGGAGGTGCCTCCAACCGGCAAGCAGGCGCTGTCTACGCAAAAGCAACCACAAAAAGGCTTCTAAGCACATTCTACCACTTTGAAGTTCACAAAAGTTCAAACCCCCGCGAAAGCCCGCCTACCCTACAGCCTGACTGGGATGGCCTTTAAACACCCTGAAAAATGTCTATATATATATATATATATATATCCGTATAAACCCAAATAAGCAAAATTAAACAAAAAGTCCCAAAATCCAACCTAGCTGAAGTCCGAATTTCCAACCGGCCTTCTTGAAGAGCAGCCGGACACGATTGTTGCACAGGACTCCCTGCTTCATCGGGAAGCCCTGGCGAAGAGGACTTTTTATGATTCAGGGGCTTACAGGGCTCTGGGTTTAGGGATCACTGCGAGGGGGCCACGGATTGTAAGGGTTTAGGGTCGTGGGATTGGGGTTTAGGCTTTTGGGCTTAGGGCTTGAAGTGCTCTGGACTTCCCGATGCAAAGTGAACCCTAACTCAATCGAAGCTTGGTACCCACGGAAGCCATGCTTGCTGCAGAAGTCGGCGAGACCAGCTCAAAAAGAGCTTACAAGTCTTACCCTTATGCGAACAGCATTCGCAGAGAGCCCTAGGGCTCGGCGAACTGAGGTTCTGTAGGGAGGATATTCGGTTCCTAGTTTTGCAGTCTTCTACATGCTGGATACGCCAAGCCTAAGGTGGAGAAAAGATTGCCTAAACCCTAAACCCTAAATCCCTAAACCCTCAACCCCTAAACCCTAAAAGCCCTGCCTGCTTGTCGTTGCCACCACCGATGCGGAAGATGTAACCCTGGAGCGGGCCGGCGCTGCTGGGTTTCAGGGCGTAGGTCGTGTTCGGGTGTTTAGGGTTTTCGGGCTTTAGGGTTTCGGGTCTAAGGGTTAGGGGTTTAGGTTTGGGGTTTAGGGGTTTAGATTTAGGGCTTTCGGGCTTTAGGGTTTAGAGGTTAAGCGGGTTCCTCTGAGGCGTAGACTCCTTTGAGGTTTCGACCTTATCAGGTAGTTAAACCCAAACCCTAAACTTTAGGGCTTTAGTCTCCATTGTAGTTCCTTTTCTTGGTGAACCATAATCTCATTTATAGGATCCTGAATCCTAACCATAGAATGGGTTAACCAAGAAAAGGAACTACAATGGAGACTATAGGTAGAGGTTCATAGGGTTAGGGTTTAGAGGTTAACGGGCTTACAGGGTTCAGGGCTCAGAGGTTTCTGGCTTTGGGGGCTTGCAGGACGATTTGATGCATCGGATTCGGGGTGGTTCCGTTTCGAAGCGCTGCACTACGAACCTCCGAGCCCTCAACAACATCCTTAAGCTTTAGAAGGCATGCCATAGCTGCTGGTGTACCCACATGGTGCAGGCAGATAGTGGCTTTCCCAAAACAGCCCAAAGAACACCAAAATCCCGACATTCTAGACCACCGCATCCAAAGGCCGCCTGCCATAGTCCGAAACCGGTTAGGTACGGCCCCCACTCAGTAATAGTTGAATAATATTCATAATATAGATATATTAGGACCTTAATAGTAGCCCTACTATAGACTCTTACTGTAAGGGCGCCGTACCTAACGTAAAGGCTACAACTGACCAACCCGAAAGGGCAACCCCAGAACACCTAAAGCCCAAAGCACCAAAAAGCGCAAGAACGAAGACCCCCAAACTCTAAACCCTCGGCCCTAAAGCCCAGCTAGCAAAGGCCAAAGCCCTCCACCCCCCGGAACCTGCAAATCCCTTGAACCCAGAATACAAACTTGTGTGTAAACTTTTGGGGGTGATAGGGTTTCAGGGTTTAGGGTCTATAGAGCTTAGGGTTTAGCAACGCTGCGTTCGAGAATTGTTCCTAGGGAGAAACCCTACAGAAATGAGTCGGACTTTTGAAGCCTGGTCAAGTCGTCATACAATCTAGGGGCCTTTCTATTTAGATTAGGGTCTTGGGGTATATTAGTACTATAATCAGACTAAGGAGCAGCCAAAATAGTGTACATAATTATCAAGGCCCTGTATTAATTGTACCATAACCAAAAGTAGTAATCACGGCGAACGGATACTAATCATTCAGTGCATTACACCTATAGTCCTGATAGATTCTCATGCGTAGATTGCTTGACAGGCACCCTTAACTACACTGAACCGGTAATCAAACCCTAGCTTAGAGAGCCTGATTAGAAACCATTGAAAATGGTTGAACACTCCATCCACCACGGCCAAAGACAAACAAAAACTAACAACAATCACAGGAAAACGCTTTGTCTTAAAACAAACCCGCAACAACTGAACCCCTAAACCCTAAACTCCTCAACCACGGTAAACCGTCAAGCCCTGAACCCTTTTAAAACCTCATAAACTCCTGAAACCAGTTGACCCCTCAACCCCTAAACACCTAAATCAGAAGCTCCAACACCCCTTGAAACCTTCATAAACCCTCAACCCCGAATCTCCCTCGCCTTGAATTCCTCAACCCCGAACCCCTAAACTCCTCAACCCTGAACCCCTCAACTCAGAACACAGGAACACCTCAACCCCGAAGCTCATAAACCCTGAACCCCTGAACCCCCAAACCCTTAAACCCCTACACCCTTAAACTCCTGAACTTCCCAAACTCCCACAACCCTCAACTCCTAGGACTAAACCCCTCAACTGCTCAACCCGTGAGACCCTAAACTCCCGCACCCCTAACTAGGATACCCAGTAACCTAAGAATAAAAAAGGCCTCTCTTTTTGGTATTGGGTAACTTTAAAAGGAACCTAGGACTACAAAAAGGGAATAAGGGTACTACTGGGCATCCTAGCTAAACTCAAACATCATCCCAAGGCCTTGAAGTCGTCACCCAAGGAATCGCCCGAGACCTGGCATCATCAGATTTTTTGTTTTGTTTTTAAAGTGCAATAGCCCCTTTTCCAGCAGAGTTCGAGCTTGCTCATGATTGAGCATGCACTTTTTTTTGGGTTAGGGTTTGGGGTTCAGGGTTCACGGATAAGGGTTTAGATTTGATGGTTTCGTGGGGTTTGTGGAGCCTTTGACTATTTGGCGGGACTTTGCGTTTTTGTGTTCTTGCAAGACAGGGTGTTGCAGGGTTTTCGAGAAAGTGTCAGAGGTTTTAGATTTAGAGGGTTGAAAGACTCGGGGTTTAGCGTTGCAGGTATACGCTTGAGGTTGCACACCTTCAGGGCAAGTGAAACCAGCAAACTCCAAGCCAAACCTCTTGGCAGAATGAGCTTTGAACCCTGCGGCCGAAAAGCCAGGCAGACTGATTTTTGGGCATGGGGTCTTTTGGCTGTACCCATCTTACCTTTGGTTAGTAGAGAATGGAAGAATGGTAGTAATAGTAGGTATATTTGCACCCCATTCTTCCATTCCCTACTAACCCAAAAAAACATCGGGTTCCGGAGATAAGGTCCCATGGTTGGCTGGAACGCCCTCAGAACTGTAAATGTTTACGTCGGATCTCGTTTCGGCTTAAGCTTCAGGGCTTTGGGATTACGGTTATTGAAGTCTGACTTTCAGGCTTGTAGGATGCTCGGGTTCGTGATGATTGGGCCGGCTAGAAGCTCTGAGCTTGGATAAGTGGCTCGAAACATTGCAGTAGCTACAACACGTGTAATGCCTATGTCAGAAATAAAACGCTCCTGCGTCCCTAAACCCGAAACCCCAATATCGGGGCCTAAATAGTTACCAATACTAGTTTGGGGGTTCCTTCCTATAACTGGAGTACAAGGGGCCCCAAAACCGTACTGCAAATATTAAGGCCCGTATACTATCGTGCCCTTTATAGATCCCTTATAGACCCCTTTAAAGGAACCCTATTCTAACTAAATATTATGCAGGCCCCTATCGGAAGCCCTGAGTTTCGTTCCCCTTGCCTCGGCAGACATGCGCTTGTCGTAGAGCGGGTACAGCTTCTTGTCATCGTCGATCTCGATCATCCTTGGAAGGGTTCTTTGCAAGATCTGTATAAACGGGTTCCAAAAAAGGGTTACCACAGGTATGCTAATTAAAATTAGGCTTTGGGAAACGATGCTTGGGCCACAGGCTTCTTTGGAGCCCCTGGGTAGGTCTGTCTAATCTAAGGCGTCAGAGTTTAGGGTTTAGAGTTTCAATGTTAAAGGGTTCTTTAGGATGCAGGGCTCAAAGGCTTGGGGTTAGTCAGGGTTGTACAAGCATAGGCCACCAAGACCTCTCGCGAATTTTCATCCAAAAAACTAATCCTGAAATCACAAGGACCCAACAGGAAGACCTACAACCAGACCTGAACCCAAAGCCAACATCAATTCGAACATCCCCCCTTCTCTAAAACTTTGGCTATTTAATGAAGACATGAGAGAAGCCTGCATACCAGCAAGGGTTCGGCTAGCAGGTGCTCCCGATGTCAAGCGGAGGTATTTTTTGCCAACTAGAAATATTAATTCAGGCAACTTTTCCATAATGTACCAGGAAACCTCCATATCCCGAAGACCCAAACGACCACAAACACAAGATCCAATCTGACAGCCCATAATCTGAACAATTACCGGGCCTATTCCTTTGGGCTCTCAAATATGAACATGTAGTACCTTGTATAATTTAGGGGCCTTAATAATTAGAACAGGGTTTTGGGGCCCACTATGCTGTATTTATAATAAGGAACCCCCCCCCACAATAGTATAATTAATTACTAAGGCCCCTAAATTTTACGTCCCCACGCCTTGGTTCACATGTTAAGGCGGCCTAAACTAAGTCGGTTTAGGGTTTAGAGTTTGAACTTATTAGACCATTAGACGTGAGAGCCATAATAATTAGAATGGGTTTTGTTGTATATTATACTATAGTTTATCAGAAGGAACTCCCAAAACCCTACTCTAATCATTAAAGCTCCTGCATTAGACGTGAGAGCCTTATCCTCGATTCCAACACCGAGGAGAACTTCCCGGCTTCTAAACCACAAGACCCTAAAACCCTACACATGTTTTTGCACCCACTCTCCGGACTCACACTGCGCATCTAGTCGAGGAAGGCCGCTGAACCGGAGCAATCCTTCGTGATGTTCACAAAGAGGAGGTTCTTATATTCCCAATTCGTGGTGCCCCATCTGTCCTGATAGGTGGCCTTGTAGTCTTCAAGTCGCAGGGTGAATTTGCCTCCGGTGAGATACCCCCGTAGACCGCGACATTGCAACATCCCTTCTTGCTCCAAGAAGAGGCACGGCATCCCCTTGGACAAATGGGGAAATATTTTAGAGCACCCGCTCGGATAGTATTTCAACCAAAACGTATTTCTGGGGGTCGGATTGCCCGGGACAAGGTGGAACTTGGGGCTCAGAATAAACTCATCATCTTTCGTGCGTGAGAAGTCTTGGCCGGAGACGTTCCACAAGAAATAGCCCGGGTGCGGATTTAAGTTCCGAATCTTCCGGCGCAACTCATCAATAGTCGAAGCCTGCTGCTGGAAGTGAGAGATCGTGGCGGAGACGATCAAATCCGCAGATGGGTGGCTCAACATATTCGTCGCTGCGGCCTGCTGCTCATCGATTGCGGATTTTTGATGCGCACTGTGCTCATCGATTTCGGATTTCTGTTGCGCACTGTGCTCATCGATTTCGGATTTCTGTTGCGCCACATACTCGTTCACAACTTCGATCACTCTGGCGGCATCGACGGCGGTCGCCTCGATGCCGAACGGCTGGAACGTCTCATTCTTGCTACGGGCAGCCTCTCAAGGCCAGGAAACAATCCAGTATACCAGGACCTTCTTCGTACCCTCAAATAGGGGTATATGGTCCCAAGTAAGAGGGATTTAGGGTCTAATAGAGGGTAGATGGAGGGTCTAGGTACCAGATACAAAAATCCTTTCCACCCAATATTGCAAGGGGGGCAGGGCATCCAACAACACACTCGAAACGTGGTTTCACTATTAGTGTGTTCTTATCTCTACTGAAGGGATCTCGTTTTTGCTCCTGCTTCGGCTCTGGCAGTTCCTCCTCCTCCTCCTCCTCCTCCTGCTCTTGCTTTTGCTTTTGCTATTGCCCCTGTCCTTGCTCTTGCTCCTGCTCTTGCTCTTGCTCCTGCTCTTGCTGCTCCGGACAACCCCAGGATTCAAATTGGGTTTCAAACGGTGTTTATTAGGAGGGGCGCGTTTTATAGAAGGGCGAAATGCTAAGGACTATCAGGGAGGATCTTAGGGCTCCCTGACGTAGTACTCTCGCACCGCCAACAACGGCCTGGGCACCAAAGCCAGTGGACTCTTCGATGCCGCCGCGAACGTCCTTCGAGGGGCCGGGTGGAGGGGTGTGGCAGTGTGGCAAACAGACCAAGCAATAACAAGAAGAATGAGAGTAATAACAAACATGATAGTAATAATAAAAATAGCAATAATTAGTAATAATAGTAATAGGAATCGTTTGGGAAATTTGTAAGGGTTGGCAAAGATCGTCAGGAAGCTTCCAGTCTGCACAAGACGGGCGACCGACAACTTGCAGCAAAATCTGCTCCTATACTAAAGCGGCCTTTATTGTTATAATCATGTTTTGGGGGTATAAGTATAATAAGGAATGCCAACAGCAGTATTGGTAATGTTTTAGGCCCCTATATTATTCGACTCCCTCACGAGACTCCTTCATCAAAGAGCTTCCGGTCGCGTCGATGGAGTGCGTGCTGATGCGGTGGGCAACCACGTGCTTGATGCCCAGGGCAAAGATAGCCAACATGCATGTGAAACTCTGCATGCTAGCGCGAGAAGGCAAGAAACTGGCAAACCAGGATAGGGGCTGTGCAGCTCCCACGAGCACAAGTGGCTGCATGCACTATCAGATGGGTCACTGGGCAAGGGCTTCGGATTCCTTGGGCTCGGCATTGAAGTTGAAGCTCAGACTTTGACCCATTTAGGGATTCTGCCTTCGGGTTTAGGCAGAAGGACTAAACCAATTTCTCTACGCTACGAAAGTCTTCGAGAATGCCTTCCTCGAGGCCTCGAAGACCCAGACCTTCCAAAATCCCTTAATTAAGGAATATACCTTAAATTATAATAGGATCCCAAATATGAATTAAGGTATTCATATTTGGGATCCTATTATAATTTAAGGTATATTCCTTAATTAAGGGATTTTGGAAGGTCTGGGGAGTTCCACACCTCTACGGTCGCAGCTCAGGGGTCGGGCTTTGGGTTGCTGTCGGGGTCCTTGATCTTACTTAGAGGATCATGGGACTTAGCAAGTAGGTTATAACTGGGGTTATAAGTCCCCTAAGTGAGGTTATCCTAATTATAACCTACTTATACCCCTACTTACTAAGTCCCATGATCCTTTAAGTACGACTTTTCTAGGATCCCTAGGGGAGGGGTGTCCGAGGGGGATATGCAATCTAACTATAGTCTCCATTGTAGTTCTTTTTTTTGGTTAACCAAAAACTATATTATAGGACCCTAACCATAAAATTGGTTAACCAAGAAAAGGAACTACACCATAAACTTGGTTCACCAAGACAAGGAACTACAATGGAGCCTAAAGGTAGCAGTCCCAATTCTCCTTCGAACTCCCGAAGTTTCCCTAAGGTTCTGCAAGGATCCCTGGCACTCTCTCTGGGGTTTTATGTAAACAAAAATGAAAAGGATTCCTAAGGAGACTCTTGATTTGGGTAGGAACTCTCCAACTCCCTTGACCCCCATAAATAGCCCTCAACCCTACAGCCCAAAGCAACAAATCCTCTAAACCCCAAAACCCTGAGAATTCATGCTCCGAAGGCCTAAACCCTAAACCCCTAAACCCTAAACCCCTAAACCCTAACCCCTAACCCCTAAACCCCTAAACCCCTAAACCCTAAACCCCTAAACCCTAAACCACTAACCCCTAAATCCTAGACCCTAAACATCCGACTTCCGGCCGCCGGGTAGCTTCTGCATCCCCGTTGTGGGGTTGGCGATGTTCAGCTTCATGGCCTTATTAAGGGTTTAGGAGTTTATAGGGTTTAGGAGTTTAGGGTTTAGGAGTTTAGGATTTAGGAGTTTAGGGTTTAGGAGTTTAGGGTTTAGGAGCTTAGGGTTTAGGAGTTTAGGGTTTAGGGTTTAGGAGTTTAGGGTTTAGGGTCTAGGAGTTTAGGGTTTAGGAGCTTAAGGTTTAGGGATTAGGGCGTTTAGGGTCTAGGCTTTAGGGTATAGGGAGGCCCCAAAGATCTAAATTTCAGAATCTCTAAACTCCAAAGGCCCTAAACGTCTGAACCAGGGGACCTGGTCCTGGAGCAAAATGTTCGGTGACCCGAAACGTGCAGCGACTCAAGGTATGCGCGGGCTTGTAGCTTCTACCTAGACCTTCGATTGTCGTACTTGTTTGTATAGTTTGTATATCTTGCTATATCTTGCACGCACACACATCTACGGAGGATTCTATACAGCTTGGGGTTTAGGGTTCAGGAGGCCCTCGACAACTCTTCACTCTGACTCTCTACCTTCAAACACCAAGATGCAAGACTGACAAAGCCGAAAACAGTAAACCCTAAACCCCAGACCCTAAAGCCTAAACCCTAAACCCCAGACCCTAAACCCTAAACCCCAGACCCTGAACCCTAAACCCTAAAACACTAAACCTGCACTCTGCAACCGTTTTAAACCCAGAACCCTCAAACCCTTGACCGCACAGTCGCTACAGCAAAGCTCATCGAAAGTCTCCCGAGACAATCCGAGACCACTATATGGCCCCTACCATTACCCTAACTCTCTTGCATAGGTAGTTCTCTAAATTTGGGTTCCATTTTGGGGAACCCCAACGGAGGAGGGACTCTCATAAAATGGACCCTGAAAGAGAGACAGCTACCAGCAGAGTCTTGTTGCTGCAGCCTTCGGCCAATACCAACTACTCCAAGCAACGTGACACCCTTGAATTATTGAAGCTCCCGAGAACCATGACTTAAGTCGAACTCCAGAGCCCTAGGCCCTAAACATGCTAAACTCTAACCCTGGTTCAGGGTTTAGGGCTTTAGGGGTTTCGGGTTTAGGGTAAACCCCCCGATCCAGGGCCACCCCGTCTCAGCTCGGCGCTTCCTGCCGGTGTCTCACCAACAGCCGCCCCTTGACCTACGAGAACCAAATGACCCTGGAGCAAAACGGCGGCGACGGATGGCAGCGGGGTGAACCTACCTAGAGCCTAAAGTCTAGGACCTTTAGCTTCACCCCAGGAGGCCCCTAAACCCGAAACCCTAAAGGTTCAGGATTTTGGAGATTCGGGTTCAGGGGTCTAAAGGGAACTCCAGAAAGTTGGAATATGATTATCCTAAACCCTTTATGGTAAAATATAGGGTATCCTACCCTGAAACCATATTCCAACTTTCTGGCTTTTACCTTATTACAGTATGTGCAGCAGCCAGCCTAGCTCCATCAGTCGAATCAGTATTTTTTTTTAAATTTAGAGGATATCGAATTTTGGAAAAACGGTAGTACTCTGAACCCTAAACCCCATGAGCTTCAGTAATGCTGGTATATTTCAAGAATAGCTGTGCGCGCCGGCATTCCCCCCAAAACTCATGAATACTGGATGTGAACGGTCGGGCTTGCAAGGACAGGTTGTCGTTTGGGTTTCGTGTGTAAAGGAAAGGGTTGCTTTGCTCTACATAAGTATAAGAAACCGGCCAGAAACCCTAACCCCTACACCATGTCAAACCTTAAACCCTAAACCCTAAACCCCTAAACCCTAAACCCTAAACCCCTAAACCCTAAACCCTAAACCAATCCTAAACCGCTAAACTCCCGGAGTCCCGAAGCCCTAGGCCCTAAACCCTGAAAACACACCCAAAGCCCCGAAAGACCGAAAGACCCGAACGCCCTAAACCCTAAAAGCCTTAAGCCCTAAACCCTAAAGACACCCAGCCCTAAACCCTGAAAACCCAAAGCCCCGAACCCTAAAGACTCGAAGCCCAAAGACGTCTTGACTCGGCGGACTTTGGTGACCAGAGCCCAAAAAAGGTGGACCTTTTCTATTATGGTAGGGCTATATGAACCCCAAAACGTTATATGTAAACCCTTTAAACACTAAAATCCTATATAACCTCCAACATATTATATAAAGGTTACTTACTCAGCTACTAGGTTGGTGTTTCTGGCCTCGTGGTGAAGGCATCGGAACTTCGAGCTGTGCCTGCCATCTCGCTTGGCTTTCGAACTTTTCAGGGATCTTTAAGAGGATCTATAAGGGTTACTGATTTCTATGTAGTTCTCTAAATGCGGGCCCCTTCTAAAAGAAAGTGCCGTATTATTTTGGGGAAGTAAAAAGGGACCCTAATTCACAAGAGAACTAGCCATGAGGGGGGGGGGCTTTCTTCAGCTGCGGTGCAGGCATACAGCTGTGGATTCCACTTCTAAAGTAAAAAACTTTCTGGAGTTCCCTTTAGGTCGGAAGGTTGAAGGCTTTGGGGTTTCTGGGTTTCAACGTTTCGGGTGTAGGAGGGCATAGTCGCGATCTACCATTCCATAGAACCCCATGGTTTAGGGTTTAGGGTTTTTGGGGTTTAGGGGTTTAGGGGTTTGGGGTTTAGGGTTTATATATATATATACATATGTATATATACATATATATGATTATGTGTAGAGGCTCTATACGGATCTTCACTTCCTTTTCAGACTCTTCAGGTGTTCATGTTAAGAAAAGTTGCACACACGTGCGCACACCCACACACAGACATGCAGACAGGAAACATGCACGCCTGCATACATACGTGCATTCGTTCATTCATTCACGCATTCATTCATTCCAAAACCCTAAACCCTAAACCCTAAACACAATCCGCAGGATTGGGCATGCGACATGTGCTGCTCAGGCGGGCAGTCCGTAGGCCTCGTAGCCCTAACTCCCTAGCCCTGAACTGGGCTCTGTGTTAATGTCCCCCGGAACCGTTCTTCAACAGGCACCTCTCTAAGATTCTTGGAGAAATGTAAGCGTCCCCCAAAACTAGCCATATCCTAAGTAGGTCCTGAAGCTTAAACTCGAACGTCTTGAAGCTTCCAAAACTAGAAGCCTACAGCTCTCGTAATACTCCACGAGCTTCTTGGGGTCATTGCATTCCCGATCTCAATATGTTGCTCTCCTTCTGTAATAAACGAGTCTGACCAACAAATCCTAGTTCAACCGTTTTGTTATGGGATTACGAGAGGGTTCATCTGCACATGCGAGTGTAAGTTCACAGTGTGCAACCTGAGTGCAAGTTGATTCAACAGCCGCAAGCACAACACGGCCGCCTTCCGTGCGAGATTCCCACGGTGAATTGCCTGTAGCCAGGCGTACCGGAAACCCTAAACCGTAAACCGTCTGTGGCCAGGCGTACTCGAAAAGGCAGCTTCCAGTTCAGTAGGCTTGGGGCTTTATCAGGATCGCCTGAAGCCTGACACCAATCCCAAGCACGGCTTCTGCAAGAAAGCTAGGGTTATGAGTCGGGCTTGGGATATAGGGGTTTACGGTTTACGATATGGGGTCACTCTGATGACCTACTTGTACAAGAAC
Source organism: Symbiodinium sp. CCMP2592 (assembly GCA_905221615.1). Classification (NCBI taxonomy): domain Eukaryota; class Dinophyceae; order Suessiales; family Symbiodiniaceae; genus Symbiodinium; species Symbiodinium sp. CCMP2592. Next base: position 71,552 of record CAJNDT010000005.1, read on the forward strand.
AAACTTGAGCAGCTTCGAAAGTTCTGTCATTGAGGCAGAAGACGCAGACGGGGCCGCGAAACCCTAAACAAGAAAGCAACCACACAGACTCGGTCGCGGGACCGCGGCCGAGAGTGCAGAGTGTTTGTTGAGACTCAAAGCATCTCAAAGCTTTACCAAGACCCCGAAACCACCCTCCACTGTAGCCCTAAACCCGAAACCTCAATCTCGCAGAGTACGGCTTCGGATTTGGGGCACATGTTTGTTGGGTAGCAGCGGCACAGACACAAAGACCATGGCATTCTTGCAATTACTGCTATACCTGAATAAAGATCCATGTTGAAGCTCATGCAAACACGAAGCGCCCCAGAAACCTTGCCAAGAACACGCCTGGATCTTCGTAGCCGCTTCTTGCTCCTCCTTGTCGGCTTTCTCCTGTTCGCGGAGCTCGATCCCATTTGCTGCAAGGACCAGGAAAAGACAGGGCCAGTATCGGCGCTGGAACCACTGCACACAGTGTTGAGCACCGACACCTAAGCCTACTACATACAGAGACAGAAATCGGCACAAGACCTTCGTTTACGAGCCCCAAACTACAGGAGTTGCGATGCTGAGCAATGCTTTTCCTGAGGGTCCTTTATTATCAGTAGAACATACCCCAGAACCCAACTCTAAATATCAACCATCTCTTATTAAAGCCCCTTTATCTGGTATAACATACCCCGGAACACAAATTCTAAACATGATAAGGCCCCTCTATCAATTCTGATGGCCAGCTGGTCCCCTATGCCCCCTTCATTCGGAACCAGGCAGGCCGATTACCGTCATCATCTTCGATTTTTCTCCATGTTCGACTACTATTGAGACCATGATGCTGTTTAAGCAGCGCTATTACTGGATATGATCTTGGCGACGATGCCCCTATAAGCCCTAAACAAGCTTAAGGAAGACCCCCAGATTCGCTTGTGCAAAGCCCCCGCCTTGCAATCCAGTAAGGTCATATGCATGCTGCAGGTCTACAAAGCCCTTATGTATTCTTATTCACAAAGGCCCCAATATTACCTTAAACGGCTCCTTGGCAACTTTCTCCTGCAGCCTCTCTTGGCCCTCCTGGCACGATGCTGCGACACGGGAAGTTCAGAAGCCAAGGTCCATATTAGGGATACTACTATCTAAGGCAAACGTTAGGGTTCAGGGCTTAGGGTTCTGCACCTCTGGTCCCTTATGTTCTGAAGCTTCCACATGAAATGCAGATCTGGGTCCGCAACGCCCGAAACACTCTGCGATGAAGCCCTCGAAGCTTACAACAACCTCAAATAAAAGACCTTCTGAGACCCATTCCAAGCCAATAATGTTCAATGACGAGCCCAACCTACTTGTCGGGTATCATTGGGAACTAGAGGTTGACTTTTTTGGTTATGTAGGGTCTATGTAGGGACTATACTACTCTACTACTAGGCCAAACACATGCACTGGTATTGTTGAGCCGAAAGCTTCCCTGCAAGAAAACAGCTCTTTATCCCACTGCGCTGCCTTCTGCCAGCACCTGAAGCCCTATCTCTAGTCTCCATTGTGGTTCCTTTTGTCGGCTGACCACAACCTCTATTTCAGGATCCTAACCATAAAACTGGCTAACCAAAATCAGGAACTACAATGAAGACTATAGGTAATCTGCAAGCCCTCTAAACTCCCCTAAAGCCTAAACCCAAAACCCTAAACCCAAAACCCTAAACCCTAAACCCCTAAACCCTAAACACTGAATTCAGAAGGCATCCCAGAGCCTCCCCCTGAATCCCCCAAAACTCCTGGTGGCTGCACCTCCAGTAAACCCTGCCTGAACCCTGGAGGACCTATCTTTTCAGGGAGCTCCTTGTTATGATTTCCTTATCTTAGGGGCTGAATACCCTTGCCCAAAGAAGCTTAACCTTTTCAGTTTTAGTAGGAATATATGAGCCCTAAAAGGTTGAAGGTTACCGTTACCTACTCAGCCCCTAAGATAGGGTCCAGGAGGCAGAACCCTAAACCCCCAAACTTGAGGGTTTAGGGCTTATAGGGTTTCCGTCCAAGAATCTCCGAATTAAACCCTGAAATCCCAAACCCCAACCACCAAAGTCTTCAATTCCCTGAAGGCCTAAACCCTACATTCCTAAGCATAGAACGTAAACGCGAGACCCGAAAGCCCTGACTCCTAAACCAAAAAACCTCTAAACCTTACATTCCTACACCTTACAATGAATGAGAACTCTACGATCAACCCTAATTAACCCTAAACCTTGCAGATGCCTTCGAAAACTCGAAACAACCCTTTAAGATCCGTTTAAAGAAACTCGTGAACTCCCACCAAACGCCGTGAACAAAGCGTATGCCTTGCGAGCCAAGTTCCCGCGATGCATGGCCTTTTGCAGGATTTGTCGGGCTTCGGGTGTAGGAATGTTGGGGATCTTGGGTTCAGGCTATAGGGTTGAAGGATTTGGTGAACTTCGAGTCTGGGGATTGGGATTTTGGGTTTAGGATTCACTTTAGCCCGGAATAACCTACCTCTTTCAGGACTTATATACGGATATCATAATAAGGAACCCTAAAAAGGTAGGTAATCGGGCTAAGGCAAGGTTTAGGGATTTTGGAGTTGAGGACTTCAGCCCATCGCCAAATGCAACTTGCACAGCAATGAGAATGCGATTGATAAAATAGCACCTGGCCTAACCCACCTCTAAAGAATCATCAAGCTCTCCCTCAAATCTGGTTGAGACTCTAGGAAACCTACAAGAGCGGGTCTTGGGGGTAAGGTCACCCTCGAGAGAAGTAAACCCTACAGAGCCCGTACCAAAACCCCTATACTTGTACCTATAGTATCCACTGTAGCTCCTTTTTTTGGGCTTCATCAATCTATATTTAGGATCCACAAGGTAACCCCCAAAAGGAACCGCAACACGCCCGGCCGGTCTGGGTGCCTGAATCTTAGTGGCTGCTTGCTCTTGCTGCGGGTCAGGAGCCTCCACACGCAGGACTTCCATTTCGGTGGGTCTAATGTGGGAGTTTCCGGAAACTAGGGTATCTTATTTTGGGACCCTTATAACAAGGATCCTACTATTTAGGGTAATGACTATATGAGGGTCCCCTATTTTCCGGAAAGTCCCAGTAAGGGCCTTCATGATCAGAGCAGGATTCTGGGGCCCATTGTATTACCATGAATTGCAAAAAGGAGCCGCGGGAGGTTGGGATGTTTAAATCTCGAGGCACATCAATTGAAGGCTCTTCGGGCTTAGGGTTAGGGCTTAGGGTAAGGTCGCCGCTTCTCCTGTGAGGCTTCCAATGTGGAGGGAAGTTGCTGCCCCAGGGCCCCAATTCCATCAACCCAAGTCCGAAAACCAGGTCTCACAAACCTTTGCCCTCAAGAACCTGCCGTGTTTACGGACTGACAGGAGGCAACTGTGACGAAGAACCCAAAGACATTAGTTTCTTTCTTCGGGTTCAAGCCAGCTCCACGGCCCCCAAAAGCCTCAAGCTACAACCTATGGTCTCGCGCAGGGAGGCACCTGAAACAGCAATGAGGAATGACCTGAAATACGCCTCAACATGAACTTATATACCTGAAAAACACTTGTAACATCAAATAACTGCATCATGCGATCGGGTTTGGCTTCGCTGCATTTCAGAGAGTTCTTCATGCTCTAACGAAGAATTCCAGACCTGTCCATCCAACGTGGGCTACACTTACCTTTGGTTAGTAGGGAATGGCGGAATGGGGTACCATTAAAACTAATATTACTACCATTCTTCCATTCCCTACTGACCAATGGTAAGCAGATTGCGCCTGCAGCGTGATGATGGTCACGTCCTCAGGCTTCTTTCCATGTGCCTGCTCGGTTTGAATAATTGCTCCGGATAGAGAGTTTAGTTGGGGTTCAAGGGTTCAGGTAGTTGGGTTTAGAGTTTAGGAAAGCTGCCTTCATGATCACCGAAACCCCAACATATCATCTTGATTTCGCTTTGTGGGCTCCTATCCTAACCATGGGGCAGGTTATTCAATGAAAAGCACCGCAATTCAGGGCAAATGGTCTAGGTAGCGTTCAAGGCATATCGGCTTGTTTCGGCCCTGTTTGGAAGAGCTTCTGCCGCGAGACAACGATCAAGCAATTTAGTGTCTCATGTTATGCTGCCGCAGCGCAGGAACAGATCGTGCATGCACAATGCGTTTCTGACCTGTATATGCGAAATTCACGTACACTGCATGCTGTACAGGAAACACAATGGTCAACTATGCTTAGCTCTGAAATCCCAGACGGGTATTTCAACCAAGCACGCTAACCTCCGCTAAAGCACAACACAACACAATTGCTCTGTCACAGCGGCTGTCAGGATGCTCCTGGAACTGGTAAGTGCGACGACCAGGGAAAGACTAGGCCGGGTAAGATTTGCCTCTCATGGTTACGGATGCAGCAGACTAACAGCGTGACAGTGCAGTACAAGAGCTCGAGCACGTCGGACAACTCCCTTATTAGCATACAAAATCGGAAAGAAATAGTACGGCGCAACATGCAGACACTGCAAACGAAACAAGTCTGTGTCTGACTGCTTGTTCAATGAAGAATGCTCGGATTACAAAAAGCTTTCGGCTGCACAAGAACGGGGATTTACGGAGATGTAAGCTTAGAAGCTACTAGGCCGGCATCGCAGGACCATGCGTGCATCGCGAAATGGTCGTGCGATATGACTAAACAAGTGTAGACCATCATAGATAAGCTCCCATAGACACCAGTAATCAAAGCAAAGGTGCCGTTAACACACCACGAAAAGTACAAGAGAAGAACACGTCACCAACCCAAGCGACTTTCATTCGCAGACGGCGCCATATATGTGCGGCCGTCGATGCCCTTCCCCCTGCAGTGCCTCGTCTGATTGATCTTTCTTGTCTTGGCCCTCCTGATTTTATAATAGCCTATATAACATATAAGATAGGGTAATATACAGTTCCTATACTGAACTTAGAACCCTAGCAACAACTATAATTTTAGCTGTTTCTTAGGGATTATAATAAACAAAAATTAACAAACATTTTTCAGTACCCCTAAGAAAATGATATAACAGAGTGCAAGGTGTTTCCACGGTTTGGGCCAAGCCCTGAGTCTTCGACAATGATCGGCACCCTCGCAGATCCCTGCATAAGGATAAGGGTACTTTTCTTCCCATCTTCACCCTAAACCCTTAACCCCAAAAATCAAACCCTAAACCGTTCATACAGAAACCCCCAAAAATCAAACAGGCATAATGGTACCAGTCACAGGGTCTAAACAGGAAGCAGTGGCCCTGTACAGCCCCTATACAGCTGTATTTTAAGATGCCCCAAAACTCTATTCTAGCTAGATATTTCCGTCGCCTTGAAAAGGAACCTCCATAGTCAGAAGAGGGTTTGGGAGGGTTGGAATTATGCCGTAGGCATATCAAGGGCTGCAAGGGGTACATAATACGCACCCTATGTAAACAGTCATCCCCATCAATTCGGATACATAACCTTAAACCCTCAACCCCTAAACCCTTGAACCCTTAAACCCTAAACCCCTCAACCCTTCAACCCTAAACCCTTAAACCCTAAACCCTTTCCGATTCTTCCGACCCCCCATCTGAAAGCTGCTCTGGTCCGAGCTGCGAAGGCTGCCGCTACCCTAAGGCTCTAAGGACTCATATTTTAAGGTTTTTGGGCCTAAAGACCATATTGTATGAAGCTCTTGGCCCATTTTGAGCCTGAGGGCTAGAGCCGCTGATCCATTTTGGGATTTCAGGGATGAGGGTTTGGATCTCAAGACTAAACATGCTGGGAACAAAAATGTTTTTGCCCCAAGACGTTTAGGGTTCAGGGGATTTGGGGCACCCCTGGAGCCCTTGCAATCCTAATCGAACGCGCATGGAACTAGACCCCTAAGGGTCGAAAGGACCAAATAATCAGGTACTCGTTGGGTACGGCCCCCACTCAGTAATAGTTGAATAATATTCATAATTAAGATATAGTAGGACCTTAATAGTAGCCCTATTATGGACTCTAAGTGTATGGGGGCCGTACCTAAGGTACGCGGGTTTAGGAAAAGTAGTAGTTATGTAGGTTTAGTGTTTGGGAAAGTATATGACTATTGGGTACTTTTACTTTTACCCTTAGGGAGAAGCAGGTTTTGGGGCGTGCTCTAAAAGACTGTTGACAAGGAAAACACACCCTGCAGCAGAAGTTGCCTTCCGCACGAGGTTGCCGCGATGGATGGCCTTCTTAGTTGGATGTTCATGGGTAGTTATAAGTGGGGTTTATGAGTAGGGTAACTATACTTATCAAACATAAACTTAAGGGACTTATCACCCTACTTATAGCCCTAAACCCTCAACAAAGAACCCATATTCGGGGACATATAGCCACACATGAACCGGCAGCACCAGGGTCCCAACGTGCGGGACCAGGGAGCAGTTTGGCATTGGTCATAAGACCCTTGTTGTTCATTGTCTAGGTTACCCAGTAACCTATGAATAAAAAGGCCTCTCTTTTTGGTATTGGGTAACTTTATAAGGAACCTAGGACCACAAAAAGGGAATAAGGGTATTACTGGGCATCCTAGTTGTATATCACATTCACATGATTCCATATCTGGACCCCAAAAGTATGTAAAATAATGCCCTTGTATAGGTCTTGGGCCATTATCTTACTTACTCTTGGGGGCTTGCATCAAGATCCCCAACCGTGTAGACTGAGCCCTAAAGCAGATAGCAAACCCTTGCCAAAGCATCCACATCCCTGTGCAGTCTTGCAGCAGCCCTTTTTGGCTGGTCTAGCATAGTAATCAATCCCTTTACTGGGCTTTTAAGTAACCAGGGAGAAAAATGTGTAAATTGTTCTTGCATAATGGTTCCGTTAAGAAAAAAGGATTAAAGTATGGTACTCCAAAGCTCAGTTTAGCCTGCACCCTTTAATTTTCCGCACCAACTTAAAAGTCTGCAGGGTGAAAGGTGCCAGCAGAACAAGAGTACTACTAACAATAGTCACAATACTGAGAGCAAAAACATGGATAACACACCATGCCACATATCATGTGACAAGTATGTGTCGAAAACATGATACGTAACATCCAAACCAGGGATGCCTTTCTGGGCCCCAAAAATAGTACGGCAAAATTGATACAAAGGACCCTAAGCCGGAATCCTTATATCAGCCTTGTGGATACCCCACATCGAAACCCTTGTAGGTCCCTTTAAGGCATTAAGGAGCCCTGAAAGGGATGCTACTGTTGATGATATAATCCTGCAGTACCTTAAAGCCCCTAAACTATGGGAATAGTGGCATATACCTTATTACAGGCAATGCAGGATTTATATCATCAACAGCAGGATGCGTATATAGAAACCCTTGTAGATCCCTTTGGGGAACCCCGAAGAGGATCCTATTTCAGAGAACTGCGCAAGAGCCGAGGAAGAAGCCCCACTCCCCTTTGCGAACTCAAATAGAGGGGCCTCAATAAGTAGAACAGTGTGCCCTTAAACGGGTTTTTTGGGCTACTATACGGGGTCTATTAGGGTACTATAATATATACGTGCGTATTAATTAGAATAGGGTTTTGGGGCCTCTTATACTATAACTTAAAAATGCAAGAAGGAGCCCCCAAAATAGTATTGGTGATTATTTAGGCTATGTTAGTCTTGCGCCCTTCACCCCATGGAGTTTGATAGTGCAAGTATGATGGGAACCTTAAGGTTTTTAGTGTGAACAAGTGTTCAGGCTTCTGTATTAAATTCGTGCCTGTGGGGTATCGAGCTCGACACCTTAGGGCGTATTATGCTGAGTGTCGAGTCCGTGTATGGGGTACATGTGGGAGTTTCCAACAATAGAGGACCCTAATACAGTTCCCTAAATAGTAGGATTCTTATTATTATGAGGACCCCAAAACAGGGTACCCCCAATTTTCGGACACCCCCATGTAAGTGCTGTGCAGCAAAGACTAAGACTAAGCCCCGAATTTCGGAAACCTCTGCAATGACTCGCGTACCGATGCGCCTGAATCTTCGTAGCTGCTTCCTCCTGCTGCCGCTCGTGGGCATCCTGTTTGCAGATGTATTCCGAGTTTAGGGTCTTTTCCAATGGCAAACCCAAGCCTATTCCCTGAAGCCGAAAGACCCACAAGGCCGTACAGTCCCAGACCTTCCAAAATCCCTTAATTAAGGAATATACTTTAAATTATAACAGGATCCCAAATATGAATTAAGGTATACTCCTTAATTAAGGGATTTTGGAAGGTCTGGGGTGTCAAACCTTGAAGCAGGACCAGGATGTTTGGAGCCTGGGGTCTAGGGCCTAGGGTTTTGGGCTTTCAAGTCAAGGACACTATAGGAAACTCCAGAAAGTTAGAATATGGTTTCATGGTAGGATACCCTATAACTTACCATAGAAAGGTTAGGATAATCATATTCCAACTTTCTGGTTTTTACCTTAGACTCAAAATGACTCGCGGCTTGAGCTTTTGGTACAATCCTCTTGCGTAATTACAAAGCCCTGACTGCAGAAACCCTTACAAACACTAGAATGACCTTCATTGTGTCCTCACTTTTGCATGGGCTAGAACCAACACAGAAAGGCGGACACACACACACACACACAAACAAACATGACACGGACAAACCCACACAAACGCAGACGAGTCTAGAACCGCTTTCGACACTGACTGCATGTCTTCACTGCCTTGGATATTGTCATTGTCTTCATTCCGCACGAAGCAGACGAGCCCGAAGCGCTGGGGAACGACGACACTTGAGTTCACCCGCAAGAAAAACTTTGGGAAGCCCTTGGAAGGCTTTCGACTCTTTCTGATGCGTCCTATGCTTATGATGCTGCATTTTTGGCACACACGCATATATATATATGTATGTATGTATGTATATGCATATGTACATGTATCTGTATATGTATATCTAGATGTAGCTGTAGCTGTAGAATATGCTGTATGTGTATGTACACATATGCTGTTACATACATATACTTACACATATTACATATATACACACGTTATATATGTATTATGTCGTGGACTGAAGCGCAAGATGCGAGGCATAGACTCGGCATAGACCCTGGACCCACTGTCCCAAACCGAACACCTCAGGGGCAAAGTACCCTAGCCCGTAGGATTACATAAGCCCCAGAAGGGTAAAGGCTACTTGCCCAGCCTGAAAGGATCAACCGAACATCACAAAACAAATTCCGCACGGCAGCACGAGACCGAGTGCCTTGGCAGCTTTCTCTTGCTGCTTCTCCTGGCCCTCCTGGGTTCAAGGCTCTACCTATAGTCTCCATGGTAGTTTCTTTTTTTGGTTAACCAAAATCCCTACTATAGGATCCTAACCATAAAACAGTTAACCAACAAAAGGGAACTACAATGGAGACTGCAGGTAGGGTTTAGGGCTTACTTTCCCTTGTAGAACTCTTGTACAGCCCTGCAGAGGAAACCTTCCCTATCCCTAAGCCGAGGTTTCAGGGTCAAGGGACATTGGGGGCGGGGCTGGGGTGGTGTCACTTTGTCGTAGTTTACACAGGAGTGTGCACCCACCAAAAGTAAGAAACATATTGGCCCAATGCCAATTTAAAAAAAAACGATTATTGAAATAATTTTGGGGTCCAGGTATGTGATCATGTGATCCATAATGCACGACACGGGAGACCCGTAATTGGGACAGCCCCACATGTCGAAGAGCCGGCCTTCCGTGCGAGGTTGCCGCGATGAACAGCCTGCCCGGTTGCCCGTGGCCCATGGAAGCACTCGGTAAACCCACAATCCCAAAACCCTAAAACCAAAGGGAACTTGGCCCAAAAAAGGTTCCGGAAATCTGAAGGGAATCAACCGATTGGCTATGTCTAGCGTGCGGCCTTTCCTGTAAGCTCTGTAGGCGCATCATCTAGCCTGACTAAACCGAGATGCCGGTTCGGGTCTCTGTTGAGGTTTGCATGAAGACATTTTTCTGTTCGAGGACTCACCTGAAAGATATACCAGACCGTCGCACCAAGAGGTGCAGCGTTTGGGATCCTCAACAGAAGCTGGCAAACCCTTACTTAAATCAACCCTTATTATAACTAGAAAGATCTTGAACTGCGACCCTAAACTAAACCCTTAACCCCAAACCCCTAAACCCTAGACCCCTAAACGCTAAACGTACGACGTTCTCGCAACACCCGTCTCCTCAGAGAGATCCTGCAAAGGACCCTACACCTGCAAGGGCCTAGAACCCGCGGCCTTGCAAAATTGGAGACTTCCAGGGATAGTGTTCATTTATAGGGCTCCTTTAAGAGATCTGTCTATAAGGGTTTATGGTTCTTTTTTTGGGGGTTTGGGGCTTAGGGTTTATGAATTTGTTTAGGGTTTACTGCCCAATGGCCCTTTAATGGGGCCCTCATGGTCCATAATAGTGGGAATGAAGGGTGTATTAGAGGGTAGTTGGAGGATCTAAGTAGCGGTTATAATATGGTTTTAGGGCTTATAGGGTTTAGGGTCCCTACGGATCTAGGCTTAGGGTTTGTAGTTCCTTGGGGTAGACCTCCCTGTTCGAACTAATGCAGGAACCTGATTAAGAAACCCTGGGCCTATAACCCCAAAATAGCAGGATTCATGTACGGCACCCTAATGAACACCCCAGGCTTTTTTTTAATCAGGTTGCTACTAATGCCCGGATATTACACCCAAGGCCTGGATCTTAGTGGCGGCTTCTTCCTGCTGACGGTCGTGGGCTTCCTGGTGGCGTAGGGCTGAAGTAGGATATGACATGCGTTCGGCGTTCATCTCATGCAATAGTATGATGCTTAAGTAAAAATAAGATAAATAACAAGTTCAAAGCAAACTAAGCATAGTAGCCATAAGCATTTGGAGGCCTGAAGGCTGTGCGGGCGATGGCTTTTAGATGCAAGTCCGGAAACCACTCCGAACCCATGCAAGGCATCGTAAACTCGGGGGGCGGTTCATTTTGGCTTGGTCTTGTCTTTTGGGTTAGGTGCTATAGGGCCGAGGGCTGTGCCCTTGTCTAAGGGTCTCCATAGCTGGGGCTTGGAGTACTAGTAGTTGCTGTAGTCAAGCGGAGATGTTTGCTGCTGGCTTTCAAGGTCTGAGTCTTGCCCTGCCAAAACTCTCACCCCACCTCCCCGCTCCCACTCAAAACGAAGCTGTAAACCCAAACCCCTAGACCGTAAACCCCAAACCCCAAACCCCTAAACCCTAAACCCAAAGCCCTGGACACCTAGGCCCTTAACCCAAATCCATGGCTCTACGGACCCTAGACCACTACCCATAGGTTCCGTTTCGGGACTATCTTGTAGGATTCTAGATATGAGCCCCCCAAAAAGGAACTACATACTATGGAGCCGATGGGTACAGCCCCAAAGCGCCCCACCTGCCGGGCAAAGTTCCCCCGGAGGCTGGCCTCACTGGCAGGGGTCCAAAGACTAGTACTTGGAGAATCATGGGACTTAGTCAGTACCCTAATTGGGTCATAAGTATAGTTACCCTAATTATAACCCTAGTTACTAAGTCCCATGATCCTTAAGTAGGGAATGGGGGAATGGGTTCCGTTTCAAGGGTTTCTTTCAGAGTTCCTTTCAAGGGGTCTATAAGGCTACTATGACGGGATCCATGATGTTTCTCAGTAGGGAATGGGGGAATGGATCCCTATGACAGTCCCTATTCGGTCCGTCACAGTAGTCCGGATAACACATTCCCCGAAGAACCAGTGGTTTGGCAAAATTAGGGTCCCTTTTTGTGGTACCGTAAATATTAGGTGCCGTACTATAATAAGGACCCAAAGAGGGACTCTAATTTTGACAACCGCACATGTGGGTTTGGGGGCTTAGGGATCTTATTAGGGCTTTAGGGTCCAGAGGCTTTAGAGAGTTAGGGTTTAGGGTCTAGGGTTGAGGCTCTATGGCGCATGCTGTTTATCATGGCAACTTACCCTAAAGCTCCAGTCAACTGAATCATTGGCTACTATAACCCTAAACCCTAAGCCCATAAACATATCCTTTGTAACCCAGCAGCCCAATGTTTGGGTAAGTGTAGCCATAAGGTTGCTGTTAAGTTTCCTGAGTTCCTTATAGCAAGAAACGAGCTTCTCATCCCAACTCACGAAACAAGCTGTTTGAAGCTACACCGGAAGTTTACACCCTCAACTTTTCGCCGCCTTGAACATGCGGAGCCGGGTTCCTCTATAGTACCTCCCTCAATTACTATAATCAGCATACCCTTTCCCGACCCCTAAACCCAAAACACAGAGATCTCTAAACCATAAAGCCCAAACTATTCCGGTTTTGTTTCTATCGACGCCAACCTAAGAAGGGCGGAGCCTACTAAGACACCTTCCCGCTCTGCACTTCTGTCATGTTTTCTTTTGCTAACGGCCCTCCCTCAACCTTTCGGTGATCCGGAGTCGATCGCTGCTATAAACCCTCAGACCCTAGAGCCCTAACACCCTAATACCCTGAACCCTAAGCCTCGGATCCAAGGCTTCTGTGGCAAAGGGGTTTTCGGCATAGGGGGATTCAGAATCAAGGCTGGGATTCCGGAGACGAAGGTCCTGAATTTTGTTCTTGACCCTCCAAGCTCTGGAACTCTACCTATAGTATCCATTGTAGTGCCTTTTTTGGCTCACTAGTTTTATGGTTAGGACTCTGTAATAGAGTTTTGGATAACCAAAAAAAGGAACTGCGATGGAGACTATAGGTACAAAGGTTTAGTTTCTGGTGTAGTGTAGAGTTGAAGGTCCATGGAAGAAGCCATGGCTCAACAATCAAAGCCGCGGGAGGACCGGAGACGCCAAACCCAAAGCTGTACTGCCCGGAAACCTCAAGGGCTTCAAGCCCGGGAGCCCTAATTAAGGGATCTACAGGGCTTTAGGGGTACCTTATTTTGGGGCCCTTATAATAAGGATCCTACCATTTAGGGTACTATATTAGGGTCCCCTATCTTCGGAAACTCCCAATTCAGGGATCTAAAGGGCTTCAGGGTTTAATTTGGGTGTTCCGAAAGAACTGCTTTGTCTGATATCGCAAAGCTGATAGAATCAGCTGTACCTGAACCCCCAAAGTAGATCGAGTAATGGCCCAACTCCAAAAAAGGTTTGTATTTTGCATACTTAAAAGCTACGATGCTGGGTAGTTCAAGGGTCACGGCAAGCGGACATGGGGGTTTCCGAAAATTAGGGGTATGTTAGTTTGGGTCCTTAAAATAAGGATCCTACTATTTAGGGCATTATATTAGGGTCCCCTATTTTCCGAAACTCCCACATGAAGGTGATTAGAAGGGATGGGGGGGGTTACATATGGCCCCAAAAGAGCAAATAAGCAAAAAATAGGATAGTGATATCCCATATAAACCCCCTTATCATGCAGCCCAATAAGGTAGGGATATCACCGTAAAATGCTTATGCCTATGTGTTTTTGGGGTCCCTAATTACCCCAGAAAGGGGGCCTGGATCTTCGTGGCGGCCTCATCTTCCTCCTGCTTGTCTTGCTTGGTTTAGGGCTTAGGGTTTAGGGTTTAGGGATCATGGGACTTAGTAAGTGGGGATAAAAGTACCCTAAGTGAGGCTATAAGTAACTATAAGTATAGTTACCTGAATCATAATAACCCTAGTTACTAAGTCTACTGATCCTTTAAGTAACCCTACTTGTCGGGTATCATGGGGAACTAAAGGGTAACCTTTTTGACTATATCGAGGTTATATAGGGGTTTTACTACCCCAAAAGAGTTAAAGGTTACCTGCTCTACTACTAGGTAACTGGTGAGTTACAGGGCCCCCGGTTGGAGGATCAGGGGACTTAGTAAGTTAGGTTATAAGTACATTAGATGGGGTTATAAGTAGGATAGTTACCCTGTGTGTAACCCTAGAAACTAAGCACCATGATCCTTTAAGCGGTTTAGGGTTTAGGACAAGAAAGGCTCCTGTGCGATTTGGGGTTACGCTGGCGTAGAACTGAAACTTGAAGGAAAGCTATGGCAGCTATGCTTTTCTTGCACTGAAAATGAGGATACGGCTGCCGAAGCTTCTTCAGTTGGCAAGGTGAGACCAGGGTTTACGACATTCAGCCTATGGTAGCGGTCAGTGCGAGGATGGATCTAAGCTGATTTGGCTCATGGGTTATCACGCAATCTCATCATTCCAGCTGAAGTACCATACGTTCCTTCAGCTCTTGCAGTCAACTCAACTCACATGTTCTAGTGCACACACGCTCTTGCGATCGCAACATTTCGGGGGGTGGACGAACCCCGAGCCCTTAACTTGATAACTCTGCGAGAGCAAGAGAGAGAGAGAGAGAGAGAGAGAGAGAGCGAGAGAAAGACAGAGAGAGAGAGAGAGAGACAGAGAGACAGAGAGACAGAGAGACGGAGAGACAGAGAGACAGAGACAGAGAGAGAGAGAGAGGCAAACATAGAGAGACAGGGACAGACACGCAGACAAGAAAGCTTCCATATAATTCTGAGTCCCAGCCCTCGACTAGAAGGATCCCTAGAGGCCCTAGCGTTTCTCTGATATCCATATCCCCTAATCAAAAGTCTTGTGCTGGCCCTCCATTTCGGGCACGCTCTAGAACAATGCCTCCCGAGATTGGGTTTCTCATGTTACCGTGTCTTCAATACTCGGCTTGAGGTTTAGGGTGTTGTTCACAGGTTGTGTACTTTGCTTCGGGGAAAAGGAAACCGCATCCCTACTCCAAAACCTAACCTGGGTGGTAGCTAACGTCTGGGGGTCCCTAACAGTATTTATGACAAGATACCTCTATAGGAACCATAAAGAGAAATGACAAGTTCACCAAAGTGCCACCTAGTAGCTGATTCTACATCCTCAGCAATCAAACCCAATGAAGCCTTCAGCCCAAAACCCTAAGGCCCAAATCCGAGGCGCCTGAGTCTTGCTGGTGGCGTCCTCATGCGTCTCTTCTTGGCCATCCTGGGGCACTGCTGCGATTTGGATTGAAGGGAGTCTGGCGACGCCGCCCTAAACCCTAAACCCTAAACCCTAGTTCAGAAAACGGATATTTAGGACTTAAAGAGTTTGGAATTGCAGGGCTGCGGAACCTGTGGAGCTCCTGAACAGTCAGGCACTTCTTGGGTTTAGGGTTTTAGGGTGAACCTGAACCTCCAAAACTATGTAGAATAATATGCATTTATAATGTTGGGCTCGTTTAGAGTTTAGGGGTCTAGGGTTCATTGTTTTCTTGTTTGAAGGTGCAGTAGCTTCTTTATCCGCAGGCGGCTGTCGAAGCTCGCTCATGATTGAGCTTGCACTCCCACCCTTATCATCTCGGGTTCAGGGTTTAGGGGTTTACCTATAGTCTCCATTGTAGTTCCTTTTTGTGGCTGAACCAAACATATATATATATATATATATATATATATATATATATATATTAAGGATCCTATAGGGCAACCCCAAAAAGGAACTACAATGGAGACTATACTTGGAGGATCATGGGACTTAGTAAGTGAGGTTATAAGTACCCTAATTGGGGTTATAGGTATAGTTACCCTAATTGTAACCCCAGTTACCAAGTCCCATGATCCTTTAAGTAGGTAGGGGTTTAGGGCCGTTTCCACCCGAAGTTCCGAGAGCTCCGCACTAACGGGCAACTTTGACAGCCGATCGTCGGTCTGAGCCCTTGAGGTCTCAAACGGCGGTACATCAGAATAAAGGGGCCTCTTACTTCGAATAGGGTTCCTTTAAAAGGGGTCCCTGAAAGGGTTATCATAACGGCTCTATACGGGTGCTATAATATTCGGGCCTGAATAATTAGAGTAATTAGGGTTTTTGGGGCCCGTTCTACTACAGCTATACAATAAGGAACCCATCAGAAAATAGCATGGGGAATAATTTAGACCTCTATACTGTATCAACCCTGCAGCCCTTGACTTCTTGAAGCCTAAGCACTGAACCCTGAACTCTAAATCCTCAGCCCTCTAACGCCGGCACTGAACTCTGGAAGCCTTACCTATAGTCTCCATTGTAGTTCCTTGTTTGGTTATCCGAAATCTCTACTAAGGGATCCTAACCATAAAACTGGCTAACCCAAAAAAGGAACTACAATGGAGACTATAGGTAGTACCTATCCTCCAAACTGAACTCAACACGCCCCGTAATCATAACACATCATAACCACTGAACCCTGAACTGCACATCTTACGCCCGACAACACCGTAAACCCTAGACCCCTAAACCCTAAACCCTTTTAAACCCTAAACCTACAACCGACCCCTAACACCTTTCGAACCCTAAACCATTAACCTGAACCCTAAGACACTTGTCTGCTCAGGGTTAGCATCGGCAGGCCTGCTGGAGTTCTTAAACCAATCACAGTAAATTCTTTCTACCTAATACAAGGGCCTTCAGAAATAGAGTTGCACACAATTCCGGTTCGTTGATACTTGCACGGGGCTGGGTGGTGATCATTATGGAGTTTCCGGAAATAGGGGACCATACAATATATAGTACCTTATTGTAGGATCCTTTGAATAGTAGGATCCTAACTATGAGGACCCCCAAATAAGGCAGCCCCAGTTCGGAAACTCCCATTTAAAAATCCCTCTGGAGGCTCCGCTATGTTCTGAAACTGCCCAGTTGGCGAGGCCTCCTTCCGGGATAAGACTCCTCGATGCGCTGCCTGTCGCAGCACAAGAAGCAGGGCTGATTGGGGACCCCTGAATGATAATAAGGGTACACTTTTTCCTGCTACTATTCGGTTTTAGTAAGGGGCCCTACGGGAGAAAGCAAGGCGTTTTGACAGGTCCATGCACCCTCCTGGGATTGGGTTAAGGGCTTAGGGTCTAGGGCGGTTACGACCCGTAATGGAAGGGCCTTGCCCTGAATTCAATACGTTTTTGGATTCACAGGCAACACTCAACATAACTGAGACCCGAAAGGCGCTAAAAGCAAACGTGAACAGTCAATAGGCGGGCGAGACTGTTATAGCCCCTATGTGCAACAACGCGTGGGCGTTATACTGCTCCTGGAAGCCCTGCTCTGCATTCGAAAGGTCCCCATAGTCCCTGTAGTATAGGGGTGTTGAGGCTTTAGGAACGGGAGAGAGCTTACCCTAAGTATAAACTTTGGCCCCGAAGTACCTATATAGGGACTATGCTAGAGACTTTACGGCCAAAGCATATACTAGTTGAGCACATGGATGCTTAGGGTTTCGTAAGCTTCAAGGGTGGGGTTTCAAAGATCTAGCATGTTGACGGGCTTTCATTCTGCGAGTGTGTACAGTGCTCAATGTTCAAGAGCACGCACTGTCGGCCAGAAAAGTGGGGGATTCCATTTGGGTTTGGCTAAGAGCACAAGGCCACAAGGCTTGAAACAAAAGCTGTGGTCGACTGCAACTGGATCTTTGCAGCTGCCTCCTCTTGCTGCTTCTGCTGATCCTCCTTGCGAAGAACACCTAAACCCTAAAGCATGTAACCCCCCGTTAAACCCAGACTTGAAGAGAAGCGGCAACTGGGGATAGTTCAGGCATAGCTGGCTGGGCAGGTCGCGTGGGCGAGAGTGATAGGAAGCACTGAGCATGCCTCCAAACCCTCCCTGAGACGAGTAGCCAAAACTCTGGGCGCGAAGTACTGCATGCCGTCCCTCATCCAATGCGTTGAAAGTACCAAAGATCGGACTGAAGATGCTAATGCTAGCTTCACGGCACAGACAATAGTCTCAACTGTAACTCCAAGTTGCCCAAAATACAACTCGGGGCGCCTGGGTCGGGCTGGCCATGCTCTCATCCGGCTTCTCATGCTTCTCCTGTCGTTTAACGCATTCCTTCACACTTCAACAGCGCTTCTGATCTATAGCGGACGATGGGCTGAGACTCAACTGGATGGCAAGGATTTTTTGGGGTAATTGTCACCAGGATATGTGCCAAAGTAGATTTCAGCAGGCTTGCTTGCGGGCCTGAAACTAATGCCACCAATATAGAGGCCTGAGTGAATACCAATTCCTAGGGTTCCTTGATATATATATATATATATATAACAACACTAATAATAACATTAATAATAACAATAATAATACTGATAATCATAAAAATGACAACAATAATAATATATCACCAAAGCCCGAGTCTAATTATTAAGGCCACTATGCTATGCCGACAGCACCGCAACTATTCTCAAACATCGCTTCATTCCACACGCGCTCCAACCCCCTCGTCACCTTCCGCGCGAGGTTGCCACGATGGACCGCCTTTCGCCAGAAGCATGAAGCTCCGATTGGGTTTAGGGCCTGGGGTTTTAAGACTTTGAATGCAAACTGGGGGTTGACATCTTCTAGATCTTTGGGCTTAGTTTAGGTTTTGGGGTGTGATCGGACAAGTCTGTGATGGCAAACGAAACTAACATTAATGTGGGGTTTAAGGGAATCATTCGGGCAGGACAGATTCTGTCCCGTCATGCGGGGCGCCTGGATCTTGGTAGCTGCCTCCTGCTGTTGCTTCTGCTGATCCTCCTGACGTAGCACAATCCATCTTCACAGCGACTAGTATAGGGGCCCTAGTTTTTTGGAATAGGGTTTATATATATATATATATATATATATATATATATATATATTAATAATAAAAATAAGAATAATAATAATGATAATAATACTAGTAATAATAATAATATTAAAGAATAATAACAATAAAAGTAATAAGAATAAAAATAATAATAATAATAATGATAATAATAATAACAATATATTTAGAATTAGGGATCCCCAAAGTACCAGTAGTGATTATAGGGCCCAACATACTATAACTATATTTATAATAAGGGATCCCCAAAATATTCATGGTGATAATTTAGACCCCTATATTGGGCTACGCCTGCTTAGGATCCAGGATCGATGGCGCTTATCTGCCTGCATGTTGCTTCGACGTTCGCGCCGGTTCGGTCGAAACTCTTCCAGTGAAGCCCAAAGCAATGATCCTCAAGCAGAGCTCTCATTCCTACACTCTGTGGCGATGTAGTATGCGCCAATATTGAGTTGCCAGAAGATACCGTCAATCATCGAAGATTGGTTCAGGATATCGTAGAACCACAGGGCTCAGATGTCACTTCCTTTGAGCCCACACAAGTGCTTGATCTCAAAAAACGGAGGAACCGGGCTACAAATAGCTGAGAGTTCTTACCTCAAACAATAGTTGGCATGGCTATGCCCCTTTCCACAAAGGTTTCTAAGCTCCCAATGGAAGTCTGTGCCCAATGATTCGGAGCCTCCTTACAGCTCATGGGCTTGAGGTTTACAGTAGAAACCCAACAGTTGGAAACCCAATAGCCTCGATCCTGAAGAGTGATTCATAGGGAATCTCAGCACTATTTGGCCTCTTTTTGGCTTCCAACTTTATGGGGTTTACTGTAGGGTTATAGGGTGTAGGGGGCTTCCAGCTCTGAGGGTTCTAAAGTGCAGCGCTCTTCTTCAGCAACCGGGTGCACAGAAGTTCAAACTTCCTGATAGACCAAGTGTTTGAGGCCAAAAGGCCTACACAGATCTTGCAGTGGCCACCTAAGGTTGCTTTCAGTGTCATCCTGAGCGGTTTTAGACAACGGAGAAAGCATCCGGGTGGCGTGGTTTTCAGACTGTGTTTGGGGGGGGGCACTGCGGGCTGTATTGACACATTGGGGCAGATTTCAGATACCTTGAGACGTTTTGCGCAGAAGTTACTATGCCAATGATAAGGGTGATCCTAAACCTAATCCTGCTGGAGTGCTTTTGCACACTCCTAGCTCAACGAAGGAGGAGACACAACTACACACATTTTCTACAAGAGTACCTCCATTGCCCAGTCAGCGAAAAAAACAACTAAATCCGTTGCAGCCCTGCGAAGCACCTGGATCTTGCTGGCTACCTTCTCCTCCTGCCTGTCATGCTGCTCCTGGTGGGGTTATCACTCGTCTTCCGTGGACCAGAAAACTAAATGTGATGTCAGCATGACTAGACTTCGGTTGCTATACCCTACGCCCCAAACCTCAAAACGGTATGCATATAACAAGGAACCCTACGTGATCTGATGCTAGCGAAGAGTCTTTCTACCTTTTGGTGACTGGTGACTGGTGTTGCTTCCAAAGGAACCCTAAAAGGGTGTTCAAGGGCTCTTTTAAGAAAAGCTTTAAAGGGGGCTCCTTTAAGGGACCCTTGCACCCCAAAACCCCTAAACTCCTAAGACCTAAACCAGTCTGGAGTGTTAACGGAACCCTTATACAGGTACTTTGGGGCCAAAGTAGATATGGGTGGTTGTCAAAATTATGATCCCTTTTTGGGTCCCTAATATAGTACGGCACCTAATATTTAGGGATACCCAGAAAGGGACCATAATTTCCACACGCACCCATATGGGAGTTTCCAACAATAGGGGACCCCAATAGAGTACCTTACATAGTAGGACCCATAAGGACCCCCAAAATTAAGTGCCCCTAACTTTCGGAAACTCTGAACCCTAAACCCTTTATAGAACCCTCATAGACCCCTTAGAGGAACCCTTAAAGGATCCTTTTAAAGGTACCCCTAATTTTCGGAAACGCCTATTCGGGTACATGGACCCTTGCCTGGTTGAGGTGTCGACTCGGGGCTTCGGGCTGCTCGGTCTTTGGCCCTAGGTTTAGGGGTTTAGGGGTTTCGGGTTTAGGGGGTTGGGGTTTAGGCTCTAATCCAGAATAGAATCTAGAATCTGGTAGAGTCGTGCTTCTGTGGCTCGAAAAACCCGATTTCAAAGCTCAGGAGGCTCAAGTTTCAAAACTACCTGTAGTCTCCATTGTAGTTGCTTTTTCGGGTTGACCAATTTTATGGTTAGGATCCGATAATAGAGATTCTGGTTAGCCAAAGAAGGAACTACAATGGAGACTATAGGTAAACCAGAACCAAGCTGGTTTCAAGAAAGCTCTCCACGCCCCTCCAGAAAGACACCGACAAGCGCCTGCAGTGGCCTCTGTCTACATCTCTGGGTTGTAGTTTGGGGGCTCTGAAAAGTATTTATGAATAGGTACCTCTATAGGAACCATAAGGGCAATTAACAAGTTTCCCAAATTGCTACCTAGATCTGCCTTAATGCACACCTCGCTTACAGCAATTGGCAAGTCAAGGGTCTCTACCCAAAAAACGATCCTGCACAAGTAGCGGTAACACAACCGTTCGGCAGCAACTCACTGGAGATCCTGCTGACGGCTGAAGCATGTGAGGTCTTTCGTCTCTCGATCCTGACCCGCAAGGGTATGTATCTAGTTATCACTCTATAAATAAGATGACCTGACCGTGCCCAAACCTTGCAGCGTGGGCTGCCACAATTTGAACTGGCAAAGAACACCGACCCACCTTCCGGGCGAGGTTGCCGCGATGGACGGCCTTTCGCCAGAAGCATGTCCCAGAGTCATTGCTCACAACTTTGGATGCACATGCCTGCGTCCCACACGCTGAGTGAGATTGCCTTGCGGCTCCTACCCCACTCGTGCGACTAATGCAGGGGCCTTGTAAATAGAAGCAGGTCTTGGGGCCCATTATACTATACTGGAACTACCAGAATAGTGGCGGTAATTATTTGGGCTCCTATTTTTGGGTGCCTGGATCTTGGTTGCCGCCTCCGCCTGCTGCTTCTCCTGATCCGCCTGATGCGGTACGCGGCACTCTCATACTTAAGTATCTGCAGCAGTGCGACACGCTGGACAGCACAATCTCAACCCTAATCCCAAAAAACCTCAACCCGTAAATCCTCTAAATCCGAGCCCCCTAGAACCCTAAAGCCTCTACACCTAGTTTTGCTACCACCAACCGCACGCAACTGGCCCATGAAGACTCTGCATCAGGGCTCGGGGGTTAAGTAAGGGTCTGTAGGCTTTGTGGCTTAGGGTCTTTATGGTTAGGGGTATAAGGATTGCTGGACTTTCACATCTACGCTGTAAGCTAGGCCGAACAGCTCCGATCAGATTAGGGTCAAGGAAAATCCCTATCCATAGGCTCCATATTAGTTCCTTGCTGGGATTAGCTGTATAGCATTCCAAAACGTCCCACAAAAGGAACGACAATGGAGCCTATGGGTATAGTCTGACAGTATCCCTACCCTCGACCCTAAACCCAAAACCACCGAAGGCGTGTCTGGATCTGAGCGGCCTCTTTCTCATGGCGGTGGTCCTGTCCTTCCTGGCCATGTGGGGGTTTCCGAAAACAGGGGACCCTACCTATAGTCTCCATTGTAGTTCCTTTTTTGGTTGCCAGTTTTATGATTAGGATCCTATAGTAGAGATTTCGGTTAACCAACAAAAGGAATTACAATTGAGACTATAGGTAATATGGTACCCTAAATAGTAGGATCCTTAGTTTCAGGGCCCCAAAATAAGGTACCCCCAATTTTCGGAAACTCCCATGTGGGGCTGGGCCATTGGAAACTAAGTTCCGGGGAATGAGTTGCAGTACGATTGAATATATACCGATGTAGTGGAGAGATCGCATGATGACTAACTGTTCAGTGGTCCGCAGAAACCCCCGCCAAATTGCACTCTTCAACTCAAATCTAGCACTCTAGCACAGATAAGAGCACAAACCCAACTTGTGAAACAAGTTTGGACGGATCGCCGTTGCTTTTGGAAACAATTGCAGCCAAATCCAGTCAAAGTCACAGACGACAGGAAGCATCAATCTAAAGCATCGCACCTTCCGGGCCAGGTTGCCGCGATGGACCGCCTGTTGCAGGTTACATAATGGAAAGCTCCGTGGCACCTTTGAAGTTAGGACCAGGAAGGTTGCTTCAAGGGTTAGGCGCCATCTGCTCCAGAGGGTGTCGAAGTTGATTTGGGTTTCGAGTCTTTCTGCACGCAGCCGCAAAGGGCCTCACAGGTCTTGCCGTCTGCAGGTGTCGGATGCTCGAGAGGGCTTGCAGCTTCTGGGAAAAGCAGCCCTTTTATTTCAGAGCCTATCGCCACTCATTCGATGACAGTGCCTGAATCTTGGTGGCCGCTTGCTCCTGCTGCTTGTCTTGATCGGCCTGCCGGCAGAGAGCAGCATGCTCATCATAATCTGAAGCTGAGACATCGGACTCACAGATCTTAAGAAACCCGACGCCCAATACCCCAAAAACCTCGCACGATGTGTTCCATACCTGGGTACAAGATTTAGGCATCTACTCCTGTCAGACAGATCCAAAAACCTGCAATCCATGGGCGATAACCGCAATCATTACAAACTGGACAACAACTTGTGGGTCAACTGCCTGCATCTTGGCAGCCTCTTTTTCTTGCTGTCGGTCCTGTCCCTCCTGGCTCCGTGGGGCACGGAATTCCTAAAATGCTCACACCTAGGACCGAAGACCGCTAATACTTGCAGTTCCAACATAAATAAGCCCTTAGTTGCCTACCTATCTGTGAGTTTCCAAATAGGGGACCCTAAAATAGTACCCCCAAATAGTAGGATTCTGATTATAAGGACCCATCATGTAGGGTTGGCAGGTGTTGAGGGCTCGTTGCTTTCTGTCGCGGTTGCATGCGGTCACAGGCCAAATACCTCAATCTAAAAAGCAAGGAACATCGTTGCTGGCAACGGATGAGGGCCCAGGTCCTGCATGCAAGCTACCCATGGTCTCCATTGTAGTTCCTTTTTTGTTAAGCAGTTTTTGCAACCAGAGGAACTACAATGGAGACTATAGGTAGGTCAGAACTAGCTCCATCGTCCACTTGTCAAGCGAGCCAGATTTCGAGGTCGTTTGTCTAAAACAGTGAGGCACACGCCCCGTCCAACACTCTGAACAACATCACCAAGATCCAACTTATCGGGATCCAGCCCTGTCCTTTAGAAAGCTCCCCTGTCTGGCTTCCGACTCCGACCCACTGAAAGCCTAAGACAACCACGGCTTTTACTCCACCACCTGCGACACGACACGACCTAATGTAGGGGCTATAAGACTCAGAATTGGGTTTTGAAGGGTACATTATCGTATATGTAGGTATCATCGGGAACCCTAGGAATAACATTCGCGCAATTATTCCGGCCTTCTTAGACTAGAACCAATAAGCTTGGCCTTAGCCGTAGCCCCGACCTAAAGCACCCCACACCTTCCGGGCGAGGTTGCCGCGATGGACCGCCTGTTGCAAGGCAAGAATAGTACCTCTGAAGTTACGAACAGAAGGCTGCATATGCACATTTTAGGCCATGCTTGAAACTTTCGAAGTTGTTTCTGTTTCGAGCCTTATATGAACGATTTGGTGAAATTGAATATCTTGGAGTCATCCTTTGCTCGATGTATAGTGTCGGATTCAAGCGTTGCTTGATGCGCAAGCCCAACGGCGACTTGACTCGACGAGCATACAATTTTCAGGTTTTCTTTGGCTTTGTCTCTTAATCGCATCTTTTCCTTTTGAGGGCCTTTTCTGTCGCTCGAGCTCTTTTTGGGTTTAGGGTTTAGGGTGTAGGGTTTGGGCTTTAGTGTGTCCAGTGGTTAGGGCAGAGTCGTGCGCAAACGGTGCCTGGATCTTGGTGGCTGCATCGGCCTCGGCCTGCTGCTTGTCTTGTTCTGCCTGCGCCGGTGCACATCAGAACGAGTCATTTATCCCAAAGGGTCCCAAGTACCGATATAGTAGAATGTAGGGTTTCTATATTAGGAATTACTATTATGATTTGGGGAAGTATTCCCCATACCGATACATTGGACCCTTTGGGTATGTAATGTAAGGTAAGGTAGGGTAAGGCATAAGGTAAGGCAATGTATGTGTGTCTGTGTATGTATGCAGGTAACGTAGGTATGTACGAAGTATATATGTACGTAAGTGTGTACATAATCTGCTGCTGTTCCCTGCTAGCCCGCTTCAGCAAGAGCCACTACGACTTACTGCAATATGCCCTCCTATCCTACCACAACGCGCCGGCAAATACGCCCCGGGGCTCTGCAGCGGTGCGTCCCGAACACTAAACCGAAGGCCCAGCTAAGGGCCTTACCAACAATGAATCGCAAGATACGCACTAAGAAATTGCAAGACTTGGGCATCTGCTCAATGAAGAAATACCCTAAGACTCCAAGTACACAAATAGTACTTACTTTGGGGTCTAAAGTCTACAAATACGACCTATGTTGGGCTATTTGGAGTCTCGGGGATACTCCACAAGATCCAGCGGGCCAGAGGGCTCTGATCCCTAATGTTGCATGCGAGAAAACGACTTACAGTAGAAGCCAAAAAGTTGGAAACCCAATAGTCTCAATCCTTAAGAGTCATCTATAGGGAATCCCAGCACTATTTGGCCTTAATTCGGCTTCCAACTTTATGGGGTTCACTGTATGGGTCAAGTGCCTGCATCTTCGCGGCCTCCTTTTCCTGCCGTCCCTCCTGGCAACGCCGGGCAAGGCACTCTGCAACTGTTAGCCAAAGGGGAAAAGGAGGGACCCTTAATGGAGATCCCTAGCCTATAATGGGCTTTATAATGGGTATATAATAGCTATATTAAGGGTATATACCTAGGGGTCCTTATTAATTAAAGGTCCCTCCTTTTAGCCTTGGAGTTAGTGTATATATGTGTATACAGTCTCTACAGGCTAGATGCCCAAAGGGTTTTCGGAAACGTCATGCGGATCGCTTGCTGGGTAGCCTTATACCTGTATCGAGAACACTCCAACTTCTGCGGAGTTCATTTTCATTCCCTAAGGTCGATCGTGCACCACACAGTTTCCGACTTCTGATCCTGCGGCTCTAGGTGGCGTTGTTAATTCGAAAAACCTCCCTTTAAGTATGCTTTCAGGGGTTCTGTGAGAGCTACTCTAGGGTCCCTTTGTAGTCTGAATATTTCGGACAGGGCTCTGGAACCAGCATAGTGAATGTTCAGTGCCTATCCCAAGGGATCTAAGCATTCATATGTTAAGGCTTTTCGGGCCAAAGACCATACTATGTAAGGCTTTTGGGAATACATACTCTAGGGGCCTTGATCATTAGAAGGGGGGTTTCGGGGCCCATGATACTATAATTATACTGAGGACCCCCCAAAACAGTATTGGCAATTATTTAAGCCGCTATATTACTCCGAACATTTCGGCCGGCTGCGATGAGATGCATGACTGGTGCTACTGTATCATCGAAAGCTTAATATAGGGACCATAATAATCAGAATAGGGTTTGGGGGGCCATTATACTGTAATCTATAATAAGGAACGCCCTGCCAAAATAGTATAACTAACTAGCTATTTATTTAGGCCCCTATAGTAATATTGCAAAGAAGAGAACCACGGAGTTCCAACCTTGACCTGAGCCCAAAACACCGCACCTTCCGAGCGAGGTTGCCGCGATGGATCGCCTGTTTCAGGTTGCGGGACGGAAAGGTCCGTGGCACCTCTGAAGTTACGATTGTAGGCTCGTCTGCAGGGCCCTATAAACCCTAAACCCTTTAAGTGCTGACTATGCGCTGCTGCTGTCCAGGCCCACCCCCTGATCGGCCTAATTACAGGAGCCGGGCGTCTCAGACGAATTCTTCGGTAATGTTGTGCAAGCCCTGTCCTTTCCGAAAACTGCAAAGGTGCAGCTTCTGGAAGTAGCAGCCTCTTATACCCTAAACCCTAAAATAAACCCTAAACCCTAATTTAGACCCTAAACCCTAAACCACTTCAGAGCCTACCCGCCAGTCACGCAAAGCAGTTGCCTGGATCCTGGTGGCCGCCTCCTGCTGCTGCTTGTCCTGATCGGCCTGCCGCTGCAGCATCTGCGATCCGAACTAGACGGCATAATTCAGCTCATATATATATATATATATATATAGTGTGTTGTATATATATATATATATACATATAGACATGTATATCTATATATAACATATTTACATTTCTCATTTACCTGCGAGCTGATACTGCTGCTTATGCCAACAAAAGTCCTCAGAAGCTCATCCTAAGCTTCACTTCGACCCAGAAGCTCGAAACATCGGGTGGCAACACGAAGGTATCAACACAAGCTAAGAGGGTCCCTATACCTCTCTAATTTAGGGCCTTAATAATTAGAATAGGGTTGGGGGGGGGGGGGGCATTATACTAAAGTCATAATAAGGAACCCCGGAAGAGTATGGGTAATTATTTCAACCCGTATATTCATCACTAAAACCGGAGATTAAGCGGCCCTGCCGGCAAAGGGATGCAAGTCAAGAACGACATGTGGATCAAGTGCCTGCATCTTGGCCGCCTCCCTTTCCTGCTGTCGGTCTTGCCCCTCCTGGCGATGCGGCGGAAGCATTCTACATGTTTCAGTTCGTTCAGGCCTGCATGATGCAGGTTTTGTGTAACTCAGTAAAAGCCACCAAACACGCTCACAAACATTCAACACGAGGTGTATTGCAGTAATGTACCGGCACAAACCCCTAGTGAACACCCGCATTCAAATAAATGTGCATGTGCATAAACATGCACGCATGTACGAATGTATGGACATGTAATGTATAGAACACATGACTGACTGCCTGACTGACCGACCGACCGACCGACTGACTGACTCAATTAATGAACGAACGAATGCATGTCTGTATGTATGTACGTATGCATGTATGTATGCACCTTATGTTAAGATGTTTCTGTCATAGGGGCTCGAAGTTACATTCACCTGGACGTGCTCCGCACCGGCAAGCGTTCAAGTGCTGCTGTTGCTTCCGTGGGTTAAGGGTCTAGGGTCTCGGGGCAGCTCATCGTCAAGGAAAGACCTAATTACACAAACACTCACTCGTGGCAGTCTGCAGAACCCGCTGTGAAGGAGGGGTAATCCTACCCCGAAGCCAGGGATCCACAATTGGGAAGTCCTTTCATCAGTGCTTGGATCTTCCGAACTGTTCGCACGCCCACGGTGGATTCTAACCCAGAACGGTCGACAAAAGCCTGTGTTCTGAAGAACCAACCTTGCACGGGCTTTCGGTCGCAGCTACCTTCTGCCCTCAACCAAAAGTGCCGTCGCACCTTCCGGGCGAGGTTGCCGCGATGCACCGCCTGCAACATACCACTACAAGGGTTCTATATAGCAGTTTCCGAAAATCACGGGTACCGTATCTGGGGCTTCTATGAATAAGGATCCTACTACACAGTTTACAATATTAGGGTCCCCTATTTTTGGAACCCCCCCTATAAGGTTTTGGTTAGGAGGCTCAGGGTTGAGGAGTTTAGGGACTACAAGGGTTCCATATAAGGCTTTGCTTCGGAGGCTTTGGGTTTAGGGTGTAGGGGGCCTCTTTCAGAGAAAGAACCGGCTCCCTCAACAGCGGGGGCCCTGGACCCCAACTCGAGTTAAGTGACGATCAGCCGTAGACCGGTTAGAAGGTTTAGGGTTTAGGGTTTAGGATTTAGGATTTAGGATTTAGGGTTTAGGGATCAGGATTTTTGGCGCCGTTTTGGGGGCGAAGCTCGGATTCACTGACTGTGTGGGCTTTCTGCAAGCCTAGACAGTTCCGAGCAAACCAGAACCCCTAAACCCTAAGCCTAAACCCCAAACCCCAAACGGCCGCTGGCACGACGAAGGTGCCTGGATCTTGACGGCCGCATCCGCCTGCTGCTTCTCCTGATCAGCCTTCCGGTGCAAGTCGGCCCGTTCATCAAAACCCTATATAGCCCTGGACGTAAATCCGTCGTAAACCCGTCGTAAGCCCGTTAAGCCTGAGTTTTGGGTTTGGGGTCTAGGGGCTGAACCTTATGCCCGAGTTTGCACAAGGTTGACAAAGGTTGAGTTGTAGCCCTTTGGTATCCCGGCAGCCAAACACTACAACCTGCATGAATCAAGTGCCTGCATCTTGGCCATCTCTTTTTCCTGCAGGTCGTGTCCCTCCTGGCAAAATGGCGCGTAGGCATTCTGCAAACTTCAAGCAGGAGAAGAAGAATGGTTGCTGCCCATCCATACCCAGTTGCAAGATCTGAGACGGCTCTCGGGAGTCAGCATCTGGGCAAAACTGTCTCTGGGCCGCTAGGACTGTTTTGCTGCGGTGTTCAGGCCAAACTGGTGTATAACACATCACAAAAGTCCGGACATGGTTCAATTCCTACTAGTGCATTATTCAGCTTTTGCGCACGTCATGGACTAATAGACTCTCTTCTTCAGCAGCAGAAGAAAGACGCCGGACAACTCCACTAACGAACTTGACGATCACAGTGTCACGTACGACCCGCTAACAACAAAACAGCAGATCGGCTACCTGAACCCTGAACCAAACATCCAAGGAAGGCCCATATGCTGTGCTGTCCAAGCTTACCGGAGCTTATTGGTCCCTTCGTGATCTTTTTCGCGAATACATGCACACATGTATTCATGTATATGTACACCCCATACGTATACGCACTAAACAGAGTTTAACGTATAATACACATGCATACACATCCTTTGAAACATACATTGGCATGCATGCATCCGTACATACGTACATGCATACTTCCATATATAAGTAAATACATA
The DNA here is from genome assembly GCA_905221615.1 of Symbiodinium sp. CCMP2592. Taxonomy (NCBI): domain Eukaryota; class Dinophyceae; order Suessiales; family Symbiodiniaceae; genus Symbiodinium; species Symbiodinium sp. CCMP2592. Next base: position 100,918 of record CAJNDT010000005.1, read on the forward strand.
CATACAGCTGTGCATACATGCATGCGTGCATACATACATATGCCGAACACATGCACGCAAGTTTGTAGAGTATGCACAGGCAGATGTGGCCTTCCGCGCCATATTGCCACGATGCACTGCCTGCACACTGATGCAGTGCATGCAAGAGCTAGTTGCCTGCGGCTTGGTCCTCGCAGTATTCAAGGTCTGTTGGACCAGATCCTTTGGGTACTGAGAAAAGTTCACGAACCCCTTCGAAACAACGACCTGCCGTTGTGAGACTGTGAGAGGATCGCGGACGACAGTGGCTGCTGTGCTGCAGCGATCGCTCCCATCCCAAAGACGGAACACCGGTCTGGCATACACGGCCAACATCAGCATCATCATCAGCCTCACATTTTTCTTCTGTCTTTTTCGTCATCACACAGCAACACAAGGATGACCGCCGCCTACGACATTGCGGCACCCATGCAATCACTACCATGGACATCAGCGCGAACAGCTACAAACAGCACAAACATCTTGAGCCTAATGACAGCCATGCTTGCCTGGATCTTGGTCGCTGCCAGGTCTTGCTGCCTGTCGTGATCCGCCTTGCGGTGCAGGGCCCCGGGCCCAATGGCGCTTGGAGTTCAAGACCCAAGCGCTCAACCCGGAATCAACATCAGCCACGGCTGAGTAACATCCGACACTTCATGGTGCAGAACGACGAGTTACTAAGCCCGCCAAAGGAAACCAGAAACCTTAACATAAACGGCTCAAACCGTCAAAGGCGTCAGCTCGACTTCTCAACGACCGACCTTCTAACCAAATGACATCAGTTGGAAGAACAGGCGGGACCTTCATCAAGTTACGCGAGCCAATGCAGACACTGCATATGACATACCGCATAATCAGAACAGAGTTCGGATGCTATTGTAATGAAAACCAGGAACGCTTAGGCGTCATGCCGCCGCTAAATTTTGAGGGTTCGATATTACTGGCAACTTGAACGCAAAAGCTTCGCGCCTTAATGTTTCCGGGTACCGAATATCGGGGCTGACAAACTTAAAGGATCCGTTCATCCTTTCAGCATGTTGTTGGGTTTTCGAGAAACACTATGATATCGGGGCCATAATATGCCATAATGATTTTAGTAAGGTCTTGGAGTGTCTTACGCTGCACAGATGCAACGGTTTGAAGGATGATACTATTACAACATTGACATGTTCCGATCCCTACAGCCACCCTCACCTTAACCCAAACCGTGACAGCATGACCCCTAGATACCTGGATCTTGGCGGCTGCTTCCTCCTCATGCTTGTCATGAAGATCCTGGCAGTCACAAAACCGCTGAAGCAAGCGTAGTTGAGGGGCCTGGAAAACTTGAATGGGGTTTTGAGGTACATTTTGCAGAATGTGGTGATATTGAGATAATTGAGATATATTAAAACACCCAATCTAGTCGGTTTAGAGGTATAACGAGTCATAAGATTTCTTGTCGTTGTTATTCGGCTGTTGTCGATGAGGGAGTTCAGGGTTTAGGGTAGAGCTGCGGTTCTATAATGTAGGGAGCCTGCAGCCTTGGACCCGGGTTCCTTAAGTGTTCATGGTTTAGAGGACTTGGACTAGGGTTCCTTAAAGGGTTGCCAGAAGGGATACAGCAAAGGTACCCGCCCTACATGACATAGAATGGGATTCTAGATATTCAAAAGACATACGGGCTGTGACTGAAAGTATATGATAAGGTATTCTAAAGGCTCTAGGGTATTCAATAAGGCATGAGGGTATTCTATATCAGTGCATTCCATATGAAAGGTTTTAAGATACATAGGGAAAGTATTCTAAAGGACATCCTGCAAGATATTCTATATAGTGTCTTGTATAGAGTGTCCTATAGGGTATGTGTAATATAATGCGTGCGGGGTGTATCATATTATAGGTGGTCTTGTAGACGGTATGCGCAAGGATATTCGGATTGATTTCTAAAAGATATAAATGTTATGAGAGTGGAATTTTGCAAAGTATTCTTAAATGTAATCTAAAGGGTACTATATTGGTGAAATGCAAGGTATTGAACCCTGGAAATATCGATAGATTTCGTGTTCACGGATATTATCTATAATCCCGATGCGTCTTATATATGGGAGGTGTAGAAATAGGGTCCTCTTTTCATATCTATACTTGTCGAAATACGGGATGACAGATTTTTGCTCTCCTGTTGCAGCCTCCTGGGATGATCCCTATAGTCTCATTGTAGTTCCTTTTTCTGGTTAACCAGACTCTCTTTTCTAGGATCCTAACCATAAAACTGGTCAACCAAAAAAGGAACTACAATGGAGACTTTAGGTAGAATGGAACCTTCTGAAGCAAGTACACCGAAACCCCTCAATCCCCAAACCCCGGACACCCTAAACTACCCCAAATCACCCCAAAAACGAACCTGAAACTCACTCCGGTCAAGCTCCTCAAGCCCTTCCCAAAGCCCGAAGGCTCAAAAGTCCGCCAAAGACCTCAGAACCCCCGGCACCCCTAAATAAGCCTCTGCAGACCCTCAACCCACCTTAAACCACCTTACCTATAGTCTCCATTGTAGTTCCCTTTTTTTGGTTAGCCAGTTTTATGGTTAGGATCCTATAAGAGATTATGGCTAACCAAAAAAAGGAACGACAATGGAGACTATAGGTAATCAGCCTCCGAAGACAGCTTGAAGCCCTGGAGTCAGCTCCCTGCACCCCTGATTGAATTCCTCATGCTCCCTGAAGGCCTACAAAAACCGCCAAATACGGTTTAGGGTTTAGGGTTTAAGGTCATTAAATCATTAACTATAGTTGTGTACATGAGAACCTTAGTCGAGCATAAACGCCATTCATCCCAGCCTATCGACTCCCTATAACTACCGAAGACGATGCCACTGATGATCATCTCCCTAGGTCAATCACATTCAAAATACCAAGACCTCCCTTGCTCTGCGCTCCTTCATTGCCTTTGACGCGTCGGCCTCTGCCCGAGTGACCTTGTCAGACCGGGGCTGTGGATTTTGCTTGTCAAGGGGCTTAGGGTTTACCTTAACCCCGAAGAACCTACAGTTTCAAGGACTTGTATTAAGAAATCATAATAAGGAACCCTAAAGGGTAGGTTATTCAGGGTTTAGGTAGGGCTTAGGGTGTATAGGGTTTATACAGTAGGGGAAGTTGCTAAGGGTTGTCGCTGGAGTGTTCTATTCAATTTATGGTTTGAGCTTCGGGCTACATGAGAGGGCGGGGTTTGGCTTCGGCTCAAGACGGATTGTACGAGGGCTTCTATAGGGGGTTGAGATGGGGAGTTGGGAGGGTGTTGTGACATCTGTAGAAGGGTGTTTAAAGAAAGGCTTTACAAGACTCGATTCTGATGACTACGCCAAACCCTACCAATCCTGAATCCAGAAATCCCATGTCCCAAATCCACAAGAAACCTATAAACCCTAAACCGTAATCCTGAAAACACAAAACCCTGGATTCCCCCAAAGCCCTGTGCAGCATGTTGCGAGCTGGACCCAAAGCCGACGTCTTACACTCAAGCATGGAGGCCTTACTAGTAACCTAGGATACCCAGTAACCTAAGAATAAAAAGGCCTCTCTTTTTGGTATTGGGTAACTTTATAAGGAACCTAGGACTACAAAAAGGGAGTAAGGGTAACGAAGTATAGTAGAAGCCAGAAAGCTGGAACATGGCTTTAGGAGGATTAGTGCTAGGATCCCTTATACTTTACCTTAAGGGCATGAGGAGAATGATGTTCCAACTTTCTGGCTTCTACCATAAGCATGGAGGCCTTACTGGTAACTCTATGGGTTTAGAGGTTTATAGGGGTTTATACGGTTTTGGGTTCTGGGGTTTAGGGGTTTAGGGTTCTAGGGCTTGGGGTTTAGGGTTGCGGGATTAACTCCCCAGACCTTCCAAAAATCCCTTAATTAAGGAATATACCTTAAATTATACTAGGATCCCTAATATGAACTAAGGTATATTGCTCAATTAAAGGATTTTGGAAGGGCTGGGTCTATAAACCCACAAGCCCTAGAACCCTAAACCCAAAACCGAAAACCCTATAAACCCCTATAAACCCCTAAACCCCCGAAGCCCCGAAGCCCCGAAACCCTAAACCCCCCAACCCCAGAACCCTATAAGCCCCTAAACCGCTTAGGCCTAAAACCCCAAAACCCTGCAGCCCTATAACCAAAGCCCCAAGCGCTCCCAAATGCGACCCTATATCATAGAACCCTTATAAATCCCTATAGTAACGCTTATAAAGGGACCCTTGAAAGGCCCCTAAACCCTTTAAAGGCCCCTATATTAAACCTCCCTGCTGGAAGCCTGAGAGTTGACGAGCTGTCGGAGCTCGGAGAGCCTGAAGTCTTTGGCTTCGTCCGGAAGCTTAGGGTTTAAGGGTTTAGGGGTTTAGGGGTTTAAGGGTTGAGGGTTTAGGATTTAGGGGTTTAAGGGTTTAGGGGTTTAAGGGGTTTAGGCTTCTAGGGCTTCGGGTTTAGGGGCTCAGGGCATTGGGGCTTCTTAGGGGTTTTGGGGGTCTTGGGCTTCAGGGCCTTTCGTGCTGCTAGCGGCTTTCACTGGTTTGGGGCTTTTGGGGCTGATAGGGTTTCACGGTCGAGGGTATTTCGGGCTTGCCGAGGTCTGCAAGCAGTGTGAGGTTGGGGGGGGGGTTACTATTTTGGCCCTAAGCCCCAAACGCCCCAAACCCCAAATTAGGGGAACCTACAGGGATTATCAGTGCAGGTTGAGAGTTCCAGATTCTGAGTTGAGGATAGGAGAGCTAGGGCCGAAGGCCGTGGTTCTGGGCTTTGGGCGTGAAGCTTCAGGTTTGTGGCTATGGTCTCCGCTGTAGTTCCCTGTTTTGTTTAGCCAAGAAAGCGGCTTCAGAGTTTACATAGGGTTTAAGGGTTTAGGCTTGTCCGGCACTGGGAATCAAGCGGCTAACGAGTGTTCGGGACGATTTGGAAGAATCGAGATGCGGACGGGTCTGTTCTACCTGCTGTTCAAGAGGCTTCAGTGGGTCTTTCGTCTCGACGTTCGGATTCGCGAGCTGAACCTGTATACATGATTTCGACTTGGGAATAGCAAGCTTGCGCCCAACGACATGTGCACCCTGAACCTAAGAGTTGAAACCCGAACACTGAGTCCCAACACCTGTAGTGTTTCGTCCAACCTCACAAAATTCGATGACAACTACAAACACGACACTGTCACACGCAAGTGCGTGCGCGCGTGCACGTACATCGCAGGAACACACTGTAGTGGTTGTTGCCTCGTGCTTCACCCCCTACGTGTAGAAGCATAACTAACTAAGACAAGAAGGACAATCAGGGGGCTCGATGGGCACGAAGTATATCATGTAGCCATATATGAGTTTCTACATAACAAAATGTAATTATATATGTACGCAAAATGCGCACATACCGTACTGCATCACATGTACGCATATATGTAAAGATCAAACGGCTTGCACCTGCACTCGCAGACCCCACTACTTCACCATCTGCCGGGGCACTCATGAAGCATCGGCTCAAGCGACGCTGAGATGGTCTCCCGAAGAGACTGGCACAGTGGAGAGGCTTCCGGGTCTTGGGCTTCCACGAAAGGTTCCTGTGAGGGGTGCCCATATCCTATCCGTAAGGGTTGCGATAAGGAATACTCCCCAGGGTGCAGAAGGGGATGTCGAGGTTTGGGCCTGCGGAATTTTTGCTTGAGGGCCTTGAAGTGGAGTATTCGGGCTGGTGCGCTTCGATTCGGGGAGGAGCCTCAACGACCTGATGTTCCAGCAGACAGGGAAGCAGGGAACGGATGGATCCACTTGTTGCTAGTGACGGGTGTTCGGCAGGGTTCCGGGCAACCAAGGCAGAATTCAGCCCTACATATCGCGAACTTGATTCCCGCATCCCGCACGAAAATCAAAGGAACATAAAAGGAAACGCACATGCATATTCAAGCGCCTAGTGCACAATTTACGCTGAGGACTCAAGCCTCGTTGTGCACAGGGCTGGAGTTCAACCACAATGGCATTTAACGACAATGTAGCCCTTACCGTTGCTTAAAACTTGCTTTGCGCAGAGTTGGAGTTCTGCTGCACATGAAAGGCTCCGGCCGTGCAAGCTCAACCAGCCCGAAAAAAAAACGGCGCAAACGCCGTCGTCACCTTCGAAAACCTATTAAAGCACCCGAAACGCCTCCCAATAGTTTCCGAGCGAAGAACCGCAACAGCGATAGTATGCATACATGGTTTACATAAAATTTCATAGTCACAAGAGTCATTGCCCAAAGGCTCAGCACACAGCCTAACCCTCCCCGCACGCCTATTTCTACAGGAGACCTATATACATGAATCGGGTCTGAATAATCACGGATACCATTTACACAGTATAGTATAGTGCAGCCCAAACCCCTGCCCCACATCAAACGGGAGTTTCCGAAAATTAGTGGTACCGCGTTGTGGGGTCCTTATAATAAGGATCCTACTATTAAGGGTACTATTTCGGGGTCCCCTATTTTCGGAAACTCCCAAATGAGCAAATTCTGAGAAACCTAATAGAGCCCCTCCCCTAAACCCTAAACCCCAAACCCTAAACCCTAAACCCTAAACCCTGTCACGGGCACCTGCACACCACCAAGGCCTTCCGACGACATGACTTCGCTGGTTCAGGGCTTAGGGTTCTCATTTCGGGTTTTACCCTAAGGCTCCAAAGAGGGTCTTGGGCTTTCTGGGGGAGGGTTTCGGCTTAGGGGGCTAGGGTCCGGGATCTCACTACAAGGGTCCAGGAGCCTTAAGGTAGGGTTTCTCAAATTTCGGGCCTAAGTAACCCTAAGCATAGCCTTACGACACTGAACCTGGACATTTCATAGTGCTCGAAACTGACGACGGTAGCTGCTGCTATGAAGGTCGGGTTTAAGAGCATGTAGCAGTTTCCGAAAATAGGGGACCCCAATATAGTACCCTAAATAGGAGGATCCTTATTATAAGGACCCCAAAACAAGGTACCTCAGTTTCCGGAAACTCCCATGTAGGGTTGACGCTCAGGACCTTGAGGGCTTACCAGGAGCCCACAAGGATGTAACATACTGGCCGCCTTTGTAGGTCTTGAGCCGGTAGTATTTTACCGATTCAAGATTCCATCCGTACGCTTCAGGGGGTTAGCTTGCAAGTTTTGGCAGTACTGAGCCACCGATCGCCTGAAGCGCGCTACACTCTCAACATATGGGCGAAAATTGTAGAAGGTTCAAGGCACGAACCCTCTACCCTGCACCTGTTAGGTGTAGGGTATCCTTGATAATCAGAATAGGGTTTTGGGATATATGGTACTGTAATCAAAATCAGGAAACCCCCAAGCCAGTACTGGCAATTATTTAGGCCCCTAAAGATACCTTATGAGAAGCTGTGCTCCCGCGAAAGGGCGTGTTTGCGTTTTGCTCATGTACAGGACCATAGTTAGTTTGGGTAAGATGTGTGCGTTCATGTACCAGGTTCATATTGAGTTTTTGCAGGGTGCACTACTCTTGCTAATTATTCGACCCCCATGTGGCACAAGCTTTGTGGACTGTCGGTTGATTGGCTGGCTCTGTTTCCGTGAATGCTGTGCACCGTCTACCCTGCCAGTTTGCATCTACCACGCCAGTTTCGGTTTAGGGTTTTGGGGGTTTAGGGGTTAGGGGTTTAGGGGTTTAGGGTTTAGGGGTTTTGGGTTTAGGGAGTTTTGGAAATAACCCTCAATGCTACAACTGAAGGGTCGATGACGGTTTGTACCCCTAGGGATCTAAGGACTCATATATTCATTGGGTACGGCCCCCACTCAGTAATAGTTGAGCAATATTCATAATATAGATATAGTAGGACCTTTATACTAGCCCTATTATAGACTCTTACTGTATGGGGGCCGTACCTAATACATTCAGGCTTTTGGGCTGGTTTGATCCCTAGGGTATATTGCCACGTTCAGGTTCTGAAGCCTCAAGAGCACGAAGGATGGACGGCTTGTATAAACCCTAAACCCTAAACCCTAGGCTTTGTAAGTTGAGGAAGTCTCATCGACTCCTCGAATTTCGAACTGCGCAGAATCAATCCTTTTCAGGCCGTAGCTGGAGAGCCTCTATAAGGGTAACTTTAAAGGGAATCTATATAGGATTGTAGGGGTCAGGGATATAAATCCTGCATTACCCGTAACATTGAGTAGACCATAATTCCCATAGTTTGGGGTCCTTGCGGTATTGCAGGAATTATATCAGCAACAGTACAAATTATAGGTGCCAGGTGGAGCATGATCAAAGGGGAGAAGGAGGGACCCTTAAGGGGGACCCCTAGCCTATAATGGGCTATAGAATGGGTATATAATAGCTATATTAAGGGTACAGTATATACCTAGGGGTCCTTATTAAGGGTCCCTCCTGTTACCCTTGGACATGATGTTGGGGTAAAGGCAGCTGCCTACGTAGTGTGGCCACCTTTACCATGGCTATGTAAGAAGAATAGCTGCTAATGTAAACTCCTGAGTAATCAAGACCTTGAAGGTCTGAATTTGAGGATCTCTATCACGACCTCAACAAGGAAATCCTAAAGCCAAAACCGTCCGGAAACCGTGATTTGTCCAGCATTGACTTTTGATTCTACGATTGTGCAAGCTGCCAAAATAATCTGCAAAAGCCTTCCTTACTTTATCGTAAGGCTCTCTACTACAACTACCCTCAACCCGAAACCCTTCACAACCCGAAGCCCTAAACATCCCTAAAACGTGAACCCTGAACCCTTCACCCTACGTACAACATAGACGAAAGCCCCTCTCTCGACTTTGCGGCCCCCTGTATTGACTGGGCATCGATATCAATACAGGGCCTTAATATTTAGAATGGGGCTTCGGGTTTAGGGTCATAGGGGGGTATACAAATGGTGCAGTCAAGCTTACCCGAAGGGTCCATGTACCCACCTTACATATACTTTGTCCCAAAAGTACTTCGAAAGGCGACTACTTCAAGGCCACAGCACATACTAGCACATGCATAGGGGCCCTTAGGGGGGTAGGTGGGAGGGAGGTAGGGGGCCTTAATACACACAAAATAAGGAATTATCAGGTGTATTTTTGGAAGTATAGTCCCTAGCACCCCCCCCCTACCCCACTAAGGGTCCCCATCATACATAGGGCCCTTGGGGTTGAGGAACCCAAAGGAATCATGTATGTCATCCTCAGCCTTTTACAATGCAGAACCCTTTGTACATTCCTGTGAAGAACCCTGAGAGTATTGGGTGATTTTTTGATCTTCGAAGCCCTTACAATACTATCTCAACCTGCCAAAACCAACCTTTTGGCAAGGTCCCTATAAATTTCACGATAGGTTGTGTAATGAGAACCTAAAGAAGAATAGGTTATGGCAGTTTAAGGTAGTCGTAATTTCGGCTCCTATATTACCCTATACACCACTGAAAGGAACCCTTGAAGGAGCCTATTTGGGCACATGCACCCTTAGGGTTAAAGAAATGGCCCAAGCCAACCTTCCACTTCCGCGCGGAGTTCGGCAAGGCCCTTTCGCATCTCCTTGAAGTGTCAGGGCCCTAAGGGTCCATGTACCCAAATAGTATATACTTTGGCCCCAATGTACCTATATAGGGACTACTTTAAGGCCAATGTATATACTATACGGGTACATGGACCCTTAGGGGTTCAGGGTTTAGGGCTCCTTTCAGGGATCTCCCGGTGTCCGGCCGCCACGTTTTAGCACCATCCACGGTGAGCTCAAACGAACGCGTCTTTTCTGCCTGGTCTTGGGTTCTGCTTGCGGTGAGACGCACTCCGAGGCACGGCTGAAAAACCTAGCTCATCTTATCTCGTTTAGACACCAAGCCCTGCCAGCCTCAAAGTCACCAGAGCGACTTTGCACACTGGTCCCCAATTGTTTAAATTTCATGGTGCGGTGCTCCTGCACCCAGAGCTCCACACTAAAAGTCTGGCACTTAGAAACCTCGGACGGGTTCGTTGCATGGACTGCTAATTAGAAGCTAATTACTTCATGGAGGCGGCAATGCAGTGCAAGAGTCAGGGATTGGGAGCTTAGGCTGTTCTGGGTTTAGACTTGCAAGGATGCATCCATGCATGTCAACACCAGTCCGCATGCGCGCCCCAGGTTACCACAAATCCGCTGCGCAAGATTGCAGCGAAGACCTTCTTGCAAGCTTGAATCTGCTGCACATCCTTCAGCTGCTGCTGAACATGGCTACTGTCACCGCCATTTTCGGGATGACCCCAGGTCACAACAGACCCATCATTCCGGATGGCAGCAAATGCAAACTCGGTGCCTTGGATCATCTTCACATTCGTCAGCTGCGCTTGCATCGCACTGCTGTCACCACCTTCAGCTGCATCGCCCCAGGTCACGACAGATCCATCACCAAGGATGGCTGCGAAAGCGCCCCCAGAGGCTTGGATCTGCTGCACACTCTTCAACCGCTCAATAGCAGCGAGGTCTCCAGCATAGTCTGCGAAACAAATCTGTTGGTCCATTTCGCCCCACGTCACCACGGATCCGTCGCTCAAGAGAGCGGCAAAGGACCTCCTAGAAGCCTGGATCTGCGTTACAGCTTTCAGTTGATCCTGAACATCGCTACTATCACCTCCATATTGGAAATCACCCCAGGTGACAACCGAGCCGTTGCTCAGGACCGCAGCAAATGCTGCTTCGGTTGCTTGGATCTGCTGTACGTTCTGCAGCCTGACTTCAACGGAGCTACTGTTGCCACCGTAATCAGCATCTCCCCAAGTCACCACGGCACCATTCCCGAGGATAGCAGCAAATGCCGTGTAAGTAGACTGAATATGCCGAACATCTCTCAGCTTCTCCTTCACTTTGCTGCTGTCCCCGCCGTAGTCCTCGTCACCCCACGTCACCACAGATCCATCTTTGAGGATTGCGGCAAACGCGTTTTGTGTGGATTGTATCTGCTGAACTGTTGTTAGCTGGTCCCGCACAGCACTGCTGTCGCCACCGTAGTCGATATGACCCCAGGTCACAACGGATCCGTCGGCGAGTATGGCTGCAAATGCTCGAAAGGACCCTTGAATGTGCTTCACGTTCTTCAGGCAATGCTGCACGGCACCACTGTCACCGCCGCAGGCAGCATTGCCCCAGGTAACAACGGACCCGTCGGTCAGGATCGCTGCGAAGGCGTGGTGATTAGCTTGGACCAGGTTTACGTTCTTCAGTTGGTCTTGCGCAAGGCCACCTACGTTGACAACCCGCTGTAACACAAGGAACGATACTCACTGCCCACATGCAAAGCGTTCGTATCTAGATGAGAACCCGGAAACCGAAACTTACAGCTCGTCCAACAGCACTCTCAGCGCCGCTCTAAACTCCACCCCGAGAACCATGACAAGAACCATTAAACGATCTTCTGTGCCCATGTCGGCAAGCAAGCCAGGCCGCTGTCACCACCGAAGGCGGCATCACCGCGTGTAGTAACGGAGCCCTCGGAAAGGATGGCAGCGGCATACAGGGATGTTCTCACCTCGGACGACCCGCGTTGGGTTGAACGTATAAGTGCACCATCTGCCTTTGTGATGTCGACGAAGCGAAATGGCCTAACCCATATTATAGTACCCTATAAAGATCCCTTATAGTAACCCTTATAGTCCCTTTAAAGGAACCCTAAACCCTGAGTATTATCGAGTTTGCTTACAGGGCTTGAACTCAAAGCCAGCTGCACGCACAGTGCTTGCACCTGCACATGGTTCATCCTTCCCGTCGGCCAGAGCATGCTGCACCCGCTGCATCAGCTCCTTGGCTTGCATTTTCAGAACTTTCGTTATGTTTTGTCTGGTTGAGGTGCTGCCGGTGTGTACGGATGAACCTTGCGCCTCGCTTGTAGCCGCCGTTGTCCAGAGGTGCTAATGGCACCGTGCTAGATGGCTCCTATGAGGGTCCTGACTATGTGTCGGTGGTCATCTTCCTGCGCTTCTGCTGTCTTCGTTCATGGGTAGTTATAAGCGGGATTGTGAGTAGGGTAACTATACTTCTAACCCAGAGTAGCATAAGATGAGTACCGGTCTCGTCGCTTTGGTTCATCTGATGCATCGACAACACTACCACCGTCTCCCTCAGCCGATCACCGCATGTTTCGGCTCGAAGTTCCCACACTTCAATGGTATTTCGATGACATTGTGTCCCTGACATTATTAAAAAACGAAGAAACTTACCGAACATAAGAAAACATGACGCATCAAAATAAGGGAAAATCGAGGGCGGTTTCGAGTCTTTTCTCCGGGGCACACGAGCGCGAGCTTGTCGTGGAAGCGGATTGTGTTCTTTACACGTTGGCGTTCGTTCTCTGTTCCATGTCGGTACACGACACGATTTTTGGTATGTCGACACGTACTTTTGACATGGTGGTCCTTTTCTTATTACATGTCGGTACGCGTTCTTTTTGTGTTGACACGCACTGCTTTGAGCATGGTGGCACACGGCTTTGACATGTCCGCGGAGGTCTTCTGCAGGTCTACCTGTCGCAGGTGGGTTCGTCCAGGCCCCCTGCTCTCTCGTGGAAACCTTTCTCCCAGAGCTTCCGGATCAGGCCTTGCTTTCGGTTGTCGGCAACCCTGTATGCTGTCAGCTCCGAGTTAAGCTGCAGGTAGAAAAGCCGCCGCAGCCCCGAATCCTAAACCCACAGGCCCCATGCAGCCTAAACCCCACAGCACCTCATAAACGTCCGTAAACCTCACGAAGAACCGGCTATACTCATAAGGGTGGTTGTCAAAATCATGGTCCCTAATATAATACGGCACCTATTATTTCGGGTACCAAAAAAGGGACCCCCACTTTAACAACCACCCATAAGAAGGCCCGAGGTCGCCCACATAGGCGGCCGCGTCAGCCTCCACCACGACGCGAGGGCTCGGCAGTGGTTCCACCACGGGGCTCGCCATGGTGCTGATATGGATAGTTGGGGGCTTTGGTGCTTACCTTAAGGACGACATGAACCCTGAAAGGGTTTAAGGTTCGTATACCATATAGGGATTCATAGTGTATGGGCTTTGGGCCCCTGCTTTTAAGGGCTATTTGGTCCTTCAGGTACAAGGCCTTCGAGGGCAATTGTAGGCCAGTCAGACAACCCAATGCTATCAACAAAGTTGCTGGCAACAAGATGTTTCTGAAGTCCTGAAGTTGGCCCGGTGCAATCGATCCAGAGCTGAAAGGCATGCAGGGAGGCAAGGGTTTGGAGGTTTTGGAGTAAGGGTTAGGGTTTTGCATTTGAAGGCTTCGGGTGTACTGTAGGGGTTTAGGGCCTCCGTGTTGGAATGGTTTGGCTTCCTCAGACCGACAAGGGTCAAGCTCGTAGCTGTTCGAGACATAGATGCCGTGAGCTTGCATACAAACAACAGCTGAGTTCATGTGCACGACAGCACGAAGTCAGGAAGAAGCAGGTACATGACATACGCCGCTGCATGCCATGAGGGTGCAGCCTGAACCCTAAAACCACAAACCCGGGTGCTGAGGATCTTGTCTGAACCGTCGAAACAGCAAGTGAAATGTTTCTGAATTTCGGGAGCCGGAGCCTTTAAGTGGCATGTCCTTTATGATTTATGACTCTCTACCTTCACTCTACTTACCTTTGGTTAGTACGGAATGGAGGAATGGGGTACAACTATAGCTACTATTACTACCATTCTTCCATTCCCTACTAACCAAAGGTAAGTCTAGACACCAAACATGAAAGCAAAGGTCCTTCTGGATTTCCTCCATGTGAAGGCAGCGAACCTTTTCCACTCGGACGTGGGAACTCTCCGAGGGTTTCGGGCTGGAAGGTTGCTGCGAAGAGCACGCATAAGAGCACGCAACAAAGCAATTCCTTGAGTAGCATTGCAAAGACCGCAACAACTGCATAGACTTACTGCGCTGCACGGTCGGCTAACTTGGGATAAACGGGCGCAGCTCGGTATGTGTCAAAAGCTGCATGGAATTCCGTGCAGGGCTCCTGCATCACACTAATATAGGGGGCTTAATAATTAAAATTAGAATAGAGTTTCTTTATATAAGGGATCTATAAGGGTACTATAATCCAGGGGCGTTAGTCATAAGAATCGGGTTTTGGGGTATATATATATATATATGTATATATTCTGACAAAATCATGATCAGGAACCACCAAAACAATACAGGTAACTAATTATTTTAGGCCCCTATAGTACCACCCACCACCTTTCAAAACCTGCACGAACTTCGCAAAAAAAACACGGGCTCGAGCCATCGTGTTCAGTGATCGACATCTTCCCGCACAGAACCGTCTTAGGCGTCAATGAGAGCAAAGTGGTCCGATACTTTGGAACTGAACATGGGAAGCCTCAACTACTGCCCACCTCCTAGTCTTCTCAGGCCTGCTTGCTGCCTACCTTTGGCTGGGAGTGGAAGAATGGTAGTAATAGTAGTTATGATTGTACCCCATTCCTCCATTGCCTACTAACCAAAGGTAAGGCTGTTGGACTGGACCTGACCCAGATGGTTAAGATAAGCACCCAGGACGAAGTAGCTGTCCAGAGGAGCCGTCCCCCAAGCCCTCAAACATCAACCCTCAACCCTCAACCATCTGAGCAGGATTTTCTTTGACAGACCGATGGAGATGTTGCCAGCCGTTCACTGGAGGGTTTGGAGGCTTGTAGCTCAGGACGGCTAATGTGTCCTGACAATCGGAAAAGGGTTTTGGGGTATCTTCTACTCAAAATATATCAAGAAACACCAACGACGATTTACTGCAAGTAGCCGAATAATATTCAAATTCAGGCTACTCTGACTTAATGCCCTGAAACCTGTCTTCTAAGGGCTCCTTCTGATGATTTCCTTATAGAAAGCCCGCGGCAAGGGTAGCTTGGTTCATATCATTATCATGTCAGTAAAGAGGTAGGTTTTTGTAAGTTAAAACCCTAAACCCTGATCCTTAAAGTTTTGGTAAGTTAAGGAATGACACTGATCTTTGGAATACCTAGTCCTTGACTATCGGCCTCTTCGATGTCCTTCATCTGCTTGAAGAACTTGTCATGCACAGCCTTTTATGGCTAAGGGCTTACATAAGCTTGCTTGTCGGGTATCATATAGGAACTATGCTACCCAAAAATGGTTAAAGGCTACCTACTCTACTACTAAGTAAGGGTTTAGGGCTATTTTTGGGAGTTCGGGTTCGGGGCTCGCTTTCTACAGCCCTGTAGGAGCTTGAACACTGAAGCCCTAACCCAAACCCAAGGGTCCTTTAAGGCTCCTTTGTGGGTTCCTTTAAGGGGTGTATAGGGCTTAGGGTTTCAGGGTCCATGTACCCGAATAGTAGATACTTTGGGCCCAATGTAGGGACTACTTTGAGGACAAAGTATATGCTGTTTGGGTACATGGACCCTCAAGGGAACCCAACCCCCCCCAAACGAAACTCGTCAAGGTGTTTGCGGGCTTGCCAGCGTTTCAAGCAGAGGTTCCTCTCTATCCCCTCCATACCGGCAGCCCTCTTCCTGTTAGGTTCTCTGCTAGCAGGGAACCGAGATGGGCAATATGGGGGCCTACATAATTTCCAATACTATTTTAGAATTTCCTTCTTATAATTCTAGTATCAAGGGCCCCAAAGCCTTATTCCAATTATCTTTAAGGCTCCCATATTAAACCTTTATAGTAACCCTTATATAGAGCCTTTTTAAAGGAACCTTTGAAGGAACCTGATTCAAAACAAATAAAGCTCCAATGAGTATTATAATTAAGGCTGCCATAGTATTACTCGAAAACCAAAAGCCCGAAACCCTAAAGCCTGAAAGCCAGCCTACGAGGGCTTCTTGGAGGAGTTCAGGGTTAATAAACTTTAGGGCTTGGGGTTTAGACATAAGGAGTTTGGGTTTAGGGTTTAGGAGTTTGGGGGGTAAGGCCTTTGAAGCCAGCCTGTGCACCGAAAGATCTGAGAGGCCTCCGATTAACGATTGCTGGCATAGGGGTCCGAGTAGCTGGTATGGTAGAACCATCTCCATAGTCCCGATATAACCATATCGTATAAGTTGCACTGAAGGCGACTTATTTTGTTACGGAGGGTCTTTCAACTCTCGCGCGATGCTCCTTCAAATGAGTTTGCGCTGCGGCCATAACTGCAACTACTTCCATGGTTGCTACCGCCATTCCAGGTGCTGTGATGGTGATGATGAAGTTGATGATAGTGATGATGACCCCTATAGATAGTAGCAGCTTCATTGCTAGCTGATAGAAACTGAATAACGTATCATTATTACGTTTAGATTCTAGTTCGGGGCTTGGTGTAAACTGCTTAAAGTTCAAATGTTGCCACGTCTAAAGTTTGAAAACTCACCCCGCTTGGAGGTTCATCAGGTATTATGGGGTCCTGTAATCATGGTGCCTTGTAAGTGGTTCGAAGTGGGGGTGTTCAGTCCCCTAGTATTTATGATCACGCTACTGATAGGTCCCACTGATGCCTACCCATGAACCTCCAAGCAAACCGCCCTCCTAACGCCCAAATGCAACATCCTCGCCTCAGAGTCGCGGAGGCGCCAAAACTCAAAGTCCCACAACTGCATCGGAGGCGAACAATGCTGAGGGCTTGTCCGAACTCCAGAAGAATCCACTAGCTTAGGCCACGTATCTTCCATAGATCTTGGCGGATGGCTGTGGGACAAAAACGAACTGCAGAACACTGCAGGGGAACAGCGCTGACCACGATCAACAGAATCAGCCTTCATCACATGCAGTGGGGTAACAAAAAAGAAAAGCTAAGGCAAGAGCAGCAGACCCAAACAGGCGAAACAAATGCCAAGCATCCAACACGATTCCTGGTTCTGGTTGCTTTTAGTTACCCGTCAAAAGAGGCCAACCGTTTCAGTATCGAACACTTAAAGCATGGGCGCAGGAAAATTCCTCACCCGGAAAGGATACGAGTCTGCATGATGCTTGTGAGCCGCACGCGACAAGGAAACTTCCAGGTGAACAAACACGGCACCCAAAGAAAAACCCAAGCACCACGCCGGACTCAGTAGACTCCGCCAGTCTCTCCCAACAAGCGCAAAAATTAGTATGGGGTGTGGAGTAATACCTGAATAGAGTCGTGATGTAGAAGCCTAGGGAATCGTATTTTAAGCCGATTAAGCCTTTGCTAATTTACCAGCCCTGTTCTTTGGAAAAACAAACACGCAGTCTACAAACTCGGGCCCTGATCCCCTAAACGGTCCTTCCAGCCGTTCTCCACCTCGCGCCAGTCCACACACTTTAAGGCCTCAGCAGGCACACAGGTCACAAGGGTTAGGGTTTGAGGGTTTATAGGGTTTATGATTCAGGCTGCAGGGACGCCTTTATGATCTTTGAGCAGATGGGCTCGAGGGCTTATGATAGAGTTTAGGGTCCTAAGTCACGCCAGTACCAAAACTTTGATGGTGAATTCGAAGAGCCCTGACGGTGCCGATCATTCCCGAAAGCCTTAAACCCTAAACCCATTCCGACCCCACGAACTGTAGCAGAGCCTCAGCTAACGGGGACAAGGCGCAAAACAAATCTTCTTTCTCTCTCTATCTCGATCGCTACCGCACCATCTCTATCTTTATCTCCTTCCCTCTCTATGTACAGATTTGTATAGCTTAGATTGAAGCCTGCATCCATGATTGCATGTACATATTTTCTATCTGAGTGTGATAGATAGATGAGACAAGCAGGCAGGTGGCTGAATGGATAAAGAAACAAATAAATGCATAGATAAAACCAACGATAGACAGATAATCGGATAGATGGGTAGAGAAAGACAGAGACACAGAGAGAGAAAGAGAGAGAGAGAGAGAGAGAGAGACATAGAGAGAGCCAGAGACATAGACATATAAATGGACGGGTAGATATACGGTTAAATAGAAAGGAAGATAATGTTAGATGGATAGGTAGACAGGTAGAGAGATAAATGGGGTATGTGCACACAGTTAGGCAGGTCGATAAGTGGCAAAATCGATAGGTAGAAAGATAGGTAGAGAATTAGGTAGATAGATCGACAGATACGTAGGCAATCAGGTACGTGGCAAACGGATGGGTAGATAGATATCAGATAGACTTATTATGGACGATGGACAGGGAGACGGATGGCTAGATCGATAGAGCGTTGGATAGATAGATGGAGAGCTAGATAGAGAGATAGGTAGCTAGGTTGGAAGGTAAGCACGCAGGTAGGTGGGCAGATAGATAGGTCGACAGGTCGATAGATAGGTAGATATAGGTAGACAGATGGATGGGCAGCTAGATACGAGGGAAATGGATACACTGACAGATAGATAGAAGAAAGATAGATAGCTATAGACAGATGAACAGATGATGGAGTGAGAGGTAGCATATTGGTGGGCGAGTGGGCAGGTGTGTCGGGTAGGCAGGCAGGCTCAGGTAGGTAGGTCGGCCTACAGGGTGGGGCCGTGGGAAGTTCGACCTCGCGGGCTTGTCCTTGCATTGTCCGGCATCCTCCCCTGCGAGCCTTTGATTTGCGTACCGTGATGCGCAGCATCGAAAGCGTGCGGCCCTCTTTCAGGAGGTATATTGAACAGAGGTATTGAACACTCCGCTCCACGTCACCCAAGATGTTGGATCTGTGGGCGCATCTTGTGGTAACCTGGCCGCATGTGCACCAGGCAAATTTATTCAAAGGCCTGGTCCTCTGTGTAGCCCGTGTTGGAGCCGCAGGTGCGAATGAGCATGTGCCGGATTGTTCGAATCCAAAGCACGCATTTCGCAATTGCCAGGTGTTGTTGGAACCCGCGACAGACCACGCAGAAACTTGATGTTTCTGCCTGAGCTCTCGTCGGCGGCACCCACCAACACACGCCACCTGCGTGAACACAAGTATTACGTGGCAGCACATGGCTTCATTGATTGACTGAGACCGCAGCATCACAGCACACATAGGCACATGCTCGTGGATGCGGTGCCAATCGAAGTGAAGGACATTGTCATCCACAATCACCAAGTGGGTGCCCCTGGCATTCGGGCAGACTCTCGCCAAAAAATGGTCTTTCAATGATGGCTGAGCACCGGCACAGGCCTTGCGAACAGCCGTTCTGCAAAGGTCACAGTGTGATCCACGCCACCTAAGGATGGCAAATACGGAACACTGAGTGTACGCAGCAAAAGACACGTCAACTGTTGACCGTGAACTCAAGGACCGCCGCAAACCTTCCCGGCGTTCCTCAAATAAACTTTGCACGTGGTTGAGTATTTGCAATGCAAGCTGCCTTGCAATCAGGATCGTCTGGGCTTAGCAAATTTGCAAACCGGACGCATGCTTTCCTGCACATGGCATTGTCACGTGCGCACGTCTATAGACTCAACCGGCACCTCAACAGATCAAAGGTCCACCCATCCGGGGTGGGCCCGTCTCTTCTCGCAAAGCTTTAACACGCAAGCCCAAGAAAAAGCCTCCTAACAACACCGATCAAACACTCTCGCTGTCTGCCTCCCTCCATATATATATATATATATATATATATATATATATATGTATATATGCATGTACACATGTGTACATACATATACACAGACATATACATACACATGTACATGTGTATATATATATATATATATATACACATATACGTACATGTACATATTCATATACCTATGCGTATGCATATTCATACGCATACGCATACGGACCATGAACATACTTATATGTGTATGTACAATTACATATATATATATATATATATATATTTATATTTATATTTATATATTCATATAATTCTATAATAATTATACCCATACATACGTACATCATACATACATGCATACATATCCATGCATGCATACATACAAACAACAGGCATACGTGCGTACGCCGCGTACGTATATACATACCTACGTGCGAACCTACATACGTAAATATATGTACACACCGGTACAAACACAAACACACACACACACACACACACAACCCCGGAATCACAAACATGTAACACGCTTTCGATGTAGAGTCTCCGAGCACCGCATTGCATCAACAAGCAACATTGACTTTGCCTGCTCCGCCGTACACCACAGGCAACTGCCCTGACACAGCAAAACATTACAGATCCTCTTGAACCCAGTGCGCATAGAAAAAAGACTCCGAAACCCCACAAATCCTACACCCCTAAACTCTCAAAGCCCAACACTCACAAATCCTAAAGCCCTACACCCTCACTTGTCGTCCCTGAACCCTGAACTCTACATCCTAATCCCTACAACCATCCCCCGCAAAAAAATCATTGCCCAACACCTATAAAAGGCTATTGCTCTACGTATTCTCAATTTCCAAATAGAACCAAAACCCTATAATCCCCAGCGCTCATCCCGAACGGCCTACACCCTAATCCCTAACTCTAAAACCCACACCCCGTAATGTACGAACCTGATTGAGAAACCTTGGGCCTAAGGGTTCCTTTAAAGGGGTCGAAAAGGGTTGCTATATAAGGGATCTACAGGGGTGCCATAATAATGTAGGAACAAGGTTATTAGGGTTCCTGATATGAATCCTACTATTTTGGGGGTTCTAGGCCCAGGGTTTCTTGATCAGCTTCCTACATCAGTCCGTAAAGCCCTATACCCTGAAACCCTGCATCAGCCTGAGGCAGGATGTACCCTAAACCCCCAAAAGCCCTAATCCCTAAAACCCTAAATGCTCCTGGGGCAAGATGTACCCTAAACCCTAATAGCACCAAACTAAAACTATTACCCCCTTGAAGCATAGTAAGAATACTATGTTTAATCTTCTTTGGGGTTTTATATGAACAAAAATAAAAACCAAATCCTAAGGAGACTATAGAAACCCCTGAAACCCCCAATCCCGAAAACCCCGAAATCCGCCTGGGGCAGGATGTGCCGAAGCTTCGCGAAGTCGTGGTCTTCCACGGCCAAGGCCAACCTCGGCGTAGCCGAGGCTGGAGAAAAGCTGCAGAAACCCAGAAGGGTCAGGGTTTCCAGCCCTAAGGCTCTAAGGACTCATATTTTAAGGCTTTTGGGCCTAAAGAGCATATTATATAAGGCTTTTGGCCCATTTTGAGCCTTAGGGCAGGGTTTAGGGTCTAAGGTGTTTGGCGTTGCTTAGGGCTATAGGATGCTTCAGGCTGGGTTTTAGGGCTTTAGGGTTTGGGGTTTAGGCTTTAGGACACTGGCCTTCGGAGCATGCGCCCTGAAAGGACAACTTCATAGTAGCTCGCGTAGCCACGACCTTACCGAAGCGAGTTCAACACCCTTGAGGATCTTTCTCCGCACTGGCCACTGCGCTCACATCTGACGTCGAGCTACCCTAAACCCTAAACCCTAAACACCTACGCCTTGCAACCCGCTCGGAGCCTACTGGGTGAAGTTCAGAGGAGCCTCGAACTCCACCTTCGTTATATTCACACTGAGTATATGGTGCTTCCCGGATGCCCCCACATCTGGAAAGCCCCAGCTGTAAGCAAACTTGTTCTGATCACTGCCAGGACTAAAATCTTTTGAGACGGAGTCCACAGAGATAGTTCCCCAGGCAGCAGCCTTCACATTGCGAATCAAATACAGCGATGCTTGTCCATTTCCAGCCGCTGCAGTCCCTTTCGGATAGTACCTGAGCCAAAACTCGCTGCCGAGACCCAGGCTGAAGTGAGGACTTTCTACGGACTCGTCCTTCGCCAGGCCCGAGTAGTCTTCCCCTGAGATGTTCCATTCGAAGTAGCCCGGCTTCCTCAACTGTTCATTCTCCTGGCACAACTGCTCGATAGTCACTAAACCCCTACACTCCAAACCCTAAACCCTGAACCCTAAACCCCAAACCCTGAACCCTAAACCGTATTCTCCTGGCGCAACTGCTCGATAATCGAGGCCTGCTGCTCGAAGTAAGCATTCGTGGCGGAGACAATCTGCTCAGCAGCTGGCCTTACTTGTCCAGTATCCTGGAGCAATGGAAAGTTTTAATCTGAGAGTACATTGCAGAACAGAAGAGAAAGGTTAAAAGTTGCTGCTTTATGCCTAGCTAGGTAGGTCCTTTAATTTACAGCCGCGCAAAAACGTTGATTAAAAAGAGATTCTCTTATATAAGCCCAAGCTTGTAAGTCAACAAGACAAAACAAAAATGTCCTCAAGGCCCTGAGCCAAGTGGCTGCTTCAACAGCTCGATGGACTCGGCCCTTTGCCGATCGATTCGAGACTCACTTCTGGACTTTTGGTGGGCAACGTACTGGTCCAGTGCGGTGATCCTTGTCTGTACAGGTTGGAGGGGAACGGAACGATAAAGGCTAACCTTTAGCACAACAAAGACAATGCAATAAGATGTTTGAACCTGTACCAAATAATCACCAAACCCACATTTTGATTGTTGGGCCCCGATTTAAAAAAAACTGAAAAATGAAAAAAAGCTAAAGACTATTCTCACACTATAATCACAATAAGGAACCCCAACATGGTGGTATAGATAAGTATACTACGAACTATACAGTCATTCCTCATTCTCTGCTAAGGATCACGGCGGAGGTAGCCTGGCTCCGGCCTTCCTGGTCCGTGCTGTTCTCCGGTTCATCCTGGCTTCCACACGGGCCCTATAAGGGCTCCTTTAAAGGAGCCCTTAAATTCAAGGAACCTAAACCCTTAAAGGAGCCCTTAAAGGAACCCCTACTAAAAGGAGCCCGTTACGGGTTGGGGAGCTTCTTATTTTGGATCCTGATATACAACTTATCGTCGGACCCCTGCGCTTTTAGCAGGTCTTGGCTCAAGGTTTGGACTCTCAGGGAAATAGGTAGGGACCAAAATTGAAATGATCCCCTCGAGACTCCTCCAATTCCTGGCCACCGAAGAGATAAGAGCTTTGAAGATGCGTGTAAGGAAGAGGCCGTAATAATTAGGATAGGGTCTTGGGGGCCATTTTACTATAGTTATAAGAAGGAACCCCCAAAACAGTATAGGCCCCTTCATGAAAGGATCGTGCAACATATTTCACGCTGCCCAAACCCACTCTGAAACCCAGTGCCCGGATTTAGAAACAAACGTCGCGCCTTTTGAAAACTACATCCGATAGACCCTAAATTAGCCTAAATCTTGAAAACGCCCTGTAAAGCATACCGAAGACTCCGTAGTAATTCCTTTCGTGGGTGACCAAAAACCAGAGCTGCAATGAAGACTGTAGGCAAGGCCCAAGGTCCTATAATTACACCCGAAACCCTAAATCCTAAACCCTGAATCAATCCTAAACCCTCAATACTTGCTAAACCCTACATCCTAACACCTAAATAAACCCTCAACCCTGCATAAATCCTGAACCCTGATTGGATCCTAAACCCTACATAAATCCTGAACCCTACATAAAAAGTCCTAAACACTACATAAGTCCTAACCCCTAAATACATCTGAACCCTAAATCAAACCTAAACCCTAAACCCAAAGCCACTGAACGTTTTGTCTGCCCACCGATATCCGTGAACTCTTCGAGGAGGCGGACTTGCAGTTCTAGTATAACACACCCCAAAGCACTATTCTACTTTCATAGTACTTAAAGGATCATAGGACTTAGTAAGTAGGGTTATAAGTAGGTTATAATTAGGATAAGCCCACTTAGGGGACTGATAACCCCAGTTATAACCTACTTACTAAGCGCCATGATCCTCTAAGTAGAGTATACCCCCAAAACACTGTTCTACCTATGGTCTCCATTGTAGTTCCTTATTGGGTTAAACCAACTGTATATAGCATCCTACAATCCTACAATCTAGACTACAGGTAGTCACAGAGGCCCTTAGGATTTTGGGGCCCAAAAAACGATGGTTATAATAAGGACCCCCCCCCAAAAAAAAATAAGGCCCCTACAGTATACTATGCACTCAGCCCTGAACCGTCGAAAACCGTCAACAAGGGCCTGGGCGCCGAATTCCATGAGCTCTTCGATGCGGCGAGGGGATTCCTCGTTCTCCTAGCACAAGATGCGTTGGACTGGGGGGTCTGAAACTCGGGCTCTTACTATAGGTTCCATATTATAATAGTATAGTATAAGGGGCCCCACAACCCTGTTCCAATTATTATAAGGCCCCTCCAGTACACTCCATGGGTTAACAGAGCAGAAGGGGTAGGGCACCTAAAAGCTTAGGGTGTGGACAGACCTCATAAGTTCGTTATCTGCACGCAGCCGCTGGCTGACTTCTTGCAGCAGCAATCTGCCCCTGCACTCGAAACCCGCGGGCTCCTCTTTCATGACAGAGCTTCCGCTGGTGTCGATGGAATGCGTGCTGATGCGGTGGGCAGCCACATTGTGGATGGCAGCGGCACAGAGTGCAAACACCCATGAGAAGCTCCGCATGCCGCCAAGACAAGGCAAGAAATTTGCAAACTGCGAACAAGCTGTGCAGCTAGCACGAGCACAAGTGGCTGCAACATGCAGTAACTACCAGGTGAGCCACTAGGTGGTTTCTGATTTCCTGAGATACCCAGCAACACAGCCTATACAAGTACGTGTGTATATATATATATATATATGTATATGTGTACGTATATTTATAAAGCTTGTTTGGTGCAAGGGCAAGCTGTGCTACTCATCACAATGCACGAAAGTGCTTTTCAGGGTCTAAGGCTCGAGCATTTCAGGTCTCGTGGCCTCACATAATTATGCCGAGGAATGGGTTTCGGGGTCAAGTCCAACCTAACCAACATCACGAAACGACCGGCGAATCTAGGATTTGGTGTTCAGTCGACGCATGCCTCTGTGTCAGGGTTCAACCCGAAACGCTAAATCCTTGGAGCCCGTAGGTTTATGGTTTAGATCCCTAAGCCCTAAAGCCTAAACCCTGGAGATGTAGGGTCTGCAATCCTCGACGCAAGGTGTCCCTCGCCTTGCCTCTTGGCCGTTAGGTTTTCCGGGATTCCGATGGAGGCCCTCCCTCAAAAACCTAAGGCTTACCTCAACCACAAAGATCCAACCACTGTGCTACCTATAGTCTCATTTGTAGTTCCTTTGTTTGGTTAACCAATTTTATGGTTAGGATCCTATCATATAGTTTTTGGCTAACCAAAAACATAACTACAAGGGAGACTGTAGGTACCTGTCGAGGGTTCCTGAATATTAATTTCCTCATACGCGTGAAAATGAAAGGCTAAAGATAGACTCTAAAGGGTCCAGGTGGGTGGTTGTCAGGTGCCTTACAGTAGAAGCCAGAAAGTTGGAATATGATTCTCCAAGCCCTTTATGGTAAATTCTAAAGTATCCTACCATTAATCCATATTCCAACTTTCTGGAGTTCCCTTTATTTTCATAAGGACTCAAAAAGGGACCATAATTTTGACAACCACCCAGGTCGAGCCGAAGCTGCCAGGAGGTTCATGGGTAGTTATAAGTGGGGTTCCTTTAAAGGGGATCTATAGGGATATAGGGTTTAGGGTATAGGATTATAGGGTTTAGGGTTTAGGGGTAGTTATAAGTGGGGTGATAAGTCCCCTAATATGGGCTATAAGTATAGTTACCCTACTTATAACTACCCATGATCCTCCAAGTACACACCTCAAGGCGGGTTTGGCAGCACAGGGAAAAAGCGACGAGAGTCCAACCTCTGCAAGCACAGGTCTTGCAGCCCACAAGCCCTGCTTCCCAAACCTTACCAGCACCCCAAGTACCCTTTAAATGGCTCTAATATTTCTCATTAAGAGGTAATTAGGGATCACAAGAAAGGGTAGTTGGCGGGCCCTGCACCAAGCTCCCAACTCTCTTCGTAGGTTGTCAGCCTGCTTAATCATTATGTGGCAGCATTCGCTAGAGGCGTGGGGGTTGGGCTTGGGTTGAGTTGAAGGTGTACGCAGGGAGACAAGACTTTTCGGGACTTATATGAATATTATATAACCCATAGCCCCTGCTTGATCAGGATGCGAACTGCTCATATCAGGATATTGCTCACCCATAGGCCCCATAGTAGTTCCTTTTTTGGGTTCATATGTAGAAACCTAAAAAGTAATCCCAAAAAGGAACTACTATGGGGCCTGTATGCATTTCACATTTGCATGGCCCTAAAGATATACAGGGTCTGTTGTTGCTGCTTTTGCTCTGTGTGGCGCTGCGCCTGGGCTTGGAAACTCCCTGAGCAGATTGCAAACGCTGCACGCACCGAATAGCTTTGAGCGTCTTTGTCGTTAATCATTTCAATAGGGTTCTGGGCTCGTTAACCCCAAGGGTCCATGTACCCACATACGTTGGGCCAATGTACCTATATAGGGACTACTTTAAGGCCGAATAATATACTATTTGGGTACATGGACCCTAAGTCTAACATAAGTAATGTTTTGATTATTCTCTGGGGCTTTATATGAACAAAAAATTTCGTAAGGCGACTATAGTCGTTAATACAATAAGTATAATAAAGGAGCCCAAGGGATAGAATAGTTGGAAAGTATTTAGGCTTCTACAGTATTCCCCTGTCTTTCTGTCCCCGTCGTGCGAGGGCTCTCCCTCCCTCCCGCCGTCTGTCGCTCTCGACATCTCTGGACATCACTGCTTTCATGGTCACTACGAGACTACGAGACCTGGTATTGCCACGACTACCTGTTGTGACTACCTGCCGCCTGTCCGAGAAAAGCATATCATAGCTGTGTGTGCCACCGAACCCTAAACCCTGAACCCTGCGCCACGCAACGCAAACTTTTGAACCCTAAACTCCTATAAACCCCTTTTCCCAAAGAGCGCCACCTGCGGATCCGGAGGAGGCATCAAATGGCCAGGCGACGGTGTTGCAGGTCCTGAAAAAGAGCTCCAGATGATCTTCCAGGTCAAAGGAAAATCCCCTCGCCTCTGCATACACAGACCTTCCAGTCCAGTATCCTTGGGGAACCAAAGGTTAACCTTCGGAATTATGGGGATTCCAGCACCCCAAAGAAGCTCAAGGTGATCTACTCTACTACGAGGTAAAGAACAGATCCATTGTTTACCGAAATAACAACAGCTAGGCAATTCTATATCAGGTTTCTAGTTGCTTCTCCTATGGAGTTTGCAGGCCTTTGCTTGGACTCTGTGTGGATCTGACCGGAGTCTTTTCATGGAATCATGGGATGCTTTGCAAAACAACCCTGTACCCTTATAACCCTGCAGCCCCATAACCTGGACCCCAAGCCCGAACTGTCTCTGCAGCACTTTAGTCTCAGGGACATCCACCTCACCTTTAAACTCTCTGCTTGATCCTTCGCAATCCATAGGGTTTAGGGTTTACGGTATAGAGTTCTACTGTCATAGGGTCATAAGTTGGAGGGTTTAGAATGCGAGGTTTCTCGAGTCCGCGGGGATTCAAGATGTATGACACAAAGGTTGTGCGGTCGGAAGGTTTGGGGCTTAGAGGTCCAGGTCTAGAGTTTAAACCCTAAACCCTACACCCCAAGCCCTAAACCCTCTAGACTTCAAAGATGCAAGGCTGCGCGGTCAAAGGGCTTAAAGTTTCGAGCGTTGGGATGACTTCAACATGTGCTGATTGGGATCTTATTCCCGTTTTGGCTCTTGCATCCCAGGATTCCATCACTGAACCCCTAAACCCTACACCCCAAAACCCTAAACCCTATAACTACCCTGAAACCCTAAACCCTAAACCCCAAAACCCTAAACCCCTAAACCCCAAAATCCTAAACCCCTAAACCCCTAAACCCTAAACCCCTAAACCCTATAAAACCCTACACAACCCCCGCTCCTCCGTCTTTCTCGGCACGGACGACTGCATAGGACCTAGGCAGCATCGATCCATGAAAGCTGAGACTTGGCTGGGACCAAGAATAACTATCAGTTTAATTCATACTGCTCGTACCAATACACACAAACAATACATATGTGCCGGTATATGCATGTATAGGTAGATACATACATACACATACATACATGTGTATATACATACATATGTATATATATATATATATATGACGAAAAAGGAACATATACATGTAATTCGGTATGTATACATATATACATGCAGAAATGTATGTGTGCATGCATGTATGCATCTCTGTATATATATATATATATAAATCTACTTTATCTATCTATATCTATACTGCTGTTAGTATTGTTATGAAAGGACCCTGAGGAACTTGTTTACAATGAAATAGGCAACGGGCAAGACGGATGTCGTATCGTCAACCCTCCATAGTCTTAAACCCGGGACTGCACAAAAACCGGAATGAATTGAGCTCGAGATCCTGCAGTGCTGTCTTTACACGGCCGGGTTTAGGGTTAAAGGTTGGACAATTCGAGCCTAGCCTGGCAATAAGCGGGACTTCTGGACTTTGTACTTCGATTGTCCAGGGTTGGGTTCAGTCTACGGAAGTTCACGTCAACTACCATCGCAAACATCTAGGTATATACATAGACGGTCATATATACATATATGCTTCGTCCTAACATGAACATGCATATAAATGCAAACATACCTATAGAAAACAAAATACAACAACAAACAAATATGTACAATGCGCATATCTTTCTATATATATATATATATATATGTACATGTACAGAGAGAAAGAGGGAGAGAGAAACCGATTTGTCCGAAGGTGCGGGAATCATAAGACAGCTGTACAACGCTTGTTTGAGGTGGCCTCAGATCGAAAGAGGTGGTCCGGACTGCTAGGTCTCACGAAGCAAGGTTGGCGTCGCCAACGGGATGCGACTGGCAGCTAAACAAAGACAGAGATACAGATATGTATATATTACACACATCTGTAATCTGAGAGTTTGTGCACTCGTGTATATACACACACATATGTATATGTTAGTGTGTACACATATACAAAAACTTATGTAAGACTATATATATATATATATATATATATATATGTGCATGTACGTATATGCACATGTGTCTGGTTGTGTGTATGTGTGTGTAAGGGGAACTGTCCCTATGCATGAATACACGCATAGGTACACCCACACATACATACATACATACATACATACAGAAGCACATACAGACATGCATACATCATACCGAGGTACATACATGCATGCATGCATGCATACACACATGCATAAATGCATGCATTCACATATACACGGACAGATACACAGACTCACACACACACATGCATGCATGCACGGATGCATGCATGCATGCATGCATGCATGCATGCAGGCAGGCAGGCAGGCAGGCAGGCAGGCAGGCACACGTATGTATATACGCCGCACATACAAACATATGTACGGAGTACTTTTGACATGATGACTTGTACTTGAACTAGGAGTACATGATGTGATACTCTCAGGAGAGTCTTGGCACCGAGCGCGCGCGGGCGCGGTGCGGCTCCTAGCACCGGAGGAAGAACTTTGAGCTTCGGATGACCGTTTTATGGTGGTGCCAGAAAAGTGTGTGTAGACGGGTTTTCTTTACATAGTGTACATGCGTGTATACAAGTTATATATGCCGCATGCATTACGTATTGTACTACATATATACATATATAATACATATATACGTATATATGTATGCAATATACACACATGCAGATATGCTTGGAGAGCTATCACACCAAGACACGGCATTGGCATAGATGCTGGGTTCCTTCTAGGATTGAACATCTCTCACACAAGGGTCCAAGGTCGAACGTGGAGATTTGTGTGAGCGTGGGCCTTCGTGGGGGCTTCCCGCCTTGAACACAAAAGCAGAATGAAAAACTAAACCTAAGGGTACCAGGAGGGACCCTTCATAATAAGGGCCCCTAGGTATATACCCGTAATATAGCTTGTTTAATACCCATTATATAGCCCATTATAGGGTAGGGGTCCCCATCAAGGGTCCCTCCTTTTCCCCTTTGATATTAACCTTGAACCCCATGAACGCCCGAATCCCAAATCCTCAAGCACAAACCCTCTCACCCCAAAGCACGACAAGCCCTTATCCTGCAACGCTAAACCCCTAAATCCCAAAGCGCTAAACCCTTTCAACACTAAACCTCTAAGCCCTAAACAGCAAATCCCAAGGCCCTATACACCCTGATAAGCACCTAAACCCTAAACCCAAAGCCGCGTCCTTTCTCCGGGCTTCGAGGGGTG
This sequence comes from Symbiodinium sp. CCMP2592, assembly GCA_905221615.1. NCBI lineage: Eukaryota > Dinophyceae > Suessiales > Symbiodiniaceae > Symbiodinium > Symbiodinium sp. CCMP2592. Next base: position 130,892 of record CAJNDT010000005.1, read on the forward strand.
GCAGGCGCCGACGTCGTAGCTGGCATCTGAGCGGCCTCTTAGTCTAAAACAGGGTCCTTTAGGGTTTAGGGTTTAGGGTTCAGGTACCAAAAAGTTCTAGAAAAGGGCCCCGTCAAGGGGACGATGAGGTTCTATTCAGGTGAATGAGAAGCTTGTGGCTTAAGGATATTGGAGCTGTGGGTTTCGAGTTAAAAGCCTTTTGGCGTGTCTAAAAAGCTTCGGGCTTAGGGATTTATGGAGTTTAGGGTTTAGGGTTTAGAGTTTAGGGTACTCTTTCTAAAAACAGGGTGCCCTTTAAGGGTACTATATGGTTTTGGAAGAGGGCGCCTCCAACGGGACTATATATGAGGTTCTATAAGGGGATTTGGGTTGGTTTAGGGCCTCGGGGTTTAGGGAGTTTGAAGTGTAGGGTTTCGAGGTAAGGTTCAGGGTTTACGGTTTAGTTTAGGGTGTAGGCTTGAGAATATAGGGCTTCGGCTTGAAAATGTGGGGTCTCCCTTCTTCAACAACCGGGCCCCCAACAAGTGCAAACTTTCGAAGATTGAGCCAATATATAAGGCCAAGAAGTTTTAAGTTCCCCCGTTCACTATCTAAGGGGTTTAGGGCTTGGGGATTAGAGCCTGGGGTGGAGCCCGCAGTCTCTAGGGTTTAGGGCATGTAGGGTGTTCGGGCTTAGGGCCTTGATCCAGGAACCTTCCTTGAATGATTGAGGGTTTAGGGTTTATAGGGATCCTGCTTTCCGAGATCCTTTAACTTTGCTAAAGGGACATTGGGCTCTGGTTCGAGGGTTTTGGGATGTCAAACTGTTATCAAGGGCTAAACTCTAAACACCAACCTTCAAACCGTGAACCCTAAATCCTAAACCCTACACCTTTAGCATGCGGCTCGGTTTAGGTTTTGTGAAAACTGGGTGGAGATGTTGAGAAGTTGCGGGCTTAGGGCTTTGGGTTGAGGGTTTGGGGAGTCAACGATTTAGGATCTAGGATATTACAAAGGGCTTAGGGCACACAGAACGTGTCAGTGATTAGTCATCTGATGTTCTAGTTCGGGAAGGTCGACATCCTCAGAGGTTCCCTCGCCTGACATAAACAGGGGCGTTTTGGCGTCACCTAAACCCAAAACCCTAAACCTTTGACCGCGAAAGCCTTGGCTTTGGGTGTGCATGGGTTGGCAAAAGCGTCAATTAAGGCTTGCGAGGGTCGGGGGTGTAGGGTTTAGGGCACCCCTGTCCGTTTACAAATAATAGACAGAGCCCTATACCTATATACCTTAATAGGAATTATTTAAGACGGTCTACTAGCCGGTCTGTTTATTCGTTTGGGGGAACCATGAAAAAGGACAAGGCTGGTTTAGGGGCTGTGTCGTAACTAGCAGGTTGGGCTCTACCCAGAGAGCCCAATACCCCTTATTTAAGGAATATGGCTTAAATTATATAGGGCTTGATAATATGATTTAAGGTATATTCCTTAATTAAGGGGTATTGGGCTCTCTGGGTAGCTCAGCGTCCCAGTCTGTCTTTTAAGCAATTTTCGGAAACTCCCACAACTTGCAATCTGGTATAAGCCTTGTTCCGGAGTGTATGGTGCATGTCCCCGTATTGCTGATCGAAACCACTACACACAAGCTGAAGCCCGAAGCCCTGAACAAAGCCACACCTCAAGCAACCACGCGCAGCCCTTACTACAGGCTACAGTGCGAATCCCAAAGTTGAAAGATGCGAAGCAACAACGTTCGTAGTAATAACTATGTTGAATCACAACAGTACTAGTTCGTAACTGTACGCAATTCTACAATCATTGAATATGCCTACACCCTCGCACGGCCTGGATCCGAAATAGGTTCTGTGCTCGAGCGAAGAGCCCGTGCTTGGGAGGGCAGGTAAAGTATCCTTGGCGCTTTGTCGGGTTTGTTTGAGGGTCCGGGCGTCGGAATTTGGTTCGCAGCCTTATGCCCTGAACCCTAATCCCCAAAAGCCTGTTAAGGATTGAGGTCTGCAAAGTGAAAAACCGGTCGTCAAGCAGCATACCATGACTACTTGTGGCAATGATGCAGCGAATGATGGTCTGACAATGACACAAGACACAAGGTGAACATCACCATAAACATCATGACCCTGTTTGGCATTGGGTAACTTTATAAGGAACCTAGGACTACAAAAAGGGAATAAGGGTACTAATGGGCATCGTAGTTCAGGCTTGGGTTGCTATGCGATACACAGCCACATGAGTCATGAGGCTTGGACTGCATAAGGGCTTGAGGCTGGCAGCTCGGCTGCACACTCGCCGAAAGTTCTGAACCCCTGAACTCTCGAACCAAAATCCTAGGGACGAGATTCTGTAGCCTGAACCTGAACACGAAACCCCTAAACCCCTAAACCCCAAAACCCCAAACTCGAGACCCTGCAGCCTAAACCCCAAAAAGCCCTAACCCCTATAAGCCCTATAGTCCCCAAAACCCTATAACCTCTATAGTCCCTAAACCCTATAACCCCTATAGCCCCCAAACCCTAACCCCCAAACCCTAAACCCTATAAGCCCCATAGTCCCTAAACCCTAACCCTTAATCCCTAGACCCTAAACCCCAAGCCCTCATCCCCGAGCCCTGTCAGTTGAGCCGAAGGCGGACGCCCTGCACACTTCCGTCCTCAGCGGTTCGGGTTTAATGTTTAGGGAATATGGGCATCTCAGCTTAGGGCTTAGGATTATAGGCTCAATTTTATGGGTTTTTCAAGCCCCTTGAAGCCTGAACTATAAACTTGATCCTACAATCTACAGCCTAAATCCAAAAGCCTACAGCGTGAATCCTCAAATCTACAGCCTAAATCCTAAGATCCACCGCCTAAATCCAAAAAATCTAAGCCGTAAGCTAATCGCCATGGCATGGGGGCGTCTGTATATGTTTCCAGGCTAAGAGCGGGGGTCAGGCTTCGAATTTAGCAGGGGTTCCCAATTCAGACGTTATAGGCGTTAATGGACTGTTCCTTTTAACGGTTTAGGGTTTAGAGTTCAGGGAATTCAGTCATGTGAGTTTCGGAAAATAGGGGTTGCCTTATTCGGGGTCCTTACAATAAGGATCCTACTATTTAGAATACTATACTAGGGTCCCCTATATTCGGAAACTCCCACATTGAGGCTTTAATGGAAAATTCCTGTTGTCATAGTAACAAAATGTTAAAACAGGAATACGTAACAAGGTGAAGGGGTTCAGCACCAGACCTTCCGGCTTGTTTGAGGTTAATTAACAGAATAGGGTTTGCGGTCACATTCTAGACTGAACTACGACCATAACTCCCAGCCGTAAAACGTTTCAAGCAATCTATGTGGGAAAGCTCGGAACCTAAACTTTAACCCTAAACGGTAAACACTACACTCGTCCTGCTACATGCATTCACCTGTCCGTTTAGCCCAAGCCCGAACGTCGTAGAGCCTGCTACAGGCGAGCCTGCTACCGGGGTGCTGACAGTTCTTAACAGTTCTTAGAATGTGGAACCATCAGGAATGGTAAGAGCAACTATTCAGTGGCATAAGGTCTTCTCTCTCTCTCTCTCTCTCTCTCTCCCTCTCTCTCTCTCTCTATATATATATATATATACATATATCTATATATATATATATATATATATTAAGTTATCTGCATTATACATATATGTACATACAAACCAATATGTACATATGAGGGCAGTCTTTGCGTGAAGCCTGATCATACAGGAAGCAACGGACCTTAACCGATGGTGATACGATCAATTACAACTTGCGCAGGCCCCGATGCAAGCAGACCGAGGACACTGCATTTTTGCCGAAGGCTTTCTCACAATGCACGCCCACCCACTCGCCCTCCGCGAAGCTTGTGGCGCCTTCCGGAAGAAAGGAAAAGGATTCAACAGGTAACCCTGAAACCGTAAACCCACCCAAATGCCTAAGCCCTATAGCCCCCTACGCCCGAATCCCTAGACCCCGAAACCCTAGCTCCCAAACCGAAGAGCATGCTCCGGAAGCTTTGGAGCGCTGCCGGTCCACAAAAAGGGTTTACTATACTGAACTTAGAACCCTAGCGAAAATTATAATTTTAGCTGTTTCTCAGGGATTATAATAACCAAAAATTACAAATTATTTCTAAGTACCCCTAAGTTTAGGGTTTAGGCCCTATACTCTAAACTCTAAAACCCTAGACGCTCGGGTTGTAAGGTCGAGCTTTGCATGGCTGCCGGAGTTTTAGGACGAGTCTGGGAGTTGGGTTGGAAGCTTGGTGCTCTTTTGGTGATAAATGCCATAATCATTTGTAGTATCAATGTCTTATGTTATAGGCTTTCGGGTATAGGCATACATGGACTTCAATTGGAGCTTTGATAGCAGTTGTTCACGCTTGTTTCTTATCCTTGCAGGCAGCTTTGACTTGTGCTTCGATGTGACCCCAAATATGAAATCCCCAAGGTCATTCGCCCTAAACTCTAAATCCCACTGCTCAGGGGTCTGGGGGTTTAGGGTTTGGGCTTTAGGGTACCTTTGCAAGCCGAATCCAAACATCCAACAGCTCGAAAAATAGAAGTGCCTGGAACCCTAAAGCCTAAACCCCTAAACCCTAAACCCTTTGAGGAAGTGTTCATTCACTCGAAAGCCCCAGCATTAAGCCCAGTCCCGCCAAACCTGCTATACAGCCCAAGGTCTTTTCTTTCAACAAGACCAGCGGAAACCAAAGAGAAACAACTCGGAATACCCTACCAGCCCTGGTCGTCATAGACGCAAAGAATCAAAACCTCGAAGCTTAACAGCTCGAACAGATAACCTAGGGATTGCGGTTAAGGGCTGCAGCCATTGAAAGTGCAGTGGCGACAGCAGCTTTTTCATTTTTCTCTCTCTGTCACACGCTCCTTCCTCCCAATATCCTGCACAGCGCTTTGGCTGCGGTGCTAGAGGACCGTTCCGGCGTGTGGCGTTGGCTTCGCGGTGCTTTGAAATGCAGGTCCCGAGGTGTACCTTAAAGGGTGCACAAAGACTCCGAATGTGGAATCCCACCCAAAAACACACACACACACATACACACAAAAACAAGGCTGTTAGGTCTCTTGGGGCCTTCAGGGTTTAGGGTTTAGGGTAGTGTCTGGGGACCCTCTGGGGTGGGGTTCAGGAGGGCTGTGGTCCGCTTGAGAGAAGGGATTTGGAGGGGTTGAAGTTAGAGCTTCGGTCGCTTTCCATACAAGGGTTCAGGGTTTAAGGGTTTCGGGGTTTAGGGTTTAAGGGTTTAGGATTTAAGGGCTTAGACTTTAGGATTTAAGGCTTAGGACTTAGGGGTTTAGGGTTTAGGATTTAGGGGGATCTGAATTTTGGGGTTTAGGCCTCTGTAGGCTTATTGGGAGCTAGTTGTCTGAATCAGGCTGCCCTGTATTGCGGACATAGATCTGACACCTATGCCCGTAGCATGTGGGCTCCATATGTAGATTATCTTTATGTATGTGTCTTTGCATGTTTTTCGTTACATATTCTAGATTCTTATACCTGTATGCACATATATATATATATATATATATATGCTCTTCTTACTAGTCAGAATAATATTTGCGTTCATGTGTGTAACTGCTTTGTATATGTCCATTTCCGTTCGAACTTAGCGGTTCGTCTACACATGCATACACATGTTGCAAGCGTATATGAATAGATACAGTGTACATGTGTACATCTATATATGAATATATATATATATATATATATATATACCTACATAGTAAGATACTGTTTGTACAGATTTGCTCGTGTCTTGCAGAGAACGCAGTTGAGTCTTCAAGGCCTTAAAACACTTCAGAACTGAATCGTCTCGATGCAGTGCCGATGGCCCCTAAACCTTATTCTAAGGTCCTTATAATTAGGATCCTACTATTTAGGGTACTGTATCAGGGTCCCCTATTTTGGGAAGTTTATTCAACAGATCGGCTTTGCGTGTTGCTCAAAGACTTGACGAAGAAGCTCAGTACATGTGGACACTAGGCTAAGGCTGCCTGCTCAGTGTACACAGCAGTATACTACAGTATAGTATACCATAAGACATTGCACTCTATGCTATCATGTTATATTGTGGTTTCATAGTCTATGATATGCTATGAAATTAGCACTGGTTATTGAGCTTTCCGGAAGGGCTAAAGACCCTCTGCACCGGCCGGCATCTTCCTGGGGTTTTTGTGACCATTTGGGAGCTTCCGAAAAGTCGAAGTGCCTGGGTTAAGCTTTAGGGTCTAGGGCTCCTGTTGAGGGTTTAAGGCTCATGTTGTGGGTTTAGGGCTCATGTTAAGGGTTTTGCTATTGCGGTGTATGTTGGGCTCCTTTGTCCTTGACTCTGAACCTCCCAACTATTTTGGCCACTTATGTACATCTGAGAGTGGCGGAGCACAACCCAGTGGGAACGAGCAGCGGCAGGAGCAGCTTCGCGAGACGGCCGAAGCTTCAGGAGAATGTTGAGCTTGAGGCTTAGTTTAAGGTTTCGGGTTTAGGGCTTTTTGGGGCACTCTATTTCCATGCTGCTCTGTCTGAGAGTCTGCCACTTGCTTGAGGACAAAAATGAACAGGATGTCCTTAGAAATTAAGGCTTATCTTGCACAATTGGTTGTGTTGGACCTTTGTGGCTTGGTGTACAGCAGAACATGCTCAACGAGAATGGATCTTAGCAGTCCTGAGCGACCCCTTAGGTTTTAGGGTTCCTTCCTGAGCCACACCGAAGGGTCTAGGGTTTAGGGTTCCTTAAAGGGATCTACTAGGGTTTCTATAGGGTTTCTATAAGACCATACCTGGGTTTAGGGTTTAGGATCCTCTTCCCTTGGACTGTCCGCCTGGGGGAGGGGGTGGGAATGAATTCTGAAACCGCAACAACCGGATGTAGAGTGGTTGGGCCACATGGACAGTAAGCATTATGTCACAAAGGTGCAGCCCAACATTCATCTCTCTCGACGCCACTTGATTGATGTTTCTTCCTCTTCTCTGCCTGAGAAACTTTCCGAATGCTTGGCGACATGGTAGTCACTACATACTGTCTATCTGACACTCTCACGGGACTTTTGGCTTCGACTTGGATAGCGCGAAGTTCCCCACGATCGTCGTGGAAAACACTTATGCAGCTCGAAGATATACGGATTTAGTTCGAGCGATTTCAAGATTCCAAGTCCTACCGTCTACTCTGTCTATGCCAGAATGTCGGCATATGTAACTGCTCTAAGCCCCATCGACCGAGAGAAGCATGCACAAGAGAAATCAGGCTTTGCGAAGCATGCCTTGGCTGCATTGTAAACGTGCAAGGTGCTGAGCTCCATTCATCCCCTGAACAATCACCCTAAGGCTCCTAAGAGGGTCTTGGGCCTTCTGGGGGAGGGTGTTTGGGACCTCACTATAAGGGTCCAGGAGCCTTAGGGCAAGCCTGAATATGCGATTCTTACATGCGCCTGCCAGTGCAATGCTTGCGAATGGCTTTGGCATATGACTTCCGGGCTCCTGAACCCGTCGCCACCACAACATTCGTCCGTATCAGGGCGTATCAGGGCTACTGTTGTCAAGCTGGACTGCCATGGTCATCGGTTTAGGGTGTTCGGCTTGGGTCGTTTAGGGATCTGAAGGTGGCACTTACACTTCTGGGGGGTCCAGGGGTGAACAGACTCAGCACCGGAAAATAGTTCTCAGGGCACTCCACCCCCAAACCCTACACCCTGAACCTTACCCTGCACCCTCAACCCTGAACCCTAAACCCTAATCCCTGAACCCTAAGCCCTAATCCCTAAATCGTCATCCGGACTGGGCCAGGCGGACCTGCCAGTCAGGCAGATCATGGAAGGCCCCACAGAAAGTCTTGTAGTATCCTTAAGGGAGGGGGGTCCAAGGGGGGTAGATAGCCTAGTGATCCCTAATTCTCCCTAGTACTCCCTAAGGTTCCCTTACAGTCCCCTAAGGATCCCTCCCCCCTTGAACCACCCTCCCTTAAGAATCCTATAATCATGGAAGGCCCCACAGAAAGTGGGCTTCGGTTTTTAAGGGCCCCGGGGCCTTGCCTGCTTGGAGGTTCATGGGTAGTTATAAGTAGGAAATTATAAGGGTTCCTTTAAGGGCCCCTTTAAAGGGATCTATAGGGATTCTACAAGGGTATAGGGTTTAGGGATTACTTGGAGGTTCATGGGAAGTTATAAATATAGGGTTATAAGAAGGGTAACTATACTTATAACCCATATTAGGGGACTTATAATCCCACTCATAACTACCCGTGAGCCTCCAAGTATAGTCTCCGTTGTAGTTCCTTTTTCGGGTTACTGTAACCGCTTTTTATGTTTGGGAGCCTGCAAGGTACCCCAAAAAGGAACTGCAATGGAGACTAGTAGTAGACCCTAAACCCTAAACCCTTAACACTAAAAACCCTTAACCCTAAACCCACAGGCCTTGATATTGGCGTAGGGATATTCGGAAAAGACCTTGCCCTCCCCCGGAAAAAAAACATGCCCTTAAGAACCCACAACACCCACCGACCAGAGCAGGGGTTGAGGATAGCTTTATGTTTCAGGCCTGAGGGCCTTTGGGCAAAGTCGCTGAAAGGACCGGAACAAACACAACAGATCTACGTTGGAGGGATTTGGTGATGATTCCGGGGCCTGAGAAAATAGGATAGGGCTTTGGGGTTTAGCAAAAAAGAGACTTATGGGAAGGAGCCCTCTGGATCGATACTAGTTAACTATCAAGGCTTCGATAGTACTACCCCGAACCTCATCTACTCAGGACCAGCTCGGACCGAATATCGCCAACCCCCCCCCCAAAGGGTCCTATGTACTGTTATGGGGAATACTTCTCCAAATCAGAATAGTCATTCCTAATATAGAAACCCGACATTCTCTACCATATCGGTACTTTGGACCCGTTAGGCCCCCGACCCTACACCCTGAAGCGCTCTGCACACGCGGCGTATTTTTGGACCAGAAGAAAGTCTCTGAAAGAGTCTCCCAGGTCGAACGCAAAGCCACAACCCACGTGCAATGGCACGGTTTAGGGTTTAGGGTTTAGGGAATGTCCGGTCAACTGCAAGGACGGTCCAACTGTCCCAAAGGGTTCAATTAGCAGTATAGTATATATACTTTGGGGGCCGGAAATACCTACTAATAGAGTACCATAATGGTACTTGGACCCCTTGAGTGTACATCTTCGACCTTCCCAACCCAACCGGCATGTAGGATTCAGGTCCATGCAGGCCTTCAGACTCTGGACAAGAATCGGTTTAGAGCTTAGGGGTTAGAGTGCAGGAAGGACACAACGAGGTATTCTCAACTATTAAATTTTTACCTTGTGTAAGCGGTCCGGTAATTTGTGTAGATCTTCAGGTGTTGATGCATCGCGCCTGCAAAACCGACAACGCCAGTCGCTGAAATCTCCGGATCTGAGGGAAGCTAGGGCGGCAGGAGCGGCAGGAAGTTCACCTTATCAGCTGGCTCTGGGCTTAGGGTCTAGTGGGTTTAGGTTTCAGGGTTTAGGGGGCTCAAGTAGTGGAACATAAAATTCAGTACTTGGGTGTTTGATTTGGAGCTTCCGCCATGGGGCTTCCAAGGTGCATGGGAAGAATGGGAAGGCCTTAATGTCTAGGAATAGGGTTTGCTAGTATACTAAAGTGTATATTATACCATTACCGTACCCGGGAACTGTATAAGAAGAAACAATACGTTACCTCATTTACTAAATTACGGTTCGCCGAGTTCTGCCACTATCCATTGCAAACCTCTGAGCACGGGAACGTGAAGAAACCTTGACTACTTAAAGGATCATGGGACTTAGTAAGTAGGGTTATAAGTAGGTTATAATTAGGATAACCCCACTTAGGGGACTTATAACCCCAGTTATAACCTACTTACTAAGTCCCATGATCCTCTAAGTAATGTTGACGACTCTACCCATAATAGCGGGGTTTACGGGTTTGGGGCTCATGGAGGCTCAGGGTTTGGTGGTTCAGGGTCGGAATCGGAACATGGTGGCTTGAAAAACTTCCAACAATATCCATCAAAGCTCCCTATTGCAGGTTCACTATTGAGAATTACTCAGGCCCCCCATTTTACAGGATCCATTGTTGTTGCTTTCTTTGGTTGACGGTTTCGAATTGTGGCATCCTAACCATGAAAATGGCTTCATTCCCGAGGCTGTGGCCCCTCAGATGCATAAACCATAAGTCCCACAAGATCTTCGGGGTTATGTTGCGATTTTGAGCCTTACGGCAATATAATCTCTAAACCTTAAACCCTAAACCCTGAACCCTAAACCCTTTCTACATCACTTGCATTCCTTGCAAACCCTTTGAGTCCCACTGTTTCCGCAGCCAGCCAGCCAATTAACTTACCCAACACTCAAAGGGGAAAAGGAGGGACCCTTAATACGGACCCCTAGGTATATACCCTTAATATAGCTATGATATACCCATTATATAACCATTATCAGGGTTGAGCTGTACGACTTTGGCATAAACCAAAAAACAGGGTCGTGACTTAGACGGTTTGAGAAGTCGACCGCCTTTTTCCGCACAATCGACTTCCACGGTTTGAGCAGTCGACCGCCTTTTCCGCACAATCGACTTCCACGGTTTGAGCAGTCGACCGCCTGATTCTGCACAATCGACTTCCACGGTTTGAGCAGTCGACCGCCTGATTCTGCACAATCGAGTTCCTAGCTCGGGGTGCAGCCCAGAAGAAAAAAGAGCTCGAGCCTCGAGCTCTTTTTTCTTCTGGGCTGCACTGACGCCGTCAAGGCCACATGATGGACCGGCTGAGTGAAAACAACGCCTAACATGAACTTAAAATACTGTTTCGTTTGCGCTCCACCATAAGGCCACGGCAAGCTGAGCGCCGAGACCGAAGTCGACCGGCGAGCTCAGGAATGCACCGGGACGGAAGTCGACCGGCAAGCGATGTGGTCACCCCAGTGCTTCAATGTCTACGACCGTTGTCAAGGCCATCTCCGAACCTGGCGGCCGGTCCATCGGCTTGTGGTTGAGACGATTGGCCCAATCGTCCAGCCACATGATGGACCGGCTGTGTGAAAACAACGCCTATAACATGAACTCAACTTTTTCAATGACATGACCTTGACATCAGCATGTCGAACATGCTCGGTCAAGCAGTTCAACGAGAAGGCTCTGTAGGCTACAGAGCCTTCTCGTTGAGCTGCTTGGGAACCGTGGGGCAGCTCCAATGCGAACACCTCTCAGAGGGATTCGCATTCGAGCTGCCCCACGGCTCCAGAACTCCTTTGTACACTCAGGAGGCACGCAAAGTGAAGATTCAGCGAAGCTGAAGGACCGGCACTGTGTCTGGTCTTCCAACCAGCAGCCACGGACCATTTGGACGGCATGGTCGTACCATGTCATCCACCTGGTCGACCTGCTCTCAGAGGAGGGCTCACCACGTCTGCCTGGCAATGAGCAAACGACATTAATTAAGATTGACTGAAAATAGGCACGACCGACGTGGCACAGGATGAATCATGGAGCAAGTGTGCCAATCAGATATTGGGCATTGCACCACACTGCATTTTTTTTAACCGCACTGTTCTTCAACGCGTACAGGCCAAGGCGACCGCCAACATTACTCCACAGTTGGCCACATGCATTCCGTTGCCGACCTGCTGTCGGTTGGGCTGCCCCAGGACCCCATAGTTCATTGCCATTGCTGCTGCCATTTCGACCGGCAGAAGCCATCGGCTCAAACCATCCACCCAAATTTTCGTATTCGTGCGGAAAGTTGGCAAGCGACCATCTTTTGTAGTCATCTTAAGGAAACGTGCAGGGTTTTGGCTGAGATCAAAGACCGGCTCCTGCTCTTTGTCAGACCTGCACTGCTGCCAAGTTTCACGGTACTTTGCCAAGTATTTCTGCTGCTGCCCAGTCAGCAGACATTCCCACGACCGGCTTGGCGTCTGCACCATGTCTAAACCCTTTGCTCTGCGACAGAAGTTCTCCTCTTCTAGAGTCTCCTCGACCGACCCTATGTAACAATCTCTGATGGACAGTCCACCACCGACGGAATTGAAGAAGCTTGTCACGAAATGGTAGACCGTCGGGATATCGGCAACCGACGCTCTCGACCGATGTACTAGCACGGAATATACCCGTGGTCGATTCACACAGGTGAAGCCCACATGGTGTGGCTCGACCCGCAAGTGATGAATGACATACTTTTCCTGCATGAGATCCTCCAGGACCGACGTGGGAAAGCCAGACACGTTTTCGTGCAGTATGACCGGCGGCTCCTGCTTCAACATAAGGGCTGCCCATAGCAGGAGAAGGTCAGACCGACCGTCGGTCCAGCGCCTCTTCTGTCCAGCTCTCGACCATGGCTGGCATGGGCTACCGCTGATGTCGACCGTCACGGGTGGTGGCCGGCATGCAACATGACACCGACATATTCTTGGGACGTTGGCGGCTGCTCTCTTGGCCAGTGCCCACCGCTCTGCGACCGGCCGGTCAGGACCTAGCATTTCCAGAGTCGGAAAGGCATCCCTGATATCTCCAAAGACATGCTCCGACCGACCCATCAAAAGATTCTGGCAGGCCCGTGATAAGTCACACGCAGACACGAACTGCAGAGTCGATCTCTTGGCGACCGCCCGCGTGGTGAACTTACACAGAAGAAGTTCTTGGAAGGCCTTGTGCACACGCTCGACCGCCTGCTCAGCACATCCAACACCTGAGAAATGTGTACTGACACGGATTGGGCCAGCCAGCATGGAACCTGGTCAGGGTGCTCAGAAACTGATAACGATTATTATTACTATTGCTCTGATAATGATAACTTATTAGCATTATGACGATTGCAAGAATAATTAATAAACGGTTCTTAATCGATGGGTTTCACAACAGCCATGCCTTGAAGTTGCTTGACCGACAAAATACGACTTAAAGCAATCATCGTGATCTCAGGCCACTGCTTGGCACCTGCCATGCCGCTGCCAAAATTTGCGACCGGCGTCGCATTTGCCTGGTCCACGTCAATATCTGGCATATCTGACGCCGGAAGAGACTCCGACCCACTCTCATCCGGCGACCAGCTCTTCAAGCTTTCGCTGCCTGAACATATCTGGAGGTCGACCGACATGGACTCAGACTCCGAAAGGAGCTCCATCTGCTCCATGTCTAAAGTCTAGTCTCAAGTGAAGTTCTCATGTATATTATAGGTATGATGATACGCTGATGCTGCCGTGCAATGGCTTTGTTCAGTCCCAAGGCTTGTTGCTCCCTGACACGACCACGGCTGCAAGAAACTCTCTAAGTGATGTGTAGTCGATGATGCTATAAGAGCTGAAGCACAGCTGGCAAGTCAGACAGACAGAGTCAAGCAGAAGGCCATGCCATCGTGACAGCATCGCCTTGTGATCGACCGACAAAGGGCTTACACATCGCCTCGTTGTCTTTCTTTCAGTGGCAGCGACCAGCACGGCAACCACGGCCTGGGCCACATGAGCTCTGATTCTTTGTCATTGTACGAGCTAATCACAGGACGGTCAGGTTACTAAAGAAGGTCTGAGCTTCCAACATGCCACCAGCTGGAGATGCAAAGCAACTCGGATCCACGATCGCCCGGCAGTGCCGGACAGTCGTGGGCCAGGGTTGCTTCGGATCTTCATCTTATGGCATTGACCGGCCTGCTTGACTGAAGATAACATGTGAGAGAAATCAGGAGGAGTGCAGCAAACAAACAGCTGGGGGTCCGACGAGACCACTGAAGCACCTAGTGCCCAACCTGAAGAACCACTTTGCTGACAGCAAAATGGTTCTGCAGCTTGGGCACCATGATGGCCTGGTGCTTTGCAAAAGACATGATCACCAACCGAGCTAGTGCTTCATATGCAACACACGGCCCAGTCCTTTGTGCAGCAGTGACCGGCGATCCAGTCATGGCCTGGGTGACGTGACTCACTCGAAAAGTGACCGAGCTAGATCTTGGTACACAAATGCAGTGTTCACAACATCGTCGGCATTTTTTCTCAGCAGCGACCAGCTCACTTCCAAAGCTTAGCCCGACTGGCTTGGTACTTCTTGCCATCCTCTGATTCCAGCCACTCTTTCAAGTAGTCTCTCATAACAGAGGAGGCGACCGACTTCTGCTGAGCGTGCAGGACCTGCACTGAGGTTGGCAGCAGTTGCACTTTCCTTGGCTCTCTGGTCCTTCCAGTCAACTTGAATACTGTAGAGTTGTATTTTTTTAACAATTAAGTTGATTCCTTACATTTGATTAGTACATGTCATGATTGAGTCAAATAATAAACTAATACTATGTGCAGGCTGATGACCCGCCAACGACCGCCTTCTGCACAGCTTGCTGGAGAACATCAGGAAGATCACACGGCAATGACGAAGAATGTTGCTGCTGAATGTTCCTCAAGACGACCGACAATCCACCATCGATGTCTTGTGGGAGCAGTGGATCCAGCAGTTCTGCCATGTCCTGACGGCTGTGCCCAGAAAGCTCTTCAAACGACCGTCCAGACAGACGCACAGCATTGTTCTTCTGGCGGATCTGCTCAGTGGGTCCTCCTCCTCGGGCTCGTTTGCGGACCGACATGATCGACCGGCAGACTGCAGCTTTGAGGATTTCATCGCGGTCCGAGCCCAGCATGTGCAGCCCACCTTGGGCCTCAGACAGGCAATTTCAGGCTCGTGTTTTTCTCTGTCTAATCAAAAATACATTGAATAATTGATGAATCAACACTAGAACTAAACAAATACTTTACTATGTGTTTCCAGAGATCCAAGAGCAGGCGATCGACCGCCTGTGCCGGGGTAAGACCAGCACAGGCATCGTACTGGTAATTCATTATGGAACCCAGGCGCTCGATGGCAGCTTCAGGTGCTGCCAGCAGCCGAGTACGATGATGCAAGCGACCGACATGCCAGCACTTTGGGTCTGTTCTGCATCGACCAACTGTAAACCAAGGATGTGCTTCCAAGGATCTAGCGATTGCCACAGAATCAACCGAGACCTTCATTTCGGTCACAACCACCAAGCGCTTAGCCAAGATACCAGACTTCCTCAGACCGACAATAGATATGGACGCATATATATTGTCAGCAAAGGAAGTCTGGGATCTTGGCTAGGCTGAATCTGAAATGCAGACCGGTGGCAGCACCGCCACGAGTCCCTTTGTGGGAACTATGACCGCCCCTGTCTTTCTGCGTTTCCGTCTGTTTACAGTGAGACTTCCGACCTGCGCGAGTCCTCAGAACTATGATAAGGGAAACACAAACCAAATGCTGTTGCATTCCATTTCCAACAATCATGCAGAACACTCCACTCCAACCTGTATTAACTGATCATGTCTTTACTAATAAATAATTACAACTGAATGAATATTGCAAGCGACCGTCGCTGGCAACCTGGAAAGTCTCATACGCAGACATAGGCAGCTGCTGCTGTTGGTACGATCCCAAACAAAGTGAAACGACAGACGCACAATACAGCTGTCCAGCTCTTGAAGCATAGGGCATTTTCTGCTGCACGATGGCCGCCACAGCGGAGAAGACCATGACCGGCCGCACAGTGCAAGCAGTAACGGAAAACCATGATTTAGCCTCTGCTCTGATGACCGGCGGCACCCGACAGTCCTTCCCAAATGCTGCTGCAAGAACACGAGAAAGGAACAGTCTATATTGTGCCTT
This sequence comes from Symbiodinium sp. CCMP2592, assembly GCA_905221615.1. Classification (NCBI taxonomy): domain Eukaryota; class Dinophyceae; order Suessiales; family Symbiodiniaceae; genus Symbiodinium; species Symbiodinium sp. CCMP2592. The sequence goes on from CAJNDT010000005.1 coordinate 146,537, forward strand.
CATGTCTTCGACCGGCAAATCCCATCGATGTTCGACACCTTGAAACTCAGGGCCCGTGGGCCAAAGTGTGTGCCTTAGGACCGGCCTGAGTGCCTGATACAGTTTCAGGAAAGCATCTCCGTGCCGAGGTTGGGCTTGACCGCCGATCAACCCTTCCCAGTCAAACGCAATCATTGCATTGGACCGGATCTGCAAGACATCATCATTGACACCGACCGGCCCGAGAATTTGCGACATCTCCTCTGTGGCACGACCGGCGAGCGTCTTTGCACTGTCCAGTGCTTGAATCACATCATGGTGCACGATATAAACCTTCTCTGGGATGACACACCGCGACCGCCATTTGCATACACAACGACCGGCCTGTGCCCAAGTGGATTCTGCGTGTTCGCAACCATCGGTCCGATCCTCCCACAAATGTTGACGAAATCGACGAGCTTCTTGTCTTCCAAGCTGCCGTGTTCGACTACGAAACTGAACACGTGGCTCGTAGAAGTCATCTTGCAACGAAGCTCGACCGTCAGCCCACACCGGCACACGCACCTTGAAGGGTGTGTTTCATGTTTAATGATTTAAGGTTGGGCGGCAGGGGCTTCATCTCTCTGAGACAGACGAAGAGAATGAATGAAGTAACACCAAAACTCCGACCGCCCGACCAGAAACATCAGCATGTCACGCCTCACGGGTTCCACGTGGTCCATCCCAGTTCACAACTGGCCTCGGCCTCGTCTCAGAATATTTCTCCCTGCCCAGACATTGGCAATGTGGGCCCAAGCAATAGTATTCGACCGACGGCTCTCTGCTGGTGTGCAATGTAACCGACGAGAACTCTGGCGGCAGTACATGCATTATCTTCATGATTCCAGGAAGAAACTTTGGCAAAAAGCGACCAGCTGGTGTGTAGCAAAGGGCTGCAAGAAACTGCATGATCTGCTTGCTGGAACAGTGCTGGCGCAACAAGGTGGCGACCGTCACGTAGGTCTTCAGTCTGTCGATGGAGGTGCTTGCTCGTCTGGCGTACTGCAGCGATCTCTCTGCACTTGCTTGCAGTTTTGAAGGTTCGACCGCCTTTTGGGCCACCTGAGAAAAAGCTTCGAAGGCGACCGGCATGAAGTTTTCCAAGAAAGATAGGAACACCACAAAGCTCACGTCTGTCAAACGGCGACCGACGTCCATCAAATTTCTCAGACTTCGGGCTCCGTGCTTTTGCTGCTTCCAAGCCAGTCTTGCATGCATAGCGGTGACGACCGGCCTGAAATTCTTCAAAAGCGACAAACGGAAAAATACAAACATCCGTGTTCCGCCAGGTGCTCCCAGGGTGCCGACCGGCTCACCAATTTGTTTCGAAACTCCTCGCAGCAAGGCCCGACCGTCGCCCATGAAAAAGGTCTTGTCCAAAACAGATACGATGTCCATAACTTCTGTAGCTGCATCGACAGACTTGATTGCCCGATCCAGTGCGGTTTGTTCCTTCGTAGTTCGACCAACAGTGTGTACATATTACAATTGAACATATCGTTTGATTATCACAACTATTGCTTTGTAGCTATGCTTCACGGTGCATCAGGCCCCAGTCCGTCATGACCGGCACAGGGTCTCCATCCCAAACAGAATTGAAAACTTCAGACCATATCAGTTCCGCCGAAGCTGTGCTCTTGTGCCGAGCCAACCGACCACCCATGGCATTGGCGCCATCGCCGACAACCATGGCTAAAGATGCCGCCAGTGACCGGCTGCTAAAATGGGCAGGGTGCTCCTCCAGAATCTCCAACGCGACCTTCTTCAATTGTGGGCCTGCATGATCACCGACACCCAAAGTCTTCCCGCCAACCATCGGTGTGTAAGCACGACCTGTGGCAAATTATTAGTTGTTAATTTATTCTGTGAAAAAATAGATAGAAGACACAAAGGTGACCGGCTAGTGCCATGATGCTTTGGACATGAAGAGGAAGCCTGTGCTTTGGCTCACGACCGACAGTCCGACCAGCAACACATTGTCCCGCTTCAGCATTTGTTCTTTGCCAATGGAGATGGAGTCCAACATGACACCTTGCTTAGTGAGATGAGCCACATCACTGATTCACACACACAGTTGCAGCATCGACTGTCTAATCTGGCGGCAAAGCACAGAAGTCGCTTGGAATGCCTAGGCCAACGACCAGCCGTTGAAAATCCATCGCATCCAAATTCTGCAATGCCCTGGCGGCATAGAACTCCACCTCGCGGCAGAACGACCGGCTGCAAGGCCAATGGCCCAATTGCACTCCACGCCGGCGGTTCCTCTCGGCATCTCTTTCAAAAGAGAGGAAGGACCGGCCTTCGGATGCGTTGGAAAGGCAAATGTCGACTACTGTGTCCAGTGACAGCTCCTTGTCGACCGACACGGCCTTCTGTTTCCTTTGTATACCCTCCTTCTCTTTCTCTTTGAGCTTCTCGCGTTCAAACTCTTCAAGCTTCGACCGGCTCTGCATGGATCGTTCTACGCTGGTGGTTCCCAAACCCAATAGAGCTGCTGCTACCCTTTCGACCAGTGATTTGCCAGCAAACTTCCTTTCAGGCAGCAGTTATTGTATTGAATCAATTACTTAAATTAGTTAACTGAAATAATTTTGCAGATGATAATTGATAAATCTATAAAATATTGGATTTGGAAGACCCAGCCTGACCGGCATGTATTTCATCACGGCCGACAAGACGTCTTTCGGGCAGCGCTGAAGGTTGGTCATGACATTGACCGACAAAACTTGGCCTTGGCCTTGCAAGGCAGCATGTCTGTCCACGAACGTACCACAGTTCTCCCCTGGTCGCCAAAGGCGACCGTCGACTTCATCTTCGACCGGCATTTCGGCTTCGCTGTCAGAAACACTGGGTTCGGATGCAGCATCGGCTGACGAGGAATCAAAGTTTTGTGTGCAAGCGACCGACTCGGAGGTTTCTGACCTTAAAGAAGGCACAAACTCCTGGTCAGACATGGCTCCGTCAGACATGGCTCTTATGGATGGCGATCAACTCTACCCCAGCAAAGGTTCATGGGTTGCGTTTTGGGTGAGGTGTGCTGGCCAAACTGCTTTACTGATTCCTGATGTCTGTCAGTTCTGGAGAATGAGATGACGTCCAGGCACAGTTGCATCAAGCACTTCGGTTGCCTGTCTGACAAACACTGGGAAGCCCTGGCTGGGTGACTGACTGAGAAACTGTGCAAAGTCCAAGAACACTTTTCTCAGCTTCACCTTTCACATCTCACAATACGGCTCTTAGTCTCAATGTGATGGATGCTGGGACCCTGGCAAGGCCTTGGCGACCGGCTGGCATGATGCGCGAAGTCAAGAACATTTTGTGCACCTCCAGTCTGATACTGGCTCTTGAATTGTCCTCTCTGCAAGTGTTGCCAGTTGAATGAAAAGCTTCTGGGCAAATAGCGGGGATGGAACTGCTCTCCACTGTCATCGGACAGAGAACCTGAGCAGGGTGAAATGACATTTGTGGTGTCATCATCAGAATCAGAATCGACACATCTTCCACCATGAACCATTTTTCTGATGCTGCCACAGAGCCCCAGACCGTCGGACGAATCAGCAAAACTCCACAAAGTGTCAAAACAATTCTGTCGACGGGTTATCCCCGATGGCAGAGTCGACCGTCGGACGAATCAGCAAAACTCCACAAAGTGTGCACACAATTGTGTCGACGGGTTATCCCTGATGGCAGAGTCGACCGTCGGACGACGAATCAGCAAAAAATCCGCGTGAAGTGGGAAAACAATTCTGTCGACGGGTTATCCCCGATGGCAGACTTAACATGCGGATAGTTATAGTTGTCAGCGACTACTTCAGTGACCGACTTCGCGACCGACAAGCAAGCCGAGATGTCCCGGCTTGCCGGGAATGATCAGCTGTTTGTCGATCACTAGGCAAGCTTTGACCGGCGTGAGACTCCCTTTGCTGCCATTTTTCATCACCCACCTCCAAGAAGCATCCGTGGCCTTGTTGAGCTGGGCCATCACGACCGACGCGTCATCTCCTGGAACCCAAACCATCTGCTGGTTAGGTTTCAGACCGGCCGATGGGAGGAAACCTTGGGTGAAGGAAGGCGGGATGTGCTCCCAAACGGAGTTCGACTTGAGGCTGGCGACCGCGTCTGCGACCGTCACTTGCTTCCCATTGACAATGACCTTGTCCTTCGAAGAGGTCAGCTTGTACTCCAGACCGACAGCACTGGAGTTTTTGCGGAAACGACCGGCGCTGCAATCCAGAGTGTACACAATTGTGCCTGGAGGCAGCCTCTTGTTGGTGGAGGTTCCGACCGGCAAAAGGATCCTCAAGTTCTGCAAGTCCAAGCGAAACGTGGCATCACCCACGATGAAATTGGCGACCGACGCAGGGTTCAGCTCCGGCTCCGGGGCTGTTACATCAGCTTTGACGACCGGCGGCGAAGTCTCAGCTGCAGCAGACGGGGCTGGCTTGTCGACCGGCACTGGACCAGTAGCGGGAGCCGGAGTGACCGGAGCCGGTGCGACCGGCGAAGGCTTGGCCTTGGCCTCTGAGGTTCGGGGTTTTTTGCCAGCTGGCTCCACTGTTGTCTCTTCCTTGACCGGCGGCTCATTCACAGGCTCCTGAAACCACTTATCCATGAACTGCTTCTTGCTGGCAGCGAGCTCGACCGGCGTGGCTTGTGACCTGTCAGAGTAATAATAAACGTGCTGCATCAGCAAGCAATGGACTCGACAGCAACCTAACTATCGCAGCCAGGTGGCGGATCATAGTCTGGACCCAGGTCGACCGACACGACCGACTTTGCAGCAATGCCACACCCATTCCGTGTCTTGACGACCAATGCGATGAGACCGTCAGAGGCGCCCTGGCTGATGTCAAAGTTGAAGGCCGCGTTTGCTCGCTTTGCGGCTTTACTGAGCGGGGCGACGTGGCTAGCAGCCCCAATTAACAGTGACCAGACCGACGAGGAGCGATCCTCTGTCAAACCGACGCAGTCCGTCCTGAGCACAGGATTCTTGGCGAGGTTCACTTTGTCGGAGTTCACGACCGACAAGAGGCTTGCCATGTTGTCGAAATGCAAAGCACTGCATGTGCATATCAAGTCCCCCTCCTTTTTAGGGACAGTCGTGATGAGTGCAACATGACCGTCGATGACCGACAATCCCAGGTCATACTTGACCAGCTCCTCATGTGTGAGATCGTTGCATTTCTTCTCCATGTCATTGTAGTTGGCAACCGACTTGTTGATACCTCAGTTCGGAATTGCACACGTCCTATCATAATCGATCAATGCATGACATGAAGGTCAGAACTCAAGCCAAAACACCATTTCGCCAGGTGCTCTCGACCGGAATCTCCAACAGCTTGAACACTGAGCCCTCTGCTGCATAGGGGTTAAAGACCGGCACACACGGGATGTCTGTCACCTTGCGCTTCAAGTTCAATGACCGGCTAGCTTCATCCAGTTTCAGGGCGGTGCACATGTCGTCGAGCAAGACTCGGCCATGTGCCATGGAGTGCCTGAGCTTAACATGCATTCCTGCGAAAAGCTTTTGGTTGACACACGTTTCATGCTTTGTCGGCAAGATGCTCGACCGGCCCACGAACCATACCTATGACTGTGGAGACGACCGACTGGACCCCAACGAAGATGGAAGGATGGGCTGTGCGTGTGGAGACCGCCATCCACCTGCACTGATCACCACGGAAGACTTCTCGCACGACCGACGCATGGTGATCCCAGCATTTGGCCACCAACCACAAATCCACAGGATACTTCTTGTCGACGGACGCTTCGACCGCCTGTGTGTCAGGACCGGCTTCCTCTGTGGTGTCCAACGTCTTGCTATCCTCTGGCTGCTCTTGGTCACTGACCGGCAACTCCTCCCAGATTCAGTAAAGTGATTGATGACGTCCACATCAAACCCTGAACTGCACCTGGACTGCACCTGAACTGCACCTGAATGGCACCAATATAGAAAACCTCATCACCTGAACTGCACCTGAACTGCACCTGAACTGCACCTGACCTGCACCTGCCGCCCTGCCCCCCACAAAGGTCCTCTGTGGGATGGGCCGGCATGTCTGTCATGGGTTTGCACGGCCTGAGCTTGCCTCAGTAGGAGTGTGGGTTAGTGTGGGCAGTGGGGCCATTAGTCTAGTTTCAAGGATTCTTTTAATTTAATTCAAAGGCACAATTGTAGTCGGTGCAGCGCATCTGTAACTTCTCATAGGCAAATGACCGGCATTTGTTGACAGTCACATGGCTCGGCACCACCTCCTTCGCAGAGACCGACAACTCCGACTGTGAATAGACCATGTAAGTCGGTCGACGATTCCGGGACTGTTCTGGACCGGCAGTGAAGGTGATGACGTACGCCTCACGGTTTGGGATCATCGTCTGCAGCTGGTTCCTTAGCTGTAGTGTTGCATCGACCGACCAATTGGATTGTCGCACCCCAAAACTTGCACTGACCACGATTGCCACTGCAGATGCTTTAAATCTTTTTTTGGCTTCCTGCATGCCCCTTCACACAGAAATTTGACACCCGACGACTGGCGGTTCAACGACCAGCGTGGTGTCTGTACTTCTCCTCTGCAGCAATAATGAAAAGCCTCAGCTGCTGTCGCTCGTTCGGCAGCTTTTTCAAGAAAGCTCTTATGTCTTCTTGAGCGCCAGAGACGACCGGCACGTTCTTATCAATTCGGGAATTGATGAAGGACATGTCATACAGCACCTTCACTGTGACAAACAAATGACACAGTGTCGATGTTGTGAAGATCGCAAACAAGAGACACCCGACCGCCCAAAGATCAGCTGTGGGTGCCAACCTCACCCTTACAGCAAAGCTACGACCGGGTTCCTGTGACCCGCTAAGCTCCGGAGGTCTGTACGCTGCAGAGTACACCTCGTCACCATAGACAGCTGTCCCGACCGGCTCAGTGAGGCCGAAGTCGCCCAGCGGGCTCGAACATGGGGGGCAGGACCGACAAGTATGTTCTGTGGCTTCACATCACAGTGCACAAGCTTGTGACAGTGCAGATACTGGAGTCCATGTGCAAGATCGACCATCAGATGCCATTTGTGTGGGCACTTTGCGGCCTTGGGCTGCGTCTTCAGCCAAGCGTCCAATGTCACCGGCACATACTCCAAAAGAAGGCCCACGAGACCTCCGTCGACCGACATGACTGGCCCATAACAATGCAGGATGGCTGGGTGGCGTAGACTGAGGAGAACGTCTAGCTCCCTCTTCACGTCCCTGCTGCCGACCGGCAACCTCGACATGACAAGATGCAGCACTAAACCCAAAGTCGACAAAGACATCATTCGTTCATTCATTCATGATTGTTCAATCGCATGAACCTTAATAATAAAATGAATAGCCAAGATGCTTCACTGCGAACTCCGTTCCCATCAAGTTTTCACAGCGGTAAACTGTGCCATGGGCGCCTTGTCCCAGGGTCGACCGACTGGAAAGTGCCATGCCTTCAAAGGAGAACCTCAATTCATTGACGAGGTTCTCATCGACCGGTGGCTGCTGGTCACTATCATCCTCAGGCTTCGGGTCTCTGACCGGCGAGTCGACTTCCACTGGAGGATGAGCGAGCTCCCTCTTGAGGGCGTTGTGCTTTCTGTGATCCTTGACCGCCGCGTCCACAAAGGGTTGTTTCTCCTTTTTTGACATCTGCTTCCATCGCGACCGGCTCTGATCTAAGTTTTTCAAGAAGGTTTTGACTCGAAGGCGCTTCAATGGAGGGTCGACCGTCCCTGTCCTGGCGACCGTCGCACAGTAACGGGCATAGGGCCCTGCCACCCTCTTCAGCCCGAGGCTTTTGTTACTGATTCGACCCATGAAGGTCGACCGGCCGTTTTGGACTTGAGCCGAAGCAACGCTGAGCACAGCAGTCGACCGACAAGTCTAGAAAGAACTCTGTGCCATCCAAGGTTCACGACCAACGTCACTAAGTCGTGGCGCTTTCCACAGAAGATGCCCATGGACACGTATTGCCGATCTACGACCGACGTGACGACCTTCCACAACTCTGCCATGTCCCCCAAAATGATCTTGGCCTTCGACGTGGCCTCATCGATGTAAATGCCGCCACGGGTCGTCGCCCGGCATAGACCGACGAAGCCATCACCAAAGGTCTTCATGTCATGAAACAGATGAATGTTGGAGCGGACCGACAAGCCGAGCTCCTCAGCTTTTTCAAGAACAGGATCCTTCTCCACCAGTGGGGCCTCCATCGTGATGTCGTCAGCCAAGATCCCAGACTCGTCGTCTCCCCCCTCAACGACCAGCTTGTGCTCTGTGACCGTTGCTTTGGCCGCATCCACAGCACTTTCGGCTTCATCCACTGCACGACCAGCGGCCAGATTCTTCAACCCTTGGAGGACCGACACACACTCAGGGATGCCACTGCCCTCGATCTTCGGGTCACCAGACAGACCGACGCCAAGACGCATGCACGTCCTTGGCAACCCCATCACCAAAATAATGAGACATGGCACTGAATGTCAGTTATAGTTCATAGTGCTAGCAAGCCTCAAAATGCGCGACCGTCCACGCTCACTCCACAGCATCTTCTGACAGCGGTCATACGCTGGTAGGCGGCTCACGACCGACGAGTACTTCTTCATGACCAACTGACACCACAACTGTGCCTTCAACATTGGGGCACAAAAGTCAGACATGAAGGTCGGTATGGAAGAGACCGTCCCGCGACCGTCACAGAAGTCATAGAAAAGCTGCAGAGCAGCAATCTGCTGCTCGGGTTCCAGGAGGAAGCCTGAGCCAACTGCATTCCGCGACCAACAATGCAGGGAAACCTAACAGCATGGCATGCCGCCGAGTTACGTGTCTCTTCTCCTTGACCGACGAAGTACTTGTTCGTGAAAACAAGTCCCTGTGGCAGGTCGGGCTTCTCCTTCAGCTTGATCAGGACCGGCTCTTTTAACACTGCAGTCGCTTTGCACCAGTTGTGGATTGTTGACCGGCGTGACTTGCCCAAAATTTCCACCATGGCGTTCTCGGCGTCCTGACAGATGAGACTCAGGGCCAGCAACAAAACAGGTGGTCGACCGACTGTCCTTTATCAGACCGCCAGGAACTTTGGCGACATAAGCACGCACAAGTTTGATCTTGTGCTCGACCGACGTCGTCCGCAACTTGTTGGCCTCCTGCTCATGGGCCATGGTGTAGAAGAGCTTGACCGCCGCCTGACACAGGAGTAACTAGTGACCGTCATGAGTGTCTAGTCATACTGCACATCCCTGGCCTCATCATCATCCGAGAATTTGATGCAATCAAAACGCATTCCGACCGTCAGAATGTCCTTGATCTCACCTGTGTACCACTCGAGCTGCGTTGCATCATCGGACTGAGCGACCGTCTCAGCAGCTTTCCTCGGTCAGAAAGTAATTTAAAATTAAGGGAAATGAAAACCGTGGACTTCGACCGACTCTTTTCTGACCAGCTGACAAACCAGTGCACACCGGAACGTGGAATTGGACCGACAAACTACACGTCGTCAAGTATCTTCAACGCTGCGATACAGTGCTTGCCATCTGCCAGCTTCGACCGGCCATCAGATGCGGCCATAGGACGACCAGCAGGATCATACCTGCGAAACCCAAGAGTGAACTACCAAGCACGAGAAAATAAACTTTTCGACTGGCCTCAGCTTCGGTCGGGACAACGAAGCCTGGCCCCAACGACCGGCCAAAATCACCTTCTCATACAACTCCAGGACACGATCCTCATCGACGTCCCGATGGCCGGAATCATGGGCGACCGACACGTCGTCAAGCTTTAAGAGCTTGCTCTCCACGTAGACCGGCGCGTAAGCAGGAGTGCCTGCTTTCTTGGACATGGCTCGACCGGCCGACTTGGTTCGGAACCCCGAGGATCGGTTGCTAAGGCTTGTAAGCCCAAACTCCAGGTAGGCAACGGCACGACCGACACTCAGAGATGTGCTTCCAAGATCATCGACCGGCCTGCCGATGTTGAACCCACAAGATAGGCCCACAAGGCTTAGCAACCTATTCTGCTGGTTCAACTGGAAGAGCATGCACGACCGGCTAAGGTGCTGCAACATATGTGTCAGAGTGGGACCGACCTAGGACGATGCAGCACTAGACCGACTTTAACCCCCAAGATAGGACCACAAGCCTTAGCAAAGCATCCTTTGGGTTCAACTTAGTGAAGGCATGTATTCAACCTTGGAGGTCATCTCTGGCTCGGGCTGTCGACCGATGTCTGAACTGGTAACTTGGGGCTACAAGCCTTAGCAACCGATCCTGGGGGTTCCGAACCAAATGCAGCCCAGAGTGGATTCCAAAGCATGTGCCATGCGCTGGAATGCACCATGGACCGCCAGGCTGGCATGCATTGTGCTACCAAGTCAACAACTTGACTACATGACAGAACCAACAGGTAACAAACAAAGTCAGGTATGCTGCACTCAATCTCGAACACTAAGTCGACTGGCATGCCCTCTCACGTGCTTCACATTTTAAACACATGTCTCGCTGGCTGCTGAAACCGACAGACGACTGTGGCTCTATGCACACATGGCATGGCCGACAGCTGGCAGGACAGGCTGCATCTGGCATTCAGAAAACACTATCGTCATGATCATGATGGTCTGTCATTATTTGACCGACAACTGCCAGGGCCAGCCTGCCTGCTAGAGTGAGGAAAAAGGCCTTTGACTCGACCGGCGTGGTGGACATCAGCTAGACTCAGCGACCTGGTCCATGACGAGCGGCTGCTTTGTCTTGCCTGCAACATCTTCCTCGACCGACTCCATGACGAGTGGCTGCTTTGTCTTGCCCGCCAGATCCTCGACCGACACCGTTGTCTTGCCCGCCAGATCCACGACCGACTCTTTGGCGAGCATCTCATCCATTTCTGCGACCAGCTTCTTCTGTATCGCGAGCAGAGTTGACGACCGACTGTTCAGCTCCTCCAACTCTTTATCGTTCTGGTACATGTATTCCTTCAGCGTCTCGAGGTTCTTTAACTTCACGAAGTCACCGACCGGCACCTTGTTGCTGAACTGAACCATGACCTTGTAGTCCGCGGCGACCGACTCAACGCCCATCTGGGGAAGCGTCGGCGCGTAGTAGTAGTCCTGAGCAGACAGCTTATGCTGTAGATTGCAACTGCAGGATTAGAAATCATGCAACTGCAACATCACTGAATCGAATGCCACCAAAGCACACAGACCGGCGACATGCTTTCATCATAGTGAAGGAGTCCAACTGGAAGCATGCCCACTCCATAGTAGCTCAGCCGCACATCGACCGCCGTGCCGCCACCTGCCAGCCAACACATCAGCGCAGCCTTCGTCGGGTTACTGAAATACATATATCCAGTGCCACCCCGACCGACTGTGGAGGAAGGCCGCTTTTGCCCTCGGGGCTTGTTCATGCTGTTGGCCAGCAGCTTCTTCACGACCGACAGCTCCGTCACATCATCGGAGATCTTGTAGAACACGAAAGCAGGCTTGTCGACCGGCACGTCACTTGGCAACGCCTCCACCTCGAGGCGGGCGTCCATGCGTGTGACTTTGAGGTGCTTCTCGACCGACAAGTCGAGGTTCCTCACGACGAAGCCGTCGTTGGTGCATGGTCTGACCGACCCTTGTTCCATAGCCAGTTGGAACTCATCGACCTGCACTTCCAGCACGACCACGAACCGGGTCAACAGAAGTTTGACCTCATCTTCCCGACCGGCGTTATCAGTAACACACATGATTGTGCCCTCAGCCGAAACACGATGGGCCTGCTCCTTGTGCTTCGACCGTTGGTACATCGGCCCCGGAATGGGATCCGTGTCGGAAAGCTGGTATTGCATCCTGACCGACCGGGCAGTTCAGAACTAAGGACGACCTACACTACTGCATCCTCGCTGGTCATGATAAATGAACTGAAACACAGCAGCAAGGCACCTGCGACCGACACCAGCGATAGCCTTATACACAGCGACCGACGGGGAGAAATAGGCCTGGACGTCGGGAACTGGGTTCCAGAGCCAGTGCTCCCACTGGTCGACCGACAGTCCGACATAACCTGTCTTGGCCATAGCGACGGGGAGTGGGGCCGGCAAGTCTCGTGAAGCTGAAATTGCTTTGTGGCATGGCAGGCATCATAGACATAGACCGACTGTGACTGTGCCCAACAACTGCAGGTAGCCAATGAGGACCAGGCCAACCGGCACCCGCTGATCAGACATCATAGAGCTGGAGTCCAGTTCTATGGTGTCTGACCAGATGGTGATGGTAGGCGACCGACCTTGGCAAATATGAATCATGAAGTCATAGCTAGTTACAGTATCCAAAGCACGCTGCCCACGCATGTGTCTGAGAACACCACCGGCAAAGAAAGTAGATCTGCTTCTGTCTGGACCTCAATACTTAAGGTGACTGGGATCTCAAATTGGCATGGACCTGTTACTGCTACAGGAGCCCGACCTCCCAGAGCATCCAAGGAGCTCCTCAACCCTTCGTCGGCGCCACTCAGCCAGTCGTAGTTCGACTGGCTGAGCGGTGCCGACGAAGGGTTGAGGACACCTGTCGGTAGCTCTCCTCGACCGGCAACACTTCCTGACCAGGTGTTGCTAAGTCAATCATTACAGCAGTGTCCAGCATTATTGAATGCTGATCGACACTGAGGCCTGTACCCTGAGCCATGAAGATTTACATTGGGTGGTCTGGGAGGTGATAGACCTTGAGCGAACACACACATAACACTTTCGAAAGTACACTGCCCACGCATGTGTCTGAGAACACCACCGGCAAAGAAAGTAGATCTGCTTCTGCCTGGACCTCAATACTTAAGGTGACTGGGATCTCAAATTGGCATGGACCTGTTACTGCTACAGGAGCCCGACCTCCCAGAGCATCCAAGGAGCTCCTCAACCCTTCGTCGGCGCCACTCAGCCAGTCGTAGTCGACTGGCTGAGCGGTGCCGACGAAGGGTTGAGGACACCTGTCGATAGCTCTCCTCGACCGGCAACACTTCCTGACCAGGTGTTGCTAAGTCAATCATTACAGCAGTGTCCAGCATTATTGAATGCTGACCGACACTGAGGCCTGTACCCTGAGCCATGAAGATTTAGATTGGGTGGTCTGGGAGGTGATAGACCTGGACTGAAAATTTCAATCCAGGTCTATGCCTCCCAGAGAACCCGAGGAGCTCGACCGGCAACACTTCCTGACCAGGTGTCGCCAAGATGTGGCAGAGAAGCTTTATGGATCAATCGGAGCACCTTGGCTTAAATATATATATATATATATATATATATGTTGCAAGATAGTGACTGTCACTATCACTAGAGCCGATGTATTTAAGCCAAAACTGTGTGATGCTATGGGCAGGGACCGGCCAAGTAGTCTTACTCTGACCAGACCAGAGATCCTGGTAAGTTCATTCGTGTCTTTTTTTTGTAATACAGCATACCTTTTACTATTTTATGATTTGTATACCTCACATATGGTTGTGCAGCATCACCACACCTGAACTGCACCTGAACTGCACCTGAACTGCACCAATCTATAATAGCACGAACGCTGAACTGCACCTGAACTGCACCTCAACTGCACCTGAACTGCACCAGCATTATCCATGTTCATGGTTTCCCCCAGAAAGAATAAACAGAACAGACCGGCTAGTAGACCTTCTTGAATAATTAATTCCTACTAAGGGATATAGGTAAACTTATAGGGCTCTGTCTATTATTTCTAAAAAGGACAAGCGTGAACTGCACTGGAACCTTTGTGAATCAAAGCATCAAACCCAGCAGTCCTCCTGGACTGTGTCAGACCGTCGCTCAGCCGAGGCCATTGGGGGATCTTGTCATTTTGACGAGATCCCCCGATGGCCTCGGCTAGCCTGGCTCAAGGTGCCAAACAATGCATCTTGACTTGGCTCTGTGATCCTCAGATGAAACGTTGACTTAGTGCTGGACGACCGACTCGTCGCCGGGCCGGCCTGCCACGTCGGTGGTCTGTCCATCGGTCTGATTTATTTATGATTACACCTCACGAATCCGCCTCATGCGGGACACTGACCGGCCCCATGTGAAGCTCTCGCCTTGGAGCAAAAAGTAGACAGGTAAATACCGGAACACCCACTGCATCCAGGGATGTGGCAGGTCATGAAGATGTTGCCGAAAGCCTGTCCACGGGAAAATGCATCATTGCTGTAAACAAATGAGGTGGCACCCATGATGCATGAGCTGCACTTGTTTTGCCATCATTGCACGACCGTCGGTTTCTGCTCTGATCCGAGTCGATTCGAGCTGAAGACGGGACCGGCCATGGTAGGTTCTCATTTGAAGAGCTGAATTCTGAATGTGTCCATTAATGGCAACTCAATGAGAAGTGTTGCATAGTTTCATTGACTAAGTCGGTATATTAAGACTTGACTGACTGACTTAACTTATTCCAAACAAATCTAAACCGAAGCTGCCCCGTCTTCTGCGACTGTCGGTCCCGCAAGCGCTGTCGCAAACGACGACACGACAGAAAAACAGGCGACCGACTCTTGCTGGAGGTCACGGTCACGACCCCATTGTTGCAGCTCCCATCAGGGATCCTGTGAACGTCAGGTGTTTGTGGAACTTGACAGTCAACATGACATGAACGCAAACACACACACACACACAGTCGGAAGTCCTGCTGACGACCGTCTTGTGGCTGGTCCTCCGATGTTGAAGCACAGCTGTGACAGTGAATGCACTCTGACTACTCGTGTCTCTTGACCCCAGCTTCCAATCCAACTGGAGACCTCCCTCGCAATGCAATCTTATACTTATGTGTCCCCGACGACCAGCAGTACAAACACATGTTCAGGAGTCCTACTGGTGTTGGAAGGGATCTGCTCTCCCATCGTCCTGCAGGTCCAAGATTCAAATTAAACAGCCTACACTACTCTTAAACTCTGGACGCGTTCACAAGTCCTGGCCATGACCGTCTTGACCTCTTCCCTCCTGCAACATTCATTGTTTAGTCAGCGGAAGTTCCTCCGCTGCCACTCTGACTCTAGCACTATACAAGTTGTCCTGTTGCTCATCTCCATGATCCTCGCTGTTGAGCCGCACTTTGAAGAGGCTAGACTCCACCGTGACTAGAAGACCTTGCCAGCTACAGAATCATGTCATGAGCAACGAGTCCTGGTGTGAAGCTTGATCTGCGGGTCGTCCCGGACCGACGTCCTTCGATTAGATCAACCAACTGTGTGATCTTCACTCTGTGCACAAAGAAACGTTCATGTGCCCTGCGACTCAGCCTGCCCATCACGTTGTCCCCAGCTTCCATCCTTCGAGGCAATGCAATCCACACCGAAATTGGGTGACTGACACCCTGCACAAGTCCTGGTGTGAAGGCTGACCGGTGAAGCTTCCGTCCTTCGATGCAATCTAATTAATTATTTATTAATCCACACTCAAACTGTGTGAGACCCTGCACGAGTCCTGCTGTGATGTGCGACCGTCGCCTTGGCCCCAGGTATCCCAGTTTCCGTCCTTCGATTCGACGGAGTTCTCTGTATCAGAACTATTCAGAAGTCCTGCCGCCAAGCCTGACCGGCGCTTTGCCCCCAGGCCGAGCTTCCCCAACCGTCCTACTGGTCAAGCCACTGAAGCAACACTCTCCCAGAAAGACATGTTTGCAAGTCCTGCTGCGTAGCCTGACCGTCGCCTTGTCCCCAGCTTGGATCCTTCGACTCGAAGCTATCAGTTATCCACTAGTGACAAAAGTGACAAAGGAATCCTGAACGAGTCCTGCTGTGATGGCTGACCGTCGCCTTGGCCCCAGGCATCCCAGGTTGAGTCCTTGGATTGGCTGGAGTTGTCTGAAAAAGAACTCTTGAGAAGTCCTGCCACGAAGCCTGACCGGCGCCTTGCCCCCAGGCCATGCTTCCCCACGTTTGGTCCTACGGTTCAATGAGTCAATATAAAGGCACGTTCACGGGTCCTGCTGCGAAGCCTGACCGTTGTCTTGTCCCCAGCTTCCATCCTTCAGTGCAATCCAGAGATTCTGTGACAAGGAAGCAATCACGCATGAGTCCTGCTGTGATGTGCCACCGTCACCTCCCCAGCGTCCATCCTTCGGTGCAATCCAGATATTCTGTGAGACAAGGAAGCAATCATGCATGAGTCCTGCTGCCAAGCCTGACTGTTGTCTTGTCCCCAGCTTCCATCCTTCGGTGCAAATCAGAGATTCTGTGACGTCACAAGGAAGCAATAATCATGCAGTCCTGCTGTGATGTGCGACCGCCGCCTTGGCCCCAGCTTCCATCCTTCCGTGCAACCCAGAGATTCTGTGACAAGGAAGCAATCACGCATGAGTCCTGCTGTGATGTGCCACCGTCACCTCCCCAGCTTCCATCCTTCGGTGCAATCCAGAGATTCTGTGACAAGGAAGCAATAATCATGCATGAGTCCTGCTGTGATGTGCGACCGTCGCCTTGGCCCCAGCTTCCATCCTTCCGTGCAATCCAGAGATTCTGTGACAAGGAAGCAATCACGCATGAGTCCTGCTGTGATGTGCCACCGTCACCTTGGCCCCAGCTTCCATCCTTCCGTGCAATCCAGAGATTCTGTGACAAGGAAGCAATCACGCATGAGTCCTGCTGTGATGTGCCACCGTCACCTTGGCCCCAAGTTCCATCCTTCGGTGCAATCCAGAGGTTCTGTGACACACGGAAACAGTCATGCATGAGTCCTGCTGTGATGTGCGACCGTCGCCTTGGCCCCAGGTATCCCAGTTTCCGTCCTTCGACGGAGTTCTCTGATAACATAACATTCTGCTAGAAAGACATGGTTGCAAGTCCTGCTGCGTAGCCTGACCATCACCTTGTCCCCAGCTTGGATCCTTCGATTCGAAGCTATCAGTTATCCACGAGTGACAAAAGTGACAAAGGAATCCTGAACGAGTCCTGCTGTGATGGCTGACCGTCGCCTTGGCCCCAGGCATCCCAGGTTGAGTCCTTGGATTGGATGGAGTTGTCTGAAAAAGACCTCTTGAGAAGTCCTGCCACGAAGCCTGACCGGCGCCTTGCCCCCAGGCCATGCTTCCCCACGTTTGGTCCTACGGTTCAATGAGTCAATATAAAGGCACGTTCATGGGTCCTGCTGCGAAGCCTGATTGTTGAAGTATCCCCAGCTTCGAGCCGAAGCCCGACCGTCACCTCGTCCCCAGCTTGCATCCTTCGATGCAATGCAATGATCCACTGTGAAATTTAGTGAGTGTTCAAAAGAAACCTGAACGAGTCCTGCTGCGATGGCTGACCGTCGCCTTGGCCCCAGGAATCCCAGGTTGCGTCCTCGGATTGGGTGGAGTTGTCTCAAAAAGAACTCTTGAGAAGTCCTGCCACGAAGCCTGACCGCCGCTTTGTCCCCAGGCCATGCTTCCCCAGGTTCCGTCCTGTGGTTCAATACACTGTGCATTCATTTCTTTTCCACACAAGCACATTCACGTGTCCTGCTGCGTAGCCTGACCGTCGCCTTGGCCCCAGCTTCCATCCTTCGGTGCAATCCAGTCTGAAATTCTGTGGCACATCACAAGGAGCATTAATCACGCATGAGTCCTGTTGTGAAGCAGGACCGTCGCCTGGGCCCGAGCTGTCCTTCGATGCAATCCAGGATTTGTGTGTGATTGAAACCAACTGACGGTGAATTGATCATGAGTCCTGCTGCGGAGCTTGGTTGCCTCCCCTGCTACCGTCAGCACCGCCTTGCTCCTGGCATTGTGAGAATGCGCACACCACACATAACAAAACGACTTGATCTGTGATTGACGAGTTGCTGTGGATCCGTCGTCGCTGGCCGGCGGATCTGGTGGGCCCCTTGGCTTGGCTGGACGTAGCAAATTGATAAAATGCACATGCTCGCATGATATTAATAGAAGCAGCCAGCAGAGTTATAAATATTATATCTAAAATAATTTTAAAGATGAGTTTGTTATTTGCCGGCAAACGACGCTTTGGGTACGGGCGGGGCCTGACCGGCAGGTGGTCTGCTCATTTGCTCTTGGTGGACCCGTAACATCGCTGCAATGATGTCTTCCCCGCTCTGCCGGACCGTCGGCAATGTGCTTGCCTGGCAGGACAAGTGATTATGATACACTCCTGCAAACAACCACACAACACAATGACAGAATGTCAAGCCTGGGGAGGGTCCGGATGCGGACGTGGATCCCGACGCGGAGGTGGCCCCTGGCTGGCCGACCGGCGTCTGGCTGCCTGAGCCTGACACACTGGCAGAATGTTTCGTTATTGATCTGAACCCATTCAGTCCGGCCTCCTGCCGGCAACGCTCGGACTGGAAGAAGATATCGCCGACCGACGTGCTGTCTTGGCCGTGTCTACTGTGGTAGTACGACCGGCTCGCGTTGTCGCCCAGCCGCCACTCCACATCACGCATCAAGAGATGCATCTTTTCGCGGGTGTTAGCCGCGATGACACGGTCGGGCGACCACCTGACTGAATCAATCAGACCGGCACACTGACACCAAGAGCTTCATTTCAAATCAACTCACCACATTGCAGGCAAGCTGCCAGATCGGTGGGACCGCCATATCCCACGACAAAGCGTGGCGGCACAACCGGAAGACGATCATGAGGGCGTACACCCGACCGGCGCTGTGCTCTGTCTCCATCAGAGCTAACATGTTCTTGGCTGCACACAGACTCGAGAGCTCGACCGGCAATGACTGAACACATGCACACAGACTCAATAGCTCGACCGGCAATGAATGAAGACACGCCAGATTAGTCAAGGCTCGGCCCAGCTGGCCCAGTCCACAGCCAGGTGTCGGAGGACCATGAACACAGCTGGGGAGCTCGCTAGGACCTTCGTTTGGACTTCTCGAAGTCCTGTTGTTCCTGCGACCGGCGGGCCAGGGTCATTCGACGGCCGCGCATCGTCGTTGTCGGGGTTCTCGGGGTAGTCAGGCCGACATGCGACCGGCATCTTGGAGAGGAAGTGCTGCAGCAGCTGCCGCTCGACTGCAGGGGGCAACAGAAAATTCAGAACACCACTTTACTAGTTCACTTAACACTTAAACTTGTGACCGACAGACACTCCGACACTCATGTGACTTTGTCAGAATCCGAGCCTTCCGGGGAAAGTGGCGGGAACGACCGGCTTTCATGTGCTGCGTCGGCCTGAATGTTGCGCGGCGCGCGACGTTCCCATGGCCAGGGGCGACCGGCATCACCTTTGGCACCTTTTCCGCCATCACCGCCTTTGGCGCCTTTTCCGCCATCACCACGACCGGCAGCAGGTTCGCCTTTTCCGCCATCACCACGACCGGCAGCAGGTTCGCCTTTTCCGCCTTTCTGCCCGGCTTTGCCTCCGTCTCCGTCACCTGTTCGACCGGCATGTGAGGGCCCGGACGAAGAGGAGCTGCGACCGCCGGGAAGGGGGTCATTGGGGTAGCACCCCATCCTGGCGGCGGTCCTTTCGACCTTCTGTGAATCCCCCACCCTCGGCTCTCTGACCGGCACCTTGGCGGAGTCGAAGCTGTCGATGGTGGCAACGCTGCGCAACGAGGCTGTCTCTAGACCGGCGTGAGGATCAAAGTACTCAGGACCGGCAGCTTCATCATCAGCCTCGGCTCCTCGACATCAGCCCAGCCCCCCAACAACAAACACCAGCAGCAAACAGGCACAACCAGGCAAGTCAAAACAATAGCTAGACCTGCCTCGGCCTTCTCGGATGGGGTTCAAAAGCCGGGAAGGCGTCGTCGCTCCTCAGGGTCGTCTTTGGCCCCCCAGACTTAGCAACAGACTCGGCTCGGTCCAGCCTATATTAAGACTCAACTTTGCCACCTGCCTCTACTTCTTGGCGGCCTTCCAAGAGTCTGGGTCTGACCGGCACCTGTGCATGAAACATATCAGACACAAATTGTATGCTTGAACCGGCGTGGCAACACCTTCTTCAGGCGTAGCAGGCTCTCGAGGCGTGGCAGGATGGACCGGCTGAGCAACTCCTGCAGGGTCAATCATGTCAAGGTCGTGTGTGATGGCGTGGCAACACCTTCAGGCGTGGCAGGCTCTCGAGGCGTGGCAGGATGGACCGGCTGAGCAACTCGTGCAGGGTCAATCATGTCAAGGTCGTGTGTGATGGTTTGGAGGATGGGACCTTGCGGATCTGGAGTCCAGGTCCCTGGAGGAGTGAAGGAGACCGGCGTCGATGCTGGAGTCGGGGGCTCTGTAGGCCCAGTAATGACCGGCTGGCCTCGGCCGCAGAATCATAGCAGCTAAACTCTTCTCTCAACAATCAAACGAACCCACCTCGACCGTCCGTGGGCAGAGTCATGATCGTCCGCAGGAGGTATGATGCTCAAGTACCCACTTCATGTTTCGAAACATTGCTGGAGACATTCATGACCGTCGTGCTTTTGCTTCGCTGTGACTGTGACTGTGAGACATGTCCTTACATGCCGTGGACACATGCTCGGTACTGTTGAGCCTTGTTGCGGCAGAAGATCTGTACTAGCCAGCCAAGAACTTGCCGACCGACCAGTGGACACGTGTGCTGCAGAGCCCGGCCTCCTGGGCCTCATCCAGGCCCACGGCACGGCTGTCTGCAAACCTCCAGCAGCAAGACAACAGAACTCTTCTGCCGCTTAATGCTACAATGGCCTGGTCAAGGAAGGCCACGACAAGCGACCGACCTCACTTGTGTGACTACATGGGCTGGAATCCTGGAATCTGCACTTGTTCACGACGTCCAAGGGCAAGGCAAACATGGCCAAAGGAGGAAGCACACTGTCCTCGCAGGTGAAGCAATGCAATCCCAACTCAGCAACCTACTATGTTTGTCAGGATGCAGTACATAATACGCGAGCTCGTCTTTTTCAGATGACCGGCCCGGATCACTGAAATCCTTCCTCGAGGCTGCGAGGAAATTCCTCAGCGCCTAGAGGAGGGACCTGAGGGCATCCTGGAAACCAGTTCAGTCGACCGGCCCACCACTCACTACCGCTGTGGGCGGCCAGGTGTTGGAGGAATATTGGCAGGGCCAAAGCTTTGTGGATGACCGACCGGCCGCTGGAGCTGCACAGGGACCATCATGGGAGGCTGCTGCTGCGCAGGGACCGTCATGGGAGGCTGCTGCTGCGCACTGACCGGCCGAGGCTGCTGCTGCTGCTGCGCAGGGGTCATCATGGGAGGCTGCTGCTGCGCACTGACCGGCCGAGGCTGCTGCTGCTGCTGCGCAGGGGCCATCATGGGAGGCTGCTGCTGCGCACTGACCGGCCGAGGCTGCTGCTGCTGCACAGCGGCTGGATTGGGCCTTGCAGGACTGAACGGCTGCGCCGGACCGGCGGGACGTTGAGCACCAGGCAGTGGACTGGTGGAACGTTGAGCAGCGCCTCCTTGATGACGGGCAGGTGGCTCAACCTTGGACTTCGTAT